>BLFK01000862.1:2847467-2875959 GCA_014634185.1 Astreopora myriophthalma | reverse complement strand
ATTCACATCCCCTCCCCTGACAACGCCTCACAGGCTAGTTGGCCCCGCCACTTCGTGCTCTTCGTAAAGAAATAAATCTCTTAATTTGCCGCCATTTCCAGTTTTCTCGGTTCATAAAGTCTTGCGTTTGTTTTGTGCAGTCCACTACATGTATTGAGAGTGGATTTAAGGCGCACAAGAGAGGCTGGCTTTCTTACTTTAGCTCTATTTGCATTTTATTTTCAGCTGGTATCCCCAAGCAGATTACCAGACAAGGTATTACTAGAAGAAAATAGTAGATACGCACTGACCGCATTTCAGTTTCTGCTTAAATGAACGCACTGGGATTGACCGGGGCTTGAACTCACATTGTTGACTTAGCAGTGAAAATACGCTTAACGATATTCCAAATAAATAGGACGTTTTGAGCACTAGACGCACTACAGAGGTTGTGCAGTTTTGTAGTAGCATTGGGGAATGGGGCTAACACAAAATAAAAAATATTCAAAACACTGACATGTTGCATGTCAATTTGTTTAAACCTGTTCAATAAGGAATAAGGAGAGTACAACGTTCAAGTAACATATCCGATCGATTATTTTAGTCAGTTAAAACACAACGCCAATATTTTGGAGGGTAGGTGCCGTAAAGGTAGCAAGGGAGGAGACAGCACTCTCCTCAGCAGCAAGGAGGTCACCATGGCAACCGAGCCACAGTCCACCTCCCAGGCACCTGTCAACACATCACTGAGAGAAACCAGTGTGTGGAGTATATGCACTTACCCCAGAATATGGGAGGGAGGGAGGGAGGGTAAAGAAGCAAGCAGGCAAAAAAGCAACTCAAGCCAAAGCACATGGCAATGCCCCTGCAAACCTCCCTGGAATCCCCCAAGTATCCCAGGGAACACCGCTGCATTGGCTTGGTTTTAACTTTGCCTAAATTATATTTAGCCTCATTTAACAAATACTGGAAACTGCTATAAGAAGGCTGGAAATGCTATTTTAGGGACACCAGATTTGAAAATCCCCGGGGGAGCATGCCCCCGGACCCCCCCTTAGAAGCTCGCCTTCTGCGCTCGTGATGTGTCCCCCCAATAAATTTAACCCTGCTACGGCACTGTTGTGTAAGGACGGGCATGCACAAGACGGATTATGCGCCCACTGTCCACTGAAGTGCGTCTTGGAAGACGCACTCCCCAACGTAGGTCTCCCAGACGCATAATCCGTGTTGTGTCCGTCTTTACATTAGACGAACTAAAGGGACTCACTACATGTTTCCCAAGTTCGCCCCAGCCGGATTATGCGTCTCTGTTTTAAAACGGTCTCTGCAGTGGCAACTTGACCTTCTCTCGTCACTTAACCAAATTTTAGTGGCAAACACTTCCACAGTTATTATTGGAACTGACTAATATTGATTCAACCAAACGCATAACTAAGCACAAAGGACCATTATCAACTTAATTTCCATCGTTATGAAACAGAGTCAACTGAAGCGGCCCATGAGAATCCGGCAGCCCGTGGTGAGCTGTGCTCTGTCGCCGATGACACAAGCGACAGCAACAATAACAGTGCAGGAGTGGATCTAAATCAGCAGTATCGGGAGTGGAAGCTAATGATGGTGGCTTCCACTGCAGCCAGGGACCGTGCAGAACTGGAAAAACAGGTATTAAACTGAGCAAACGCTAGTGTTCGTTGTGTTAGGTAGAAGTAAGGTAACAGTATAGTATTTATATTTACACACAGTAGTCTATTGCTTGAAGCTTGTGGGACCTTGTACAAAAAGAAACACTTCAAATAAACGTAACAATATAAGGAAACCCACTCGGAAGGAGGCCGGAGGCAACCAGCCGGCTATTAGCCGAGCTTATGAAACGACGACGAGGACGTCATTTCAAAATTCAAGTGCGCGTAATTGGTACCACTACGTAACTATTTCATGTCGTTTCGCATTTCATTAAAATGTGTAGTGACCGTTCGAGGAATTAAATTGGTATGAGCGGGCTAGAAGCGTAGCGAGAGAACTGAAAATTCATCGTCATGTACTAACGTCCTCCACGGAGCCTTAAATTTGGTCATTTCACGTCGTTAGTTAGGAGATGACGGCAAAGAAATGTGCCAAAAGATAAAACGCGCGTGCAGAGCGTGCAGAGCCGCTTGTTTTGTGGCGTCCTCGTCGCCGTCGGCATCGTCGTTTCGTACTGAACTAGGGAGCTTTAGCACGGAGGACGGCAACGGCGACGGGGCCGTCATAAAATTTAATTGGTAAAAACAATCGTTCTGCTCCCTACTTCCCTATTTACAATATACGGCGGAGTTGGAATCGGGACGACCAAAGATAAAATCAGTCAGGGGTTAGATTTGCATCCGCATCACTCAGCCACGCCGCCTCAATTTGCGGTCTTAGTTTTAAAACTGCCTGGGGCTCATTTTGTCGACAGTGCTTGATTGAAAAGGTTCAGAAGCTCGAGGAGTTATGCAGTAAAAAAGAGAAGTTTTTACAGGTAACTTGTAAATTCACCGCTCATGTCTTAATTGTGTAGCCAGAACTTCGAGGGACCTGTTTTGCCATTCTGAATCCACCATTCGTCATATTGATGGGACACCAGAGGAAATAGTTATTGGTATAAAATGTTTGCAGTTCAGAATTTGAATTTCTTTGCCCAGTTTCTTGTCCAGCGTGATTCTTCAGTAACATGATTTCTTTGTTTTTTGTTCTGTTTTTTTGCAGTTTAATAGTTTGAATTTTTTAAATTTAAATGAAAAAAATACATAAAATTATATAATATACACATTAGAAAGAGCATTATAAGTAGACCGACTGTAATTTAATTAGTGTTATTGTGTTGTAAGTAGCGCAACTATAAGTACTGTAAGTATAGTGTAAGTATATACGTAAAGGAAGTATAAGTGCTGTAAGTAGTGTAAGTGTTTGTCTTGTAAATAAAACTGTGTTGAATTTAAAAAAAAAAGTAACATGATTTGTTTTCTTTTTTTTTTACATAGTCGACGAAGATGATATTAAAGTTTCGAGAAAGTACAATCTCAAGATTAGAGAGATTACGCCAACGTGAAAAGGATGGTCCCGGAAACCTGGAGGATGAAAAAGATCGCGAAATTGTAAGGAAAATGCACGACTCTCGCTTGCAACGACCACTGTTTCCTGATTCAGTTTTGTCGCCTCAGTTTAGCTGTATGAAAAAATGTAAATGATTTGTTTGTGGTGGAAGTGCACTTACCTGTGAAGCTAGTTCGCAGGCACTCCACCTAAATATTGTAAAAGAAGTATTTTAAATCTAACATAAGATGGTTAAAAACTCTAACTGAAAAGAGGCAACCGGTTGGTTGTTTACATAGCGCAGTAGGTGTGAATTTCGGGATCACCGAAGGCAAGTAAAGTTGTTGGCCAAAGCGAGATTTGAACCCGATGTATCCGCATGCAAACCCAGCGTCCTAACCGCTTGGCACGCCGCCTTCTCCTAAAAAAATGCGTATCAAAAATGCGTTGTCTTGCAACGAAGTTAATTTCTTCCCTTCCTGATCGCATCTTTTGGGGTTTGCAGCAACTTCTCAAAGAGGAGATTGCTGTCCTTAAAGACAAAATCGAGCATCATCCTGATGTCACAAGATTCGCTATGGAAAATCTGGAGCTCAGAGGTGAGGATAAAAGTTCACTTTAACGCGCTTTGAGTGTCACTATAATCCGGTTCAGTGAAAGGATATGCATAGATGTTGCCCGCCTTGTGTTGTTAAAAAAGTCACGGGGTGAGTTGTGCGAAATGGTTTTGGCCTGTTTCCATGGAGACAGGGCTACCCTGTCCCTGTCTTACGACAATCGCAAGCACAGTCTGTGCTCAACAGCGAGAGTTGTACACGATTTTTTACGTGACGCGAGCAGCTCGCGCAGAAGAAATCGCTCACGACAGTTGTAAGCAAATGTACCGTGTAACTCGGCCCTTACATGATTCCATTGCACCCTACCTCGAACGTTTAAGGTGGCTCAAACCAGTTTCAACACCTTCAGGAGACTCACTTCTTAGGACGATTGACACTACAACACTGTATCACGTATTAGCAATGTTGTGGTACCATATGAAACAGCAATTATTGCTGAATAAAATGCAGTCATTATTGTGACATAATACGTAACCATGGAAACGGGAACGCCCTGTAAAAACACCCTATATTTTGGCTTTAGTTGCTCATATCTCAAAAACGAACTCGCTGACCCCCATTTATTATTGCTTGAAAGTGATCAACAGACCAAGATGAAACTTTTTGCAAAGTCTAAAAAAATTCTGTGGAGCAGATTCAGAGCCACCTCAAAAAATAAAAAAAATAAGGTGGCCCAGAATCCGCTCCACAGAATGTTTTGAAACTTTGCAGACAGTTTTATCTTGGTCTGCCGATCATTTTCAAGCATTAAAAAATGGGGGTCGGCGAGCTCGTTTTTGAGATACGAGCAACTAAAGCCGAAATATAGGGGCTTTTTATAGGGCTTTCCTGTTACCATGGTTACGTATTACGTCACAATAATGACTGAATTTTATTCAGCAATAATTGCTGTTTCAAATGGTAGCATAACATTGTTAATACATGATAGTGTTATAGTGTCAATCTTTCTGATAAGTGAGGCTCTTGAAAGTGTTGAAACCGGTTTGAGCCACCTTAATGGCTAACTAAATCCGCTTATTATAAAGGTCTGGTATGTTAACATATTTTTCAATAGAAGTAGAGTAAGACGGTTTCTTGTTTGACGTACAATTTTCTTTCCATTTTTTTCCAGCCGAGTTGAAGTACATTCGCTCCAAGGAAGAAGATGGAATGACTTACGCGCAAGATCTTGCTAAGAGTCACAGATACTCGCTTCAGCTGGAGAGGCAATTGCGAGAGCTCTTGCAGTCACCTCAGGGCAGCGGTCAGTTTGGTCGGTTACTGGCGTATCAATTAGGGAGCTTAAGCAAGGACGACATTCGCGTTATGAACGAAACGTTATTAACGTATTAACGAAATTCGCGTTATTATAATCACTGCGCGCTTTTCCCAACTCGTTCCGCGTGTAAAACAAGTACTAACTGTCCAGGAACAATTAAGATAAACCATGGAAAAGTTATCGTCTTGCACTCACGTCCTACACAAAACTTTAAATTTGGTCATTTCGCGTCGTTCTTAACCCGAGAACAGCAAAGAAATGTACCAAAATGTAAAACCATTGTTGAGCCATTGTTTTTGCTCATTAAGCTTATTGTTTTGCGGCGTTCTCGTTGTCGTCGACGTCGTCGTTGCTTAAGCTCCCTAATAAGTAGTCTATTGGCCGGGCCCTTTTGAATGGACCTTTTCCGACGATTTCCCGCCAAATGTTTACGTATTTTTCATTTGCATAAAGAAAAACAACAACAACCTTGATAGATCACTTTATCGTATGGAATTTAGTGTACTTGCAAAGGGGGGATTTGACATTTTATGGAAATTAGAGTCAAATTATTCTCCACCCAGAGCACCTACTGAAAGTCAAATTCTAGGATCACTTGGTCTGGCGCCAAGATGGCGGCCATGTCAAATTCCCGACCATGGAGAAACGCGTATGTATCAAAATCTCTACCCAGGGGAAGGTTCTCCGAGTCAATTTCCCGTGGATAGCCCGGTCCCCAACCCGGGGCTTAAAATTGCTAGGTGCGTTACTCTCAGATATCCTTGAAACAAATGTTGTTCGCTTTTTCTGAATATTCAAACTTCGCCCCAGTGCTGTGATCGGAAAATCTGAATCAACCGCGTGAATTAGCATCTCTTTGTTCTTTGAATCTTTCTATTGTTGAAAAAATGCCCTTTTATGGACATTGTAACACCCGTTTACAACAGCTTTTGTTTACGAAACGTCCACGCTCTCTTTATAGGGGTTATATTTTCAATCGCCGAAAGCCAAATCAATGGTTTCACAGCTTGCGAAACAGTGTTAAGTGCATTACTTGGACCGAGTCTTTTTAAATCTTGTTGCCTTGCAGAACTGGAAAGAAGCTTATCCAATTCTTTGTTGAACCTGGAGGCGTCAAACGCCGAACTCGAAAAATTCAAACTGGAACGAGCACAGCTGCAGGCCCAGCTTGAATCGGTGAGTCATTACTATCTTCCGAAGGAAGGATACGAGAGGACCAGTTTGAAACCGTAATCGCAGTTCGTAATTTTTATTGACCAGTGTAAAGGCTTTCAAGACCTGACGTATTCTCTAGCGTGAGTCCTTCAGTCACTCCCTTGGCCCGCGTGGCAGGCGTTCAAAGGATGGGGGATTCAGCGCGAAGAAATTCGGGCGCGCGAGAACGCGAAGAACGCGCGAGGAGGGAGGGTGAGGCAAAACTTCGGGCGCATTTTCGCGCGCCCGAATTTCTTCAGGTCGAATCCCCCTTCTCCATCGAACGGCCTACAACGCAGGCTACGACTCGCTCAGATGAAGGGTTAACGCTCGAGAGGTAACCTTTTGGAGTCTTTTTTAACGCTATTGAGCCAACTGATCTAGTCAACACATGATTTACTCCCCTGCGACGCAGCACCGGTTTAGGAACTTTCTCCTTGGTTTGCTATGACGCGTATTTCTGAACCCTGGCGAGGGAAGCGTCGCCATCGTAATCGCAGTAAAAACCACTTAACCAACAGTGACTCAAACCTAGCTACTCTTTTTTTTTGGATCTGCGCAGACTCGCGAGGAGCTGACTGAGACTCGTGAGGGCTTACAGCAGATGAAGGAGAAGCTGGTTGGACAGGAGGAGAGTTTCAGAAAGAAATGCATCGATTTTGACGCCGAAGTGCTATCTCTCAGAAAAGCCAACGCCGAATTGGAGGTAACAACCGCTTGCATAAGTTAGTGCAAATGCCGTTTTCGAAAACGGTCAGTATCTGTCTGTTTCATTGGCAAATGGTTCATTTTATTGATATTTTTCAAGTACTTTGTCGCAACGAAGCTGCCGACTTAATTGTCAGCTTATGTTATCACGTAGCGCGCTTTCGGCAATATCAGATGAGATAGCCAAGCAGATTCTTACAAGGCGAGAGGTGGCAGTAGTTCATGTATTGTACTTACGCTTGTTTTATGACTTTTTTTAGAGAGCACTTGAAGCCCATCAGTTGAAAACAGCAGTCGAGCGGACGACGCTAAATGATATCCACATGCAAACGATAAAGGTAGGAGTCCTGCTAATTTATTCAGACTGCTTGCTCTAATTAATTGGTTGGAATATGCTGCCTGAGCACTAGAGATCAACTTTGAAGGGCCAGGATCTAATTGGAGCCGAGGGTGCAGTTTTTCGCATTATAAGACTAAAGAAAAAGAGTCTTGGGAACTGCGAAAATGTGGAGAGTTTTTAATTATCGCAGCGAAAACAAATTTGCACGAATAGATCTTGTTCGTATATAACTTGTTATATATTCATAACATTTCTAGGCCGACCGGGTATTTGAAGAGGCAGTTGGAACTTGAAACAACTTGACACAAACCGGTTGCACTGTGATGTTTTTTGTTACCCTTACTGGTAGAACTTAACTCTTGTCGTTGACATGTACTCTGTGGTCGTTTTTCAGAGTCTAACATCACCTCGCAAGTTGATCCAACCTAACCGACTCGGTCCCCACACTGCGGCAAGCACTCCAAAGCGATCTCCAGCCACAAGTCGGAGATCCAAGCTGGCTTCCTCCCCCGTCATCGGAACTCCGGACGAGAAGCCGAAGCCGCCAAACGGGCTGATTAGAAGGGACAGCTATGAGGTTGGATCGGACAGCGAAATGGATGAACCGTTCTTTAATTTCGACTCTGACGAAATGGATGACGAAGAACTTTATTGTGAATCGCTTTTGGAAGAACTAAAGAGACAACAGGTGCGAAAAGAAAACCCTTAAGGCTTTGAAACCGGAATTTTACTCATGGGGAAAGACCCCGAACTTTGCTTAAACAGAAAGCAAGCTTTGCAGTACTGACATATAGCGAACAGACTAGCGTATCTTTGTCCATGGGTTGGCCGTTATTTAGTGTCCTTTCTTGTATCCCCCAAATACGATGAAAACAGAAAGCTGGGGCCTGTTTCTCGAAAGCCCCGAAACTTTTCAGGAGTATTTCGGCTGTCACAATTCCGTTCGTATCTTGAAAAGGAAGACGTTTTAAGCTGCGAAACTTTACTACTGGTTTGCTTTTTCATATCTTGAAAGCATGATAACAGACCAGATTTTCAGAATAAGCGGATCGTAGCTTTGCAAATTGCTTTTCGGGCCGTTAACTTTTCGGGGCTTTCGAGAAACGGGCCCCAAGACGCTTGTGAACCAGTGAAGCTCCCACGGGTCTCGTTTAGATCAGTAGTAGAGCATCCGAACTATCAATCAGAAAGTCATTGGTTCGACTCCTGTTTGGAGCACTCGGTTATATGTTCTTCCGAGTATGCCCGCGTGTAATCACAACAAACGTAGACAGTCAGCTGAACCAATCAAGACTCGCAGCAAATACATGCAGCGGTCGTCAAACGCGGGAAAGTGTATGCCAACAAGACACTCACAGGTGTTGTAATACACCAAATGCATAAATGGCTGCCAATTAATTTTTCTTTTATCTTTATGCTAATTAGCCTCACTAGCCTCGTCAGCATGCGGAAAATTCAAAAAGAATTTTTACACAAAAGTGAGTTTAAAGAGTCTAATTAGCATTTATAGAAAAGAATAATAAATAGGCCTCCATTTATGCATTCGGTCTATAAAAACATCAAAGGAATAGCAAAAGTTGCCTCAACGTTCAAATGAAAACCGGGAGCCAATCCGAAGTTCGAACTAGTAAATGGGCCCCTAGCTACTATTAAAAAGTGACTTTCTTAATGCTCCTCCTGTTGTTTTCTCAGGAAATGAACAATGCCCAACTCCAGCATCTGCAGACAGAAGAGGCCACCAGAATACGACTGAATCAAAATGTCAACAAACTCGAGCACCAAGTACAACATCTGACAACGGTTGGTTCTGCTTTTAGTTAGTCTTGAAGTTTGTTTGTACTCGACGGCTACGGAACCGAATAAAGCCAGAAAGCCTGTGTTACCCAAGGCGTTTTCTGTCGCATCTTGTCTTAAAGATTTTCTTGCGACACAAATTGTGAGAAGTAAGGGTGCTTTCTATTTCCAGGCGGCCGCGTATCTGAGAATGCAGGAACGAATTTTCCAAACGCTGCGCTGTGTGTTTAACATTTCCTGCAACTTGTGTTGCTCGCATAATCCTGGACAAATTACACTGAGACACAACTTTGCGCTAAATTCTCTATCTTTTCCCCCTGCCAGCCAATGTTGACTTCAAATAAGGACTGCACGAAAATTGTTTGAGTGTCCCAGTCAGTTTGTCAAGGATTTATACTAGCGCCATGTGACCGTCGAGAGCGAGCTAAGTGGCAAGAGACGTTTCTCACTGCAACACGTCAAGCACACAAGGCACGTCTCGAAACGTGCAACAACTGCCGTGGGAAAAATTGTCCGGTGTATAAACATCACCTCAGCCAGAACTGTGTTTCCAGATGGTCTCTTATTCTTTTTTCTTCTTGTGGACTCCATTGTAGGTGCTAAGTGGTGAACGTGAAAAACATGCTGCCACAGAGACCGAGCTGAACATGAAAAACCTGGGGCTAACGGACAAACTGAAAGAGGCCAGGGGCGAGTTGACAGGTATGTCACACACAGCCTTTGGATGCGCGCTTATTATAAAGACCTCGCTTAAAAACTTCCATTCATTCCCGAGTAGGCCCGATCGAACGCACCCCTGTAAATTGTCACCTTCAGGTCATGTTCAGTTCCCCTCATGATTTGATTCTTTGTTGTTCAGTACTCCGAAGCGAAGTAGAAGACTTAAAGTGCTTGTTACAAGCTTCTGAAAGGCAAGTGGACTCGCTGAAGAAAGAAAGAGACATGGAAAGTATTGAGTCAGGAAGGCGGCTCGCTTCATTGGAGAGTAAGGTATGAGATGAGGGGCTGAGTAATTCATTTTGCTGCTGTACTCGCTTTTTTCCCCATGCTAAAACCCTTAAAGGATAGTGCAGCGTCTCGTCCAACCTCAATTTGATGGCGCTTATCACGGTTGACGCATTTTTTCTTGAGCGGACAAGTTTTGGCTTTACTCAGGTCTTTTTACTCTACTAAGGAACTAACCGCTACAAGCAACTTTGTGTTTCAGTTAACAAGGCTGGAAATAGAGAATTACAACCAACAGACGGAGATGGAAACCAATCTGGAAATGAACCAGCATCTACAGGTGAGAGAAGACGTTAAGCTTACTTCAATCTAGTTACCGAGCAAATCGTTCGGAGTTGATTTCTAGCCGCAACTCCTAAAGGGTTTAGGTGTTAGATTATACTTGGCCTAAAATACGAGAACAAGCTAGAAGTTCGCACGGGTGATAACCTGTAGAGATTGCCGGATTAGCATTAGGAATCCCTAGTGGCAATTATACCTTGCTTAAAGATCAAGATAAAGAGATAGATCGTACGGTTTTACTTCTACACTATTACACGCAAGATATGAAAAGGTATGCCCCTTTGATCTGATAGAGTTGGGTTTATTTTAGGCGGATGTCGAAACTCTGAGGGATGAGCTAGAGTTCAAGAACCACAAGATCGAGGAATATGAGAGCATGTTGCAGGCAGAAAGACAGCGTCTGAAGGACTTGGGACAGGAACTGCAGGTGCGCGCAAATGAATGTAAAATCTATTTATAACTCATGAGTGAGACAACTATTGTTCCCTCTTCATGTCACATGTATACCGCTGGATTTCTCGATACAGTTCAATTGTAGTAAGTGTACTGTATCCAAATTACAGAATAAGCATTCTGTAACCGACCATACCACACATTCGTTTCACAAGTTAGAGGGACACAATATAGCCAGCTGGATGGGATTTAAAATGTCTCGCTTACAAGTGAACATGCCATTGCAAATACCTATACAGATCTCCCACTTATTTAATATCTATCACTCGCAATTTCTAATCTTGGGTATCGTGTGGTACCTGGAAATCCTGTGCATAGGGTAAGCGAATTTTCGTTTTTCGTCGTTTGTCTCCTTTTTCAGCGACATCTTGAATTACGTCATACAAGGATTGGCAAAAAGGCATTTGTTAGTAATAATCTCGCACAATTTCAACAAAAAGCAGAATTTCACAAATTTAGTTTTTGTGACGTCATCACGTCCTTACTCTAAACTTTTCATTTTCAACCACAACCCACAAACCTCACATATTAATACTTTCGATTGACGTTCTTTACATAGATACATCTTCCTCATGGCATCTCGGCTCGTCTAGTCATTCCAACCCCTAAAGTTCTCGCTACTAACGCAGTTCATAATCATTGATTACTCCTAGTATAGACCTAGAGGCAGTTAAAAGCAGAGACAATATTTGACCTGTTTAATTTACACCACAACCAAAACTCGTAATAAATTGACTTCAACACTTTGATGCGAGAAAAACATTGTGTGAGCAGAGAGCTTCTATATAAAAACGCATGGCTTTGACGTAATTCTACGAGTAATGAAATAACAAAAAACTTGTTTTGCTTGTATTTGTTGATAGCCTTGGCTTTTTTTTTTTAGACAACCTTGGAGAAGTTAGACATTCAAACAGAGACAAACAACAAGTTGCTGGCCCAACAAGATAAACAACAAGTGAGACTAAAAAACTTAGTGATACCTTCTGGAAAATATTGTATTCATAATTGTCGCAGTCACAGGTCTCAAACTTGTATTTGTTTGTTGTTATTGTGATGTTTAGGTGAGCAGGGTTGGCACAGTGGTGAGAGCACTCGCTTTCCACCAATGTGGCCCGGGTTCGATTCCCGGTCTCGGCGTCATATGCATGTGGGTTGAGTTTGTTGGTTTCTCTACTCTGCTTCGAGAGGTTTTTCTCTGGGTTCTCCGGTTTTCCCCTCTCCACAAAAACCAACATTTGATTTGATTTGTTCTGATTTCGGTTGATTTGTAGTCTCCCCCATTAGTAGAGCACTCGTGCTCAGCTAAATAACCAGAGACTTAATCAAAGTGATTATTATTATTATTATTATTATTATTATTATTATTATTATTATACAGTGGAACCTCGATTTTCATTTACCAAAGCTCTATATACCGAAGTCCTCGGTACAACGAACGTTATAGACCACTTTCATAAATGAAGGGCAATTTGTTATTCTTTTGTATATATGTAAATTAGACCTACTGGCCTCATTTTAGAACAAAATCCCTTTGAATTTTGCACATCCTAGAGAGGCGAGAAGGGCTTATTAGCATAAAAACAAAAGGATATTTGTTTGGCCGCCATTATGAAAGAGGTCTATTCTTGAGTCAGTTCACTTACATTAAATGTATGCGAAAGAACCTCGATCCTGCCCTCGGCGAACGCTCGTGCGCGTGCAACAGTAACCGGAAACTGTTCAAGAAAAAGCCTCTGGGGTGAAATTGCACGATATTGAAAAGTTGTCAAAATCTACATCCATAACTTGAAAAATCCTAGTTAGGACAGTTTGCAAGAGTCAGAAGATTTAGCAAGACCAGTGAATGTAATTGAACGAAATGTAAACAGAGTTAGGAAAGGCAGTGGTTACCGACACGCTCCATGCAGTTTCAACTCAATGGGACTGTTTTCTTATACTTTAAGTGTGAATACTTGCAGTGCTTAATGCGGGGCGACTATGTTGTATTTCAGGATATGGTGCGAGCGCTGGAACAGCTTGTGGCTCTGAGAACAGAACTACAAGAGAGTAACTCGATATGCGAGCAACAGGTGAGTGTCCTCAACATCACTCGCAGCCCTTCCTTGTATTTCCCACAAGAAGCACGAGACAACTCAACTGCTTAGAAAGTGAGAATTTGCCTTACGTCGGTCTTATTCTCCCTTAAAATTCCGAAATCTATAAGTAATACTGCATTTATCTTAAGGCAGTTTGTTACTGTTATCTTTGTTCTTTTGAAGTCCCCCGTTTTTTATTCATTATTTCTCGTACAACAGGCCCAGAAAATACACTTGTTGTCAGACGAACTCGAAGAAGCGAAGACAACAGTAAGAACACTGAACAAACGAAAGGAATCTGATCTTGTAAGTTGTGGTTTTAAAGCTTTTAAGAGTAAATGTTTGCTGTTTGAAATTGGATGATAAAGCTTCAACGTTCCATTGAAACATCAAACTTGACGTCGTGACGCATGTCTATTTTTGCTCTTTCAGGATTGCATAAATAACATGATGGGAACCGTGAAGGACTTGAAAAAGAACCTTGGCGAAAAAGACGTGAGTCGAGATTCGATGTTTTTTGTCATGTTCTTTCTCCTCAAAGAAACCATACATTACGAGAAGTGACAACCTATATTGACGAACTTGTTATAACATTGTCAATGGTTAAGAAACATTGTATTTTTCAATACGGGGTTAGCTGTATCTTGTACATTTATGGAATGTTGTAACTCTGTAATTTCGGATTGTTTGTTTTCTGTTGGTTTTGTTTCTTTTTAATTTTGAAAATAAAAACAAAATCTTTGAAGGTCTATCTCCTCAAAAATCATAAATAAGCGGCTGATTCGGGAGAAGGGGAATTTATGGGGTGCCCCCATTCCCCTATATTGGGACTAAGCTGAACCGATGAAACTAGATGGGCGTGGCACCGCAACAAACTAACCAATTCTCCATCGCTGGCGCTCGAGAGCCGGTCCCCCACTTAGGTGAAGGTCGAATCCGCAAAGTACATTCCTTGACATTGAGTTAGAGACCCTGTAGCTCTCCAGACACGGTCATTGATTGGAGAACGAAACAGTAGCTGATACAACACAAATGATGCCTCTAGCCCTGATAACAAAAGAAGCTTACAGGTCATAGGGACTTATGAAAATAATTGAATGAGCCCGGGAACAGTCTCTTATGTCGTGTATTCTTTTATACTTTGCAGAGTGAGTTATCATTTGTTAGAAACCAACTGGAAGAAACTAAGATACAACAGCAAGATCTGTGTAATAGCGTCGAAGAAAAGGTGAGACGTAGGCCAATGGTACACTCCGTTATTAGAGTGATATGTTGTAGCCTCCCAATTAAATAAAATGAGGTTTTCCGTTATTATTCAATAATACTCGTCGTTTTTGTGTTGTCGCTACGATTCGTGTCATATTTGCGTTTATTTCCATTTTTTTTAACAGAACCGAACCATTGAAAAATTAAAGGACAAATTTGACCGAGAAACGGAGAAGTTAAACAAGGAAAGATTGGATCGTGAAATTGAAGTAAGTTCAACCTTCCTGCAATGTGTATCGCAAAGTGTAGGATGCGACATTGCGCTGTCACGATCATTTCCCATCTCCTCTAGTCTCCTGTGCAGACCCTCTTTTGGCTCGTCACCCAATCTCTCTGGCTCCTAGTTATCCTGGGCAACATTTTGCCCCAGCTAAGCCGGTGTCCGCCGTTTATTCCGGGACAGTCCTTTTCCAGGCCAACTTTAGTTACACGATAAGCATAAGTTTACAATTCACCTCTCAGACTTCGATTAGCATGCTTTGGCGCGCTTAGCACCGTCTCGCTAGAGGTTTTTCTGAAGTCTGTCATGCGCATTTCAGTTGCGTCTGGATTACTTGGAAGTTTCTGTAATGTCTGTTATCTATTGATTTTATTCTCTGGTGTATTGTACTTTTTACATTAATGTATGCCAAAAATTAGTGATATGAAATGTAATGTATTTTTTTTGCACTTTTCTCCTTCTCCATCTCCACAATGTTTACACCAATTATAATTCAGTAAAAACCCGCGTGTAAGAACCTAGTGGTTTAAGAACCTGCTGGCAGAAATTTGCCATTTTAATGCCCAAAAGTTTAGCCAAACAAGATCTAGCAGGTTCTTATGTGTGGGTTACAGTTAAATTGTGATAAACATTTTAACCAACGAGTTTGACTGTAATGAGTTCTGTTGGGATTAACATAATACAGTTGTGAATAAATACTGTATATTTAAGGACCAAACCCAAGCTTATTTATTTTTCTGGTAATGAACAACTTTATCTCCTTCATATCAATTAAGAACCTGATTAAGAACCTACTTAGCCTAAATTTTCAATGAGTACCCCAAAATAGAAGCCGGAACCTATTTTGCCAGACTTCCGAAAATGTAGGTTCTTACACCCGGGTTTTTACTGCATATAAAAGTGGCAGAGACCGACTCCAAAGATTAAACTACTTTGATCACTGCGCACATATTAATTTCTTGCTTTGTATGGTTTTCGTATTGTTGTGTAATGATGTTTGGTAATTTTTCTGGCTTGCTGTAATGAGGGACGGCTATTGATGGAGTTATTTTTATGGAGTTACTTTTATAGAGTTAGAGTTAAGCCTCCAAAATCCTGAATTCATGATTTTGGAAGGGTTAGCTTAAAGTTTAGTGATTAGGTCTAAACCATGATTTAAGAGTCAAGTCGGTTCATTAATTTTGGCTTTCCAGAATGTTGAATTCAGGATTTTGGCAGTCGTTAACTCTACCTCTAAGTCATAACTTACTGAAATAACTCTATTGCTAGTCGACCTCCTGTAATGATGGTGATAAATACTGCATCAAAAATCTTGAGGAGAATCTTTGGTAGTGATAAGCAGTCGTTACCAAAGTTAAACGGATATTTTGGTCACCGATGAAATTAATGATTCAGCATTTCTATAAAACGCGGGGGCTCTGAAGGCAATAATGTTACACAAGGCCTTTCAATTTAGACTACTTTCATTCTGGTTTATAGATGGGTCAGTTAAGAGATGATCTTCGACGTACCACCGAACAGTACAGAGAACTTAACCAGGCGCTTGCTCAACAACAGCAACAGATGTCGTCTTTACAGGTGAGCAAGATAATAGAGCACGGAAAAGTTCTCTTGAGTCAGTGTGAACTGTTTCACGCATGTAGATAAGCGTTTTTTAAACTCGATTTTTTTCGGCGGGATTCCCTGTTAATGCTTTACGAATAGAACCTGCGGCTAAAAGCAGCTCGTGAGGACTTTTACGTATTTTTTTTTCAAACTCAGACCTTTGTTTTCAACGAAGTTGTCGTTGAAAAACTGGAAATTTCGTGTTAAACGGTTATTGTGCCTGTCGTTCAAGTAACCAGAGTCAGGATATGTCGACGTCGTGGTTTTCCAAAAAGGAAACAAAAAGATCTTTTCGACGAACAAATGAAAGTAATGCCAAGGTTTCGTTTGATTATCGATCAGTCACGGGCTTATTTCGGTCGAAAGCTCCTCTTCGACTGGAGTTCTGCCATCATGAAAGAAACGGCAATGTGTCCAAGCTTGCGATCACGCTATTCAACTGTTCATTTCGTTAGAGAGTAAACGCAACTTCAGTTGACTGGGATAAGTATTGACCGCTGTAGTGAACGGACCAAGGCTTTTTATATGATGCGTCAACTGATTTTGTAGCCCAAGTCAGCAGAGTGTTCGATAAGTCAGTTTCCGGTCTTCGATTATCGGAAAGTGCAAATTACCACCGATATTTGGCATGTTTCTGTATTTCGTATCCACATTCTCGCGTATGCATGTCCGTTTAGTGAACACCTGGCGCCGACTTGGGAGTGCTCTTAAGCGCTGCTCCGTAACCCTGTCGGTAGCTCTATATCCACAAGACTTGATCATCTCCTCCTCTTAGAAGGTCAGGGTTTAGTTCAGCGCCGGGTTGGTTCCGATAGGGGAGTGCTTTTAAGCGCTACAACATACCCTGTTCGGTGTTTTGACTTTTATGGCCTCCCAGCACCATCTCCCAAGATAATTGGTGATAAAGCGTTCTGTTAAGCGGTGCTTTATGCCCCGGGCTGCTGTATGGTTATAGTTGCTTTTGCACATAACGCATGGCCACCCAGCACCTTATTGCAGTTCGGCAATGTCGCGATTCATTTCTTTGTTTTAATGGTAGTTGACTGAACGTTTTGACAGGGGAGTGCTTTTAAACGCTTCTGTATACCCTATTGCTTGCTTTTATAGTCAGAAAATGTGACGACTCAGCATCTTTTTACAGTAGTTGGAATATTGAGACACTCACGGGGAAGTGCTTTTAAGCACTAACATTCCACCCCTTCTCAGTGTCCAGGGTGGTTTTTAATGTGAATCTCCAAATGTTTTTATATTATCGAACGGCGAGTGCTTGTAGGCGCTATCTAAACGTCGTTGTTGAATGGCTCAACTCTTAGAAGAGCGCTTGAACGCGCTATCTCTGTGAGAATGCCTCTCGTACCCATTGCTCGGTGTCTTCACCGCCATTTTTATCCTACCTTTATTTTTAACGTTTTTAACATCTTTATCACAATGGTCGTAGTCGCGACTTGCCAGCACGACATGTTTTGAAGGCTTTTTAACCCTATTTTATCAATTTTCAGCCTTGGGGCCTGTAAAGGTGATTCTTAATTAAACCCGTCAAATGACAGCCATTGCGCATGTCATTCCTGTGGTTCTCCTTGTATTTATAACTGTCCATTTCACAGTTTGTGTGCTCAGAGGCCTGGCGTTTTGAGCCGAAGCGAGGCTAGAATTGACTGCAGTTTGATACAGACGCTACTCTGTATTGTAAACGCCAACTAGTTATCGCAAGTTCAAGGATTTTTTTTTTACTAGAAGTTCCGGTACGAAATGCGCCTTCTTCCCTGGCCAGTCTTTCTTCACTCGTCACCAACAGTTGAAGCGTAAACAACTGGCGAAGTACCTATGACTTCTAGGGAAACTTCTTGCTTACCAAAAGCAGCGAGGCGTGCACCCGAGAAAAGTCAACTTTACTGGCTTGCTACCACTCGTAGGCCAGGTCACTAAGCACACAATTGCAAATTGGACAGAAAAATGCGGACGTTGTCCTTCAGCACTCCTCTCGACATCGCTTCTTTGAGTTGGGCCATTAAGCTTGCCTTACCTCAACAAGGCATCTAATCTCTCCATTCTATTTTCTCGCTCCAAAGGCTATCAGCTGACGAACATCCTGGACATTTTCTGAGCCAAATAAAGAAACAACGCGCGTCACGAAACGTTTGTACCCTTGGAATTCCCGGATGAGACAAGAAAGTGCTTAAAGTACTTTAGTGAGGGAATTTGTAGAGTCCTATGGTAGACACGGGACGCTAAGCTAAGCAGTTTGTGAAAAACCACTCACTTCATTTACGTTTTTTATTTATACACGTGATTTTAAGCTTTATTTATTTTCACATTTACCCTTTTTTTTTTGGTTTGATGGCTTGTGTTTTTAACTTCTCAATTAAAGCTATTTAAGGTTGCTACCGACTCTCGTATACTTCTGGGAAAGTTGTGGAAAAAGCAGTCTGTTTTACTTCCATCGCGTTATCAATGCTTGTACATAGCTATGTCTGAAAGTCAATCTGAATAAGTTCCGTCATCCTCGCGGGACAAGAATTTGTGCATCAATCAACTAGTAGTTGGTCCAACTTTAGTGTCTTACATATCTTACACTTTTCAATAATAGTAGCTATACATTCGTGATATCCGTGCGCCAAAGATAAAATATACAAAAAACCGGAGTTATTTTTATACAGTATTTAATATATTGATCCAAGCAACTTGTAAATATGTATAAGTTAGAAATATTTTATCCCGGCCGACTGTGAGGACTGTTAGCGTTTCACTTCACCGGTTTCATGTTTCGTCTGTTGTACACAGTACTAAGATGACCAAACGTAACTTTTGTAAGGCCGTCTCGCTTTTATATGTGACGGGCCAGTGTTCATAAGCTTCTTGTAACTCCCATGCCAAGGTTGTTTTGTAGGCTGCATTTTTTGGGTTTGTGCGATATTGCTGCAGTAATAGTTCATACCGAGAAGTTCCAGACCCTGTGGTGTTCCCTGGTCACACCACCTTGCATTGGGAAGACAAAACAAAATCCAGCTTCACGGAAAATAGAGTCTAATAGATTAACGTAGTGGAGCACTCAAATTTCCTCTAAAGGATGTACTTCAGTTTCAAAAAATCGAGCAAAGCTGAATCTTTACTTTTCTGTTCATCACTTGCAAATACGACTGATTTGTCTGTGGGGGAAAAAAACCCTATACGAATGCGTTGGTATCATTCTCCCCTCTTTCATAAATGTCTGGTGGCTTGTACAGGTATGTTTTTAAGCTTTGTTTTCTTTTTACATATTTTTATACGACTGTCCTAATAAATTGCAAACTGAAAGTATATAACTGAATTTGCATCGTGTTTACAATTAGTTGCCCAGTCGTACTTGTTTGTACATAATAAAGAACGGGTATGTGATTTACAATGCTATTCTGTTCTTTGGTTTTCTATCCCTTCGGAAACTCGTATGGCTTCCGTGTGGAGCCGCGATGCTGTGGTGGTGAGACAACTCGCTCCCAGAGCTTTTCTTCGCCGAGGATGGGGCGCCCCGTCAGCGGAGAAAAGCGCTGGAGACGATTGGATCAGAGAGTCTACTCAGTTATGCAAGGCTCAGTTTTGTAAGGCTCAGTTTTGTACTGACGGTCGCGTTGCTTCAATTGAAAGGACACTGCAGCCTTACTGTGATTAAATTAGTCCGCTGAAAACTGCTCCCAGTTAACTGCGTCGGAAAGTGGAAGACTTGTAGGTCCTTTTGTGTCCGCATGAGAAACGATAACGCGTCTACAAAGCGCTGTTTTTATGTGGAGTATATTCAAATGCGCCCTTTGCGGGGAGTTTTACCAGACTGCGTTTGGGCGCATATTTGCAGCCCTGCAGTTACCGTGACAAAAACAATAACTTCAAAGAACAAGACATCATTTAACAAGACATACTAAGAAATTATGAAATATATGAAATTAGAAAAGAGCACAGCTGTTAAAGATAGCGGTAGGAAACTGATACAAGTTAAGGATATGCCCGCCCTCGGATTGGGGCCGTGGCCATAGTACAGACACCGGGGACTATGTTCCCTATCAAACAAGGTGTAAGCCACCATGCCAACGGGCCCAGCCAACCTGTCAATGGGCGCGGTCATCTGAGCTGTGACAAAGCTCTTCAATGTGCTGAGCCAGCATGACCTTGCCAGGTTTTAAGATCACGCCTCGTTAGTGGTTATTAGGCGTTTGATTCAGGCGGTTTGAACCCGATGTCCTCACCTTCACTTTCTCAATTTGTCGCTTTAATCATAGTTAAGGGAGGGATACTCTATTAACTATGATTCTTCCGGTGTTTAATGGTCTGTCGGGAGGCTTGTCTCTTCAGACAAGGTATTAGTATCAAAAAGTAATGAAAAGAGAGCGAAATTCAAAGTGACAATGGCCTTCGTTCCTAATGAGATCTCTGAAAATATTTTTCTCGAACATAGTCTGACCTGAAGGACAAGACCACTGCGGCGAACTTGTTAGCGGAGAAGGTAAGCTGAAAAAGAATTAGGAATAATAAGACGTTTGCAGTGGCACGGTACACATGTAGCTTATCAGGTCCTTGTAATTTGTGCGGCACTATTGAATGTCAAAAGCGACATAATTTTTATTGAACAATGGGGTCATTAGGTTTATTTAGATCCATATTTCGAACAGTTTTTTTCCTTGACATTATTGGGACTGCGGTGAACCGTTTATGAGAGTAGAAAAGTAGATATCAATGAAGGGGGAGGGGGGGGGGTAACATGTTTTCGTTTCCTTAGAATAATTTCCCCATATTTATAACAGGGCACCGAGCAAACCAATGCTCGACGACATTGCTGAGGCCGGAGATAACAGAGGTTTTTACTTTACTTGACCAGCTAGTTTGCATCTAAATGAGTTTCATTTTCTGATGGTCTGTATCAACTGACTGACACATCGGGTTATCAAAAAAAAAACAACAGGAAGTTGGATGGAAAATTCGTTTTAATCCCGGAGGATTTCTGTCAACTGACCTGACAAACGTAAATTAGTCACTGGTAGGAGATTTACTGTCGTGACGTGAAGCCCTGATTTTTTCAGGCTTCTCCTTTCCAATTGCTTAAATTGGAAAATTAACTGCGATGATCATTCTTCACTTTCATCTACAACCGCAGTTCACATATGAAATATTTCATATATACTTCACATCATGCATGAGCTCTATTGTGTTTTTTTCACTGAGCTGGAATTTTTGATCGACAGCTCGCCCAGATGGAAGAGTCAAAGGCTGAGCTGGAGTCTCGGTATGAGAATCGTCTCAACCAATTACAGCAGCTGAATGAATCGCATGACGCGTCTGGAATGCTTGAATCCCAAGAGGCTGAGCTGGACAAACTGCGCACCACACAGGTAGCCACGTGTACTTCTCTCTCTCTGTTTGCATGCACATCAACCTGAATGAATTCAAGCTTAGAAGACTATTACCCATGATATGCACTATTTGACTGTAGGCTACCATGACCAAAGTGATTGACAACTTGGAAGCGCATCGCCAAGAGAAGAATGAAGAAATGGAATTGTTACGATGCAAGGTAGATGAAATGGACGAGCTGAGACACAACAACGACCTGCTGGAAACACACTGTAAAACACTCAACTATCAGCTGGAAGCAGAGATGGAGGGCGCCAGGGAGAGGTATTCGCTCATAAAGTTCGAAAAGTTTAACGGCGCTGTTACCGTGACTAGGCAATTTCTCGTGCAACTTGTCTCGCGACAAAATTGCGAGACAAGTTGCACGAAAAATTGCCTAGTGTAACATACCCTGCCACACACCTTTTTCCGCTATTTTGTTGCCGCAATCGCTGCAAAAACTAGAAGTCAGTTCCACTGACTTTTCCCACATTGCGCAGTGTAATCTACCCTGCAACTTGTGTCGCAACGTTTTGCGGCATCAACCAATGAAAATGACCCTTTGACGTCACGTGATCATCAAAATTGAGACAAGTTGTACGATACGTTGCCTAGTGTAACACCGGTCGAGCAACTCGTCTCGCAGCGTGGGAACTTTTATGGCGACAAAATTGCGTGAAAAGTTAATTGCAAGAGAAATTGCCTAGTGTAACAGCGTACTTTTAAAGGAACGATGCTCTCTCTCCCCCTCCCCTCCCCCCTTTTCCTGATTTGCTTGTTACATTTGCACCTTTATGTTTGGACTCTTATTCAAAAGGCCTTATACTCATTGATTAATCCCATTGTGGCTTGTATTCAACAAAATTCAAGAGTTTCAAAAACAAACATCTGAGAGTTACTGTAGTATAACTTCATGATAGACATCTGCCATAAAAATAATTTTGTTTTTCTCAAGTTTCTCCTTTCCTTGGCCTCCTCATTGTTGGGAAAGTCCCGTCTTGCTTAGCGACAATCGACAAGTTCGCCTTCAGCGAGTCGGGGTGCAGGGTTGTCTTCGTGGTGATAGCACTCGCCTTCCACTAATGTGTCCCGGCTCCGATTCTCGGACGCGGTGTCGTATGTGCACTGAGTTTGGTTGGTTCATTGCTCTGCTCCGAGATGTTTTTTTCTCCGGGTTTGCCCTTCTCCCTAAAAACCAACATTTGATTGAGTTGATTGATTTTATTTCTGTCATGTGTCCCTATAGCTTGCGCTCCAGCCCTAAATCCATATCCATTGACACTTGAATAGAGTTCATTATTATTAACATTATTATTTTCAGGGAGGAAAGGTTTAAAGACGAGGCGGAAAAATTGAGAAAGGAATTAGAAATTGCTGATGAGAGACAACGCTGCGCTACAGCTATCAGGGTGAGTGGTCGGGTGGTTGCGCATTGATTGAGTAATTGTGTTGGGGGTCAAATTCACTCGCTTGCTTGAACAATTAGCTGTAAGCTCTAAATGAAATCCATTTGGAATTAGTTCAAAACCATGAATTGTTTACCGGCGTTGGTGAAATTTACGAACATGTCCGTGTTGAGATTGGAGCAGTCACTTATTGGACGCTAACTAGAGCGAAGACGCAGCGCCAGTTACTCGTGCCAGCGTGCAACATTTTTCCTCTCGCCAATGATGAAGAGCAATATATAAATTGTGTGTTGGGAAGGGGACAATTGTACTTTAGTCGGTAGTTGTGGCCGGCAAATTTAACTAGTTTTGAGATGTTTTGTTTAGCTGTCAAAAGAAAAAAAAGCCGCGAAACAAACAAACAAACAAACAAAAAAAGACGGGAAAATTGGTTGGCCGCCTTGCATGTAAGTCACACGCTTGACCCCGAATATAAAGCTTAATTTTGTTTCTTAACAGGATAAAGTATTGCTGGAGAAGGAAACCATAGCTTCTGAGTAAGTTATACGCCCGGTATTAGGTAGAAGTTTTCATTGTTTTTGTTTGTCTGTTTGTTGTTGTTGTTGTTGTTGTTGTTGTTGTTGTTGTTGTTGTTGTTGTTGGTGGTGGTGGTGGTGGTGGTGGTGTTTTTTTTTGTGTGGCAGTTTAAACTATTTCTTTTACTTCTACAACTGAACTATTATTGTATGAATGTGGTCTTGAGTTTGTCAGTAAGAGATTTTCTGTTTTCTCGTAGCTTGGCCGCAGCGAAGTTAAACATGGAGACAGCCTTAGAGGACGCTGAGTACATGGCCGGGGAACTGGAGAGGTAGCTAGCAAAAAAGTCCACTAATGTGTCACGGTTTCTTCCTAAATATATACTGTAATTGTTCGATGTTCATTTTAGAACCAGACTGGTGGAGAAGCAAGTCTTTGAAGAAAAAGAAGACTTGAAATCTAAACTGGAATCCGCTATGGAAGAGAGGTTCAAACTGGAGAAGGTAACGCAAGAGTCTTCTTTCTTCTCTTCGTATTTTAACTCCTTTGCTCTTTCCTTACCAGCGTAACCTCCATATGTCTTTCCATTTTTTCAGTCGTCAGCATCTTTATCCATTCGTTTTGGGGGAATATCTGAAATTATTAAATTCTCAACCTCGGATAATGCAATTCTAGCTTTCTCATTGGTTCACTGGATCTCGGTTATCAGCCATTATACGTGCGTTTGACCTTATATGGAAATGAATGCAGCAAATGTCGCTCAGTATAAAATTGTTCGCGGGAAGCCAAATTTCGTCGAGAAGTGAGAAATTGCCAATGAGAAAGCTAGAATTGCATTATCCGAAGGTTCAGAATTTAATAAAACAATTATTCCATTCGCGCTTGTTGGATATGAGACTGGTTATAGCCAACTCCGCGCTACGCGCGTCGTTGGCTATTTACCATCTCATATCCAACGCGCGCTCATAGAATAATTGTTCATTAAACTGTTGGTCATTGATTCGTCTTGACCTTTTCTTCTATTTCGTATTTTTACTAACATGAAATACCTTCTCCCGCCGGCAACAATATTAACAAAAAATGATCTACAGACGGTGCAGAAGATCGAAGAAGAAAATGCTAAGCTCAAGGGACACCAAAATCCCGCTCAGAAACTTCAACATTTGTTGGATATAAAGAAGGAGAATAATGCCTTAAAGGAGGTAAGATGCCTCAGTTGTAAAAAGCTTGCTGTAAATAAGAAAGCCTTGCTAATATTTAACAGGGTTCGTACGGGTAATGGAAAACCTGGAATTTTAGTATTTCAGTTTCCAGGCCTGGAAAGTCATGGAATTTAATTATCGGTCATCGAAAGTCATGGAAAATTATAGTTATGTGTGGTAGGTAAATTATTGCAGATGTCGAAGCAAGGACAGTAAAATACAGGCGAGTTATATGTCAGAAAATACCCCCAAACAAGAACGATTTTGACAGTTTTCGAGAGTGACAGCTAAAGTTACGGTCATTGAAAACTGGTAAAAGTCATGGAAAAGGTCCTGGAAAGTCATTGAATTTGAAAAGCTCTTAAGAGTACGAACACTGTATTATGCGCCAAGCAGTCAAACAATTTTATTCGGCAGGTGAGACAAACGTGCCGCATTTTGTCAGTCTAACATTATCAAATGGAACCTACGAAGCGACACTAATATTTGGTCTGGCTGTTTGTGTTCTTTGTGACAAAAGGTTGATCTTTTCTCCGTTTGGTTTTAAATTAGCAAGTCAACAAATTGATAAAGGAAAGTATAAAGTGTAGCTGCAAAGAAAAGAAACCCTCGCGATGAAATTGCTAAGCAGGACGGTGGAAGGAAGTAATACAAGCCCAGCAAAGGCAACAATCATGGCGGACAAAGAAAACGTTTTTACTTCTTCTACTTAAAAACGTACACTTCATTTTGTATCTCATGCGTTTTGTATCTCTTGCAGCATGATCTAGGGGCAATTTTTTAGCGTAAATGCCTTTGCCCACATTTCTGTAGGAGGGTCATGCTGGTGTCCCAGACTAATCCATCTCAGTCTATTTTTATGCAAACATTTTCTTTTGTTTGGGTTGAACCTTGCTGCTGATCTTGTGAGTGCAAACCAACAACACATTAATTAGAATTAATTACGACCATTGCGAGAATGCCAGCGTTTCGACATTTAAGTCCTAAAGTCAGTCGTCCCAGTATACAGCACGTTTGTCACCAGAACCCAGTTGAATGGCCTGGCTCCCACGAGCCTCCTGTAGCTCAGCGGTGGTTTTTTTGTTTTTGTTTTTGTTTTTTTAGTAAGCCTGCGTCGTTAGGTTCCGTGCAAACGGACGCAACAACTCAGCATTGTTGGAAGTTGTTGGCCAACAATGTTGCCCCCATAAATAAGAAAATGGTTTGAACCCAGGAGTAAAATACCTCGATTGAAAATGATCATCTGAGTGACTGGAGTCCTGAGAAGTACGGTTGTTGGCGACTGACCTTTCGACAAACCTGTGCGGATGCCATCTTCAGAGTCAGAGTCATGTTGCGTCCGTTTGCACGGGCCTAAAAGTTTGACCAGTTTCAAACTTCGCGCAACAACGTGCAACAGTGTGTGTAAACGGACGCAACATGTAACACCCAACAAGGTTGGGAGCTGTTGGCCAACAACGTTGCGTCCGTTTGCACGGAGCTTCATACTGATAAATTCGTCATTTCACAGCTGCGAATCACTGTATGCTAAATTACAGTGCAGACACCTCACAATCTCCGCTCGCTCTCGGCATTGACTGAGCACTAGCTGTAGCACTTCACAGTTTGTCAACTCATCTGTTTTGTATCCAACGTACAGGAGATTCTCAAGCATATTCCTCAGTATTTGCCATGTTTCTAAGTTGTGCGCACAATCGCGAATACTAAGTGGAACGATATCCCTCAATAAAAGAGGAAATTATTGTTGTGTTTATTCTGAATCAGAATTTTGGGATTTTTTCGAACCATGCGTGTTCTGGCGCGGAAAGCTAAGGCTCCAAACCAAAATAATATTCGTTAATAATTTCTCAAGATAACTTAAGGTTCACACATCAACCATGTGGCCAGTCAGACATAGCTTGATGTTACTCAGTGGTTTGAAGATTAAATGAACGTAACTTGAAAAGTTACAGTCTTGAATTTCTCAAGACTTGGCTGAAATATTTTCACTCATTGCCCGAACTCGTTACAACGACTACATTACTTGCAAAAAATTTCGGACAATTTTAATTTCGGACAAAACTAGTGTCCGAAAATAAAACCGTCCGAAATTTTTAAGCGTCCGAAATTTTTACAGCATGGTATAAAACTTTAAAAGTAGTTTCTGGGCGACGGCATCACATATTCAAAGCCAATATACGCCACATTAAGCTTCAACGCCCTTATAGTTCCCTTTCTGGACCGAACTCTATAATTGAGACACTGCTTGAGGCATAAGCTTGATTGAGTTTGTTATTTTCTCGTTGGTGTATCCGGCTGTAAAACCTTGAAGGTACAGTAAAACTATCATTTTCACAGATTTTATTTCAGTCCAATTCATGTTTTTTAGTCGTAAATTTACTTTAGGCATGTTTCAGCGCAGTGTCCGAAATTTTTGTCCGAAAATTGTCTGAAATGAGGGAAAAAGTGTCCGAAAATTAAACGTCCGAAATTTTTTGCAAGTAATGTATTTCCGAATAACCCAGAAGAGCCTCTTCACACGCTACATAGAAGGGTGGAAAAATTTATATGGTTCGATTTAATCTATTTGCCCTTGTTGATTACACATCTCAGTTCCCGTACGCGTCAGTATGTGATCAGTGTCCTAATACTTCAGTTTTATTTTGGGTGTATGTCAAGTGGAATGTAGGCAATTGATATGTGACCAGTTTTTTTCGTTTAAAAAAGAGGAGGAGGAGGCGGCGTGACCCAGTCAGATTAAGGCGCTGCATTTGCTTGCGGTTCTTCCGCGGGTTCAAATCAGTCCCCGCTCTGAACACCACTGACTGGCAGGATTTGTCTTTGCCGTCCCGAACAGTTCAACTCCACCATGCATTGTAAATAACGAACTTGTTTTGTTGCCTCCCTCCATTTGGGTTTTTGTTAATGTTGTTCTGTTTATTTAAATTGTTACTTTTTATACACGGTCCTACAAGCTTGAAGCTATAAAAATCAATTTGAACATTGGCCCATTTTCTTTACGAACCTCGAGCACCGAGTACTGTCAGTGCACATCCATCACGCCAAGACGTGGTTACTTGACTGAATACCCACTGTTAAAAAGCACAGTCGTTTTAATTGTCGAAACGTTTCTGAGTATTGTTGACATTCAAGGCAAGCTAGCTTTTGTCTGTTTGTGTTTGTTTACTGAATATTAATTGATTTCTCTAATACTTAGCTCTATACACTGACGTTGCCGCCTTATTCATGACTCGTTCATTTGTCGGCAAAAGCGAAAGAGGAGTCAAATTCATTCTCTGTGTGACCGGGGCAAATTGTCGTTGGCAAAATTAAATGTCACTAACAAATGTTTCAGATAGCAAATTCTGATGAAATGTAATTCTGTCGGCTCCCGGTCGTTGTCCCTTTAATATGTTGAGAAGGTTTAACATCGAACCATATTTAGGATTTCAAATTAGTCCGTCCTGCAGGTGACGTGGTCCTTCCGGTGAGCGGAGCGATGCAGGAAGTATTAATAAAGTGAGCAAGTTTTAAGTGTATGCGCAAATTTAGTCTTTTTTTGTCCAAAAATGACCAGGTTAACTCCAGTGATCGATAAAAGACCTTTTCCGGAAAAATCTGCCATATTCGTTGCGGGGCAAACACGGCTAAAATTACAGTGAATTTATAGGATTTAGGCCGACTTTGAACCACTGAAACTCCGCTATATAGAAGCGGATTTCCAATGTTTGCCGTTATTTTTACTAATGTAATTGATATCATTCATCCAAGAGAAAATTAGACCTGTAATGGAGGTATGACGTCCCTAAATTGGAATTATAAATCTCGTGTCGCTTCTAATGTCGCGGAAATTTGCATATTTTGATTGGAAGGATTTGTATGTCAGTACAAATGCCTTTTAAAAAGACGCTGTGTTTTCGCCGTCAAAATACTTTCGTAGCGGAGTTACAGCTGAGAGTTCAAAGTTGGCCAAAATCCCACGTATTCACTGTAATATTTTGCCGTGTTTGCCCCATAACCAATATGGCGGATTTTATACCGCGAAAAGCTCTGTTAAAAATGAGAAATCCTCCCTTTTGTGAAAATTTCTGCCTTTGTTGCTGTCGCTTTTTTGAATTGCCTTTTTCATGCATTCGTCCGGCAGTTTTCTGAGCGCGAAATGAAAAAAAAAAAAAAAAAAAAAA
>BLFK01000862.1:2828132-2837971 GCA_014634185.1 Astreopora myriophthalma | reverse complement strand
CGGAACAACTGGGGCCTGAATCAATTTGTATTCTTGGAACAAGCTGTAAACTACGTTCCATAGATGGCTGATATCTATGATTTTCTCTTTATTCAGTTCTCTCTGGGTTTGATCATCACTCGGTCCGATAGTGACATCAACGATGTTTGGGACGCTAAAATTATTTTATAATTGCAGTCGAACCTCTCCGTCCGCCTTGGATGCTTTTTTTTAATATTGAAACCTCTCTGTAAAGAACAACCTGAGGTACATTCCATTACGCAAAGTGGTCCCTTACAGTTTTACCTCATGGCTGGTTTAACAGTCTCTGAGTTTTGGCATAGTTTCTGTTGACGGGGCTTTATTTCTTCCTTTGCTCCACCTGGCAACTGAAGAACACCCGAAGCGGGTATTCCTTTTAAAAAAAGTAGGAATAGCCGTCTTAAAATCCGGTTTAAGGAACGCATAAATTATTGGGTTCACGAGAGAACCAGTGGCCACGGTGAAAACAGAAAAAACAGGCAAAGCGTAAGGCACAACATCTGGTCGATTCAGTATCGCGCTGGCAGTTGTCATGTAAATTATCGGCAGCCAAGAGAGCATAAAGGCTGCAGAAATTAAGCAGAAGACTTTAGATACTTTGCCATCCGACAACAAACGTTTTTGTTCATTCTTGTGCCCTCCCGCAAATCTCGAAACGTTTCCCTTTATTGCGGCTATTCTGCGTCGTACCTGTCGGAAGATCCGAACGTGGGCAAATGTAATAAATATGAACGGTACAACAACACCAAAAAGTTCCAGGCAAACGAGGTACGCTTTGTGTATTTTGCTGGCCGTATCCGTTCCCCAAAACAGCGGTAGTAAAATATAAAGGACTGGAAGTAGCCAAGACAGGGTTACAGCTCTTTTGAGCATCTTTGGCGCTTGATACTTATATTGCAGAGGTTTTCTCACGGCCATGTAGCGGTCATACGTTACCGAGCACAAGTTGGCGACACCCCAGAGTAATATAACACCAGCTAAATAACTGACGATGACCGAAGCGGGATTTACGAGAAATGAAGGTAGTAAAGCTCCTCCTGTTAAGATGTCTGATACAGCGAGTGACACTACCAACCAATTTGTGGGCGATCGCGGAACTTTCTTTAGGACAGCCAAAACGCAAACGAAAGCGTTCAATAACACGATTAAAACTGAGAGAGTACCTAGCAAGGCAACCACATATACACCCTCTCTAGGTTCAGACATGAGTATCTCTTTTCTCTCTGCGTTTCAGCGTGTTTCGACTGCCAAGCTCATTTACGAACGGTGATGTATTTGAAACAGACCCTCTGCTGACCCTCTGCCACCACTGAAATTATCGTTGCCATCGTCACTGTCATGATCTATGCAAATGTCTTCGCAAAATTGTCGCTAATTTCGAATCCCGTATCTGGTCGTCTCATTACCGATATTTCGTGCCTATCAGTTTTCCTTAACCTTGCGGTTAGTTAGTTATTTTGTTACTTTTCTTTTCTTTCTTTTTCTGTTGTTGGCTGGCACAAAAAATAATTAATAGCCCATATGCTCGTCAGGTGTTCTTACATAAAGTAGCTGGCGTCTTTCTCATGGTGAAAAACACGTGGATATTAGCACAAGCTCACTGTGCTTCCATTTTGGTACTCAGAGGGAAGAAACCAAATTCAGCAGCTATTTCAGATGATATTTCAGATGTGTTTTCAAAACCAATAATTCATTGCAGGCTTTAAATCATAGGAATATACTCTCCTCCCATCGCTTCGGCCGGCATTAAGGTGGAAGCCATCTTACTGAGCGATCGTAAACAGTGTCATGTAACAGTCACGGTTTTTCACTTGTCATTTAATAAGGCTGTGACGACCTGCACGAACACCATTAAGTCCTGTCCTTGTTGACAGCCGCTAAGACAGAACCAAAATTAGAATTGGAATAACTTCCGCAAACAAAATTTGGTTCATGAATACTTTGGATATCTGAGCATAAAAATAATTACGTCGCAACCATAGATCACGAAATATGGTTTTATCTTTATCCTGTTCAACTCGCCCGACATAATTCAGCCAAATAATTATAATTTATTCCACTTCAATTTGTCCTTTGCTACCCTGCATTGGATACGCTTATTTTTTTTCGAAAATGTATTAAACTGCCTGGCTTTTTGCATAGCTTACCACAAAGCAATAACTTTGATCTCATGCAGTTTTGTGTGCACAAGAGGCAGGGAAAAGAAATGATCGCGAGAATTAGCAGATAACAGATTATTATTCAAAGGAGCCACACTGATGGGAATTGTAGTTAGTTTTCATACTGTTTTCGATATGCCGGACTGATTGAAAGTATTACTTATTCAAGGCACCCACTCTAAGTGTTCCTCAATGTAAATATGTACTTTGTAAAAAGCGTACGTCAGGATTTTTTTGTCTGACTGGTGAAGACGAGTTGTTAAGAAGCTGAGAGATGCATTGGCACAAATGCAAGGCAAATGCGTTCCCTCAACTTCCCTTTCTTAGTCCGGCACAGTTCAGTTACAGATCTTTTTTATGGCCAAATGTTCTCTTTATCTCTTCCTCTCTTTTTTGAGTTTTGTAAATTGTGCTTTGTTATCTTTTCTGGGCTAAATTTATTTTGTTTTTGTCATGGCTGACTTAGTTTTTGAAAAATTCCCAAGGGTGCCTGCTATATTACTCGAAAGTGATAATGTCCATAATGGGTTGTTAACCCTTATACGTCAATACGTTTTAAATAATGAATTTTGGCCTTGCAATGGCCTGCTGTTTATCTGCCGTCTGAGGGTTTTTAAGTTGAGGTCAGTTGAAATTGAGAGCATTTGTTTCACCGAGTTTCACCAGTAGAGCCCGAATTTGCGCTCTGGGGCACCTGTAATCTAAGCTCTAAGCTCGAATGTTCAGGTTCAGTTTAGTTTTAAAAAATCATTTATGAGTGACAGTTTAATATATCAATGATTTAATTGGTATTAAGAGTACATCACGCTATTCTTTGAGATCAAACGATGAGCTTCTCCTAGAGTTGCCACGAGAGAGAACTCAGAGAACATTGGGGGACAGGGCTTTTTGTGTTGCCACCTCAAAGCTATGGAACTCGCTCCCAGTAGAACTTTGAACAATTTTAAGAAAACTTAAGAAATTTTAAGAAAGCTTTTAGACCTAAAGGTTTAATTGGAATTAATTCTTATTTATCTACTTATTTGCATCGAGCTATATTTATACATTTTTTAAATTTTTATTTATCTAGTTTTTATCGTAGGTTTATTTGTTTTTTAGCCCATTTACATTATTACACTTTTTTAGTTTTTAATCATTGTTATGCGCAGGTGATCATATATTCATGCAACCGGCGCAATGTAAATGTAAATTATTATTTATTATTATTATAGTTTACAAACAGGTTTTTCTACAGTTCTAGACATATCGGAGTTTTTTAAGTGGAAGTAGCTACTCATCATCGATCAAAACTTGTATTCAGCGCGCACGCAGAACAATTTCAGACTGACGGACCAAAAGTCTGAAACTAATATGGAACCCTCGGTCAACGGGTCTAAATGCTTCACAAACTCGACTGATTCACTATACGAGACATACTGGTGGCTGGCACCCAAATATTTCAAGGAACTCGCTTCAAGGCCAAAATATCTCGTAATCATCGAATCCGGGGTCATGTTGATCATCACAATCGTTGCTTTTACGGGGAACTTTCTGATCTGCCTTGCCATCTTGCAAAATCCAAGACTTCGCACGGCTACGAATTACCTTATCTTTGTGTTATCGGCTACGGACATGGCAACAGCTTGTTCATCTATGACCATAGCTACGATCATCCTAATGAAAGGAAAATGGATCGTTGAGGTGAATCCCCTTGATGTGAAAAACTTCCCCTGCCTGTTGCAAGGAATTCTGTCCCCCGCGTTGACAGGATTTTCAGTTCACATAATGGCCTTAACCGCAGTAAATCGTTACATCTGCGTCGCCCGTCATAGGCTGTATAAGAAAATCTTCAGTAAGCAAGCCACACGTTTCATGGTTGTTGCTGACGCAACAGTTGTCCTAGGTCTTACAGTCATCCCGTATCCCGCGGGATTCGCAAAAATTACACTCGACCCGAGACGCGCATTGTGTTTCACAACCTTCCAACAGCAAAAGTCAGCGCAGATGATCGGAAATTTGTTTTTGGCTTTGAATGTCGCAGTGCCTTTTATTGTAATGTGCCTTTGCTATTTCCGAGTTTTTTATGCAATAAGAACCAGTTCTTTTAAGGTGCAAGTCATCAGCACAACCTCTGAGAGTAAACGTGTCCACCGTGATGAATCCACTGGCCAGTCAGCGCTGAGAATTAAAGAAGTGCGGATCACCAAAACTTTGTTTGCTGTACTGCTCGGATTCCTTGCCTGTTGGATCCCTGTCATGGTGACCAATCACCTGAGCTTTAACATGATGAACCCTCGATTTCCACGACAAGGCGAATTAGTTTTTACGTTTTTTCTTTCTGTCAGTTCAGCCATTAATCCATTTATCTATGGAGCCAGTTCCCGAGCTCTGAGAAAGGAATTCTGCAATTCCATATGTCGCCGAAAAAGTAATCGTGCGCCGAAAGAATGAAATGAAGAAATAGCGGAAACCAATGTGAAGAAGACCACATCCCTAAATCCTTTTCGGTTATAGATCTTTCACGGTTACTGACGCCATATTGGTTCGGGGGCAAACATAGTGATTGTATTGGATTTGGGCCGACTTTGAACCGCTGGAACGCCGCTACAAAAAAGAGGATTTGCAACATTTACCATCATTTTTGATGTTATTGATATGTTTCATCCAGCAGAAAAATAGGCCAGTAAAGAGGTTCGACGTCCACAAATCGGAATTATAAATCTTCTCATGTCGCTTCTGATCAATTTGCACAATTTTGATTGGATGGATTTGTGTGAAATCTCAAAAATACGTTTACGGTCGTTGTAGCCTGAATCTGTTCTTTATACTTCATGAAAATAATGTCAGTACAAATAATTTTTTAAAAGACATTTTTGCTGTCAAAATACTGCTTCCATAGCGGAATTATAGAGATTAAAATTCGGCCACGATCCCATATAAAATATTCACTGTAATTTCAGCCGTGTTTATTTGCACCCCAACCAATATGGCGTCATTATGATCCCTGTATTACAAATCAAGATATACCAGAGTCTTTCCAGAAGTGATCTCGTTTGCATTGCTTCATTTTAAAAATTCACAGTTTTTCTCAGTTGTAGACGGTTTGAAAAATGTTTGGCAGGATGCCGATAACAGCGTGTCGAATGTGCCTCAGCCTCCAACAATAAATCAACGGATTTAAACAAGAATTGAGAAACAAAAGCGTCAGAGAATAGTCATATAAGACGAATAAGACAACATTTCCCTCAGATATTGTGGCAGCAAAGTTTATGCAAGTGTACGGCAAATAACAAGCCAAAAATACAAGATATATATATAATGTACCGCGGACTGTACGTTTTTGGCGCTCGACGTCGGCCATCGCCCCATCATTTTGCATTTCTTGAACTCGCTGAACTTGAATTGCGCGTCTTTGATGCCGTATGACTGAATATACCTTTCGATAAGTTAGCGCTGTAGTTACGAGACAGGAAACATCAAAAACAATATAAACCATCGCGACGGTGTTGATTTGAATCCAAAAACTACGTGTCGAAAGGACTGAGCAAAGCACCCAAATTGAGATCACTGCAATAACAACTCGCCTGTGAGTCACAAATTCATCGTATCTTAGATGGAGATGAACGGCCAAGCATCTGTCAACACTAAGAGCCAACACACCAGAGATTGAAGTAGTGAGCGCGAGAGTAATGATCACGAGGAAGATGATGTACAAGGTATGTCCACTCGGATTGTTTTGAGTAATGTTTCCCTCCAAAGTCTGCACCAAGAGTGCAACGTACAGAGGTTGGCTTACCAATCCGACACAGAGATCAGACACTGCAAGGCTGAGTAGCAGAGTTCTTAAATTTTTTGGCAACGCAGAAGTTTTTCTTATCGCATGAATTGCTAAACTGTTCAATATGATAGCAGTAACAGAAAACAAAGAATTAAAAACGACGACAGGAATTAAGCATACCGAATACACAGCGAGGTCCACACTGCCTAATATCATATCACAAACTGCTTGCAGCTGGCGGTAACAAAATGTTTTTCTCCCCTGCGACTTCAGTCGACGTACGCAAGACTCGGTGAGTATGCTATACGTATGTCCCGGCTCTCATTTTTCTAGTGAATGCGACTGAATGCAGCTTTCCTGTAGCTTAAATTGACCCAAATGTAAATTACGTATCAGGCATCGCCCACATCGGGATAAAGTTTTACTTCTAATAAGCGACACACCACTTCACAAAAAAATGCAGTGCTTATCCGGAACAATGGAGTTCTTAGGCGAGCTTAATTGAAGAGTGAAACAAATGGCCTATCGCTCAATAGGTCAACTGCGGAAATTTATGATAATATTATAGCAATATTTACGCCATTTGGCGATGCCTTGCTTAACGTAATGAGAAGATTAAAGGAGCACCGCCCAAGCGTTCCTCGAATTGGCGGTGAACTGAGGTGTCCAAAAAAAAAAAATCAGTAAAAGGCGCCAAGTTACTCTTTCGAGCAAATGTCTTGACCTTCATTTAAAAAAAAAAGTCTTTTTAATAGACTTGTCATAAATGTAGGCGAGAAACCCGAAGGAATGACGGGAATTAAAGAGTCTGCCAAATGAAAAACGTCTTCTTACATAATAATGTAATCAATGATGTATAGTGGGTTAAAATAATCAGTAAATAAATAAATAAATCATAGGCAAATAAACGAAAGAAATCGACGTGTTAGTTGTTTATGGACCTCTTTAAATTATCATATGTCTGTCTTTTTCTGTCTGTTATAATTAGCAGGTGACAGTTGCCACGCCATTTATGCCTCGGACGAGCCGTCTAGAGAAGCAAAAACAAAAGCGGCTTGCAGCTGATGCGCGCGCTTACATCTACACGCTGAAATTTAGGCGGATACACACGCGCGTTTGTTTTCTTCTTCTCAGTATGATGCAAGAATCGATAAACTGCGTAAACATCCTTTTGCATTAAAAGGGGATCTCTCCTTCTTTATGGTTTTTAATGGTGTTTAAGATTGAGATAAAATAAATGGGAAGTCTATAACTGATTTTAAACGAAATTTCTGCGTGTAAACCGAGCGACAAATGCATTTCGCCTTCTAGAAACTTCCTAGTGGTAGGATTTTGTTCCCTAGAGGTAAACAGTTCCTTAGGTCTGGAAGAACATTTTATCTGTGTTTGTAGACTTTAGAGCGATTTTTAATTTAGAGTGGCAAAACCAAAACCAATGTAACTCTCTTATTTTATTCACGCGCACGGTTACCTCCCCGGCTAAAATTCACGCGACGGGAAAAATCCACTGTTACCCAAGAGCTCGGCGATGGGGGACTAAACGTGGATTTCCACTTTTGCTTAAATCAGTTAACGCTCGTAACGCATGTGACTTTTAGTGGAGTAAATAAAATAACGAAAAAATGCATGGACAGCTTGCTTAAGTTAAAACGCACTTAACTTTACTCCAAGACCAAGCGACATTGTTACATCGAACTACGACATCTTGGATCTACAACAACACTCATAAAAATCTACAAAGCAGAAGTAAAGTCAAATGACGGCAAATAAATGAAAAAAAAAAGTCAGTTTCACCAAAATGCATTAATCGGAGCTCGCACGAATAGAGAGTCCCAAGTACAAGGAACTTATCTCTCGATATTCCCACTTAGAAGGCGTGCGTATTGATGATGACGACGACACTAATAAATGCCAGTTTCCCATTCATCGTGTACTTGGAACTACAGGATATCAACTGAATCACAATCATAATCACTTTAATTAAGTCTAGCGCTTATATAGCAGAGCACACTGAAGTGCTCTACTAATTGGGGAGACCACAAATCAAATCAAAGCAAATCAAGGCAAGATTTCCGTACAGGTCCCTACTTCATTATGCATGCATATTCCTAGCAAAACTCCATTCACGCTCGTTCTTTTTGGAAGAGGTTTAGTAGGAATATGCATGTATAATTAATGTAGGGACCTGTACGGAAATCTTTCCCAAATCAATGTTGGTTCTTGAGAAGAGGGGGAAACCGGCTAGGGTATCCGCGGAAAAACCTCTCGGAGCCGAATAGATCGTTTTCACATGACTTCATGGCGGTCACATTGGTGTACCTAAACAAAGAAACGCCGGTCATTTTGGTGTCCAAAACAATCCTCGACGGCATTGAACTCCATTTTTATCCAAATGTTTCCTTTTGTTTCAGTAAATCACGTGGCCGCTGGTCACGTGAGTGAAAACCAACAAACTCAACCCAGGTATGGCGCGGATCTGTGAATCGAACCCGGGACACATTGATGGAAGGCGAGGGTTCTCATCACTGCGCGAACCCTGCTCCGCAGGATATTTTATTAGTGACCTTTAGATTGGAGTGCGAGTACGACTACGAGGACGAATTTTATGTACAAGCACGCGCATTAGGTTTCGAGGTCGACATTTTTTGAAGTGCGCTTGCTCGGAACGAAAAACTCGTACTCGACCTCCTCGTACTCGTAGTCGGACTCGTACTCCAATCTATCAAGATTGATCCATCTCTGCGCGTTGGGCGTGAGTACGAGCCAGTGGGTGAACACACTAAGCTAGGATGGCTACTTATATTGTGGCTCCAGGACAAGAGCTTAAAGGTCGTGAACTGATTATGTTGAGTAAGACCACTCCACTCTCGCTACGAACATCTCTGTCGCTTAGATAAACTGAAAATTCCATATAGATACACAGCTTAGATAGTTGTTCATTCTCTTTATTTCGCATATAATAGTTAATTGTTAATAGTTAATTTTCTTAGGCGTCCATATAGATTAAAATCTCTCCTGGAGCTCTCACATTGAGAACTTAACGAAGAAAGTTGCCTCTGGTATTGGCGCTCTCAAACGAATCCGCTCATTCGTCCCTCTTCAAACTTTGAAGCTCATTTTCAATGCCTTAGTGCGGCCACACTTTGACTGTTGCAGTGTTGTGTGGGGAAACTGCAACTTAACGCTTTCAAATAAATTGCAGAAGCTACAAAATCGTGCTGCTCGAGTTTTAACTTTTTCCAGTTATGACACTAATGTTGAAGAGTTATTTAGTAAACTCGGGTGGAGAAAATTAAGTACTCAGCGTGAAATGCCGAAAGCTGTTATGGTATTCAAATCCTTAAATGGTCTTATACCTGAGTATCTTAGCGAACTGTTTGTTAACCGTTCTGACGTAACTGAATATCTATTGAGGGACTCCGTGAACAAATTAGGCGTTTATTAGAACATCACGGTAGTTCTTAGCTTTTTATATTTTATTTTAATTAAACAATTTACTGATTAACTGATTGATTAATTAATTTATGTATTTATTTATGCTTTTATGAGGACCCCTCCGTAAGCCACTTTTCAGTTGTGATGTTGTCTCCAAAAATTATCGTTATTTTCTTTCTATGAATACTTACATCGGGCTTAAATCTACTTTCTACTTTCACGGAATTTAAACAAAAGGATGACCCCGAATCGCAACACTTCACTTCTAGCACTTAAAGTTATACTTTCCGTAAGTTAGTTACTTATTATCAGTATAATATCTACTTTGATACGATGTTCAACGAAAGAAATAACCTCTGGAACCCACGGCATTCATAACTGTATGGAAAGGCCTCGTAGGAAAAAATTAACTTGATTAATACCATACACTTGCAAGATAAAAGGATAACAGGATAACAAGAGAGCAC
>BLFK01000862.1:2813132-2823132 GCA_014634185.1 Astreopora myriophthalma | reverse complement strand
ATGCAGGTGACACGGCGACATGAAAACGACGGGCAACCAAGGGTTGTTCGTTAGATTAATATAGTTGAAAGCAAAATTAGGAACGTTGCCGTAATTTCGAAGGAACAATGTTTTTCCTGTCCCTTCATAAAACTCTGTTGCTGAGCTGATAGTAACCATAAACCCGGGCTTGTCGGACAAAACTATAAGGTAATGGTTGGACTCCGGAATCCAGTAAATTTGATACTTGTGGACTCCGGAATTCCGGAATCCAGGACGAGGATTCTGGAATCGAGTCACTTTTGGAATCCTTAATCCACCGGATCCAGGGACTGAATTCTGGGAATCCAGAAATCAGAAATCAATCAGGTTTGAATTGTTCGAAGAAGAGTTAGTGCTATACCGGGATAAACTGATACCATGACATGTTAGAGGCCCGATTCCTTAACGACCAGACATTGGATAAAATGAAAGGAAAGGGCTCGCTCCCTGTTTTCCCCAGCAGTCGTGATACACACACGTCCAACAAATTGGGTCTTTCCTCCACTCCAATAGCTCGATTAGTGTTTCAAAGTCTGTGTCGGACCATCTCGCTTTTCGTGGTCTTACAATTTCAGTTACTTTTTAGTCGTTTCTCTTTCCATATAGGGAGCTAGGGATCGCTAGTGTTTAGGCTGTCATCGTTGAGAGATTCGTTCGTCAGACCACTATAGCTTGACATTCACGCAGCAACGTGCGAAGCAAACAACAACAACAACAACAAACTTTATTGTGCCCTTGAGATAAAAGAGTAAACTTATTTGACAGAAATAATTGTAAAAGAAAAAAAGAGCACAGCCACTCGAGCTGAGCCACTCGAGCTGAGCGACCGGGCCGTTCGGATAGTAAATAGTAAATAGATATTTAAATCGTAATAGATAAACAAATGCACACGTACAAAGATAGTATCTAAACTGAAATGAATAAACAAATACGCAGGCAAATAAACAAAGACCGACACAAAACAACGGCTGCGCACACAAATAGCTGCATATAAATGAAAACAATATAAACAATGAATCATCGCCGTGGATATAAACACTGAGTCAACTTGGTGGGGATGCCGCTCAACGTTAGCCATGGTTCCATGATAATTTTCTGCCGCCGTTCCTTGCACTTGCCGAGCGTGAATTGCATTTCTGTGACGGCGTACGACCGTATACATCTTGCAATAAAGTAGTGCCGTAATTACGAGACAGACAACAATAAAAGCTAAGTAAAAAGGGCGAAGGGAATGGCCTCCGTTCCACAAAAAGGTTGTTGAGACAGCTGCACTTAGAAGCCAAATTGAAATCACCGTAGCAACAACTCGCTTGGTAGTCATAATCCCTTTCTATCAGAAGTGAAGATGAACAGCCAAGAACCTTTCTGCACTCAGAGCCAATAAATCTCATACTGAGGCTGATAGACAAATAGATTCATGATAGCTAAGAACGTCTGGTCAAAAACGTCGGCGGCATCCTTATTTGGGCTTGGATCTTTCTCAGAAGTGTGTGCCCGCAGTAACACGGTGAAACTCGCCATACAATATAGAGAGGTTGAGCCAGGAATCCACCAGCGATATCGGAGACAGCTAGACTTAGCAATAATGTTCTCCGAGCTTTTGGTAAGGCAGAGGTTTTCCTGACTGCATAAATTGTGACACTTTTCAAGACAGTGCCAATGAAAGCAAAGAAAGCGTTCAAGATGCGGTTAGGAATGAAGATCGCATACGGGTCCGTACCGTCTGGCATCGTGCCGCAAACTAGCTCGTGGATATGTAGGTGTGCACAGCGGAGATCTCTTTTCCTCTGAGACTACGTTGATACCTAACCCACACGTTTTTCGATTGCTTGCGAGGCCAGTAAACTGTATCTTTACCCAAAAATCATTACAAGTGTTGTTTTTTTCCCCTCCTTTCAGTCTTTCAGCGACTTATGCTCTTGTACTTCAGTTCTACTGTTAATCAAAACGGGGAGACATCAAGCACATCTACCATGTTCATGTTCTACGATTGTTCCGATTCTCTTTTTGTCTCCATTGGTTGGAAGCAAATTATTAGTGAGAAAAAGAAGGGCGCGCAGTAAAGCTCTCATGATCAAGAGTTTATTTGCCCTAAAAATAACTCTTGGTGAATTTTAATTTTGAAGTATGACGATCGATCGATCTTTAATTCCCGTTGTTTATTGTTGGGTTGTCACCTGCATTTCGGACGATTTGAGCTCATGTTTTGGCAAAAGCTCAATTAATTCTCCTCGGACATAAATATTCTTAGTTACTTGAAACTAATTAGCTTGTGCCATCACTTATGAACTGCACAAAGAGTACAGCTAATGGTAGTTTTACTTTTCAAGCGGATTATTTAGCATGCTAGATTTAACAGGCCGCAGACTACCGGCGCAACTTGAAAATAAGAACCGAACACCAAATTAATTAAAGCCAGCGCATGGCGGCGATAGTGTCGTGATTATCCGATATCAAGCAGACAAGACTAAATTAATGATATTGCTTGCAAAAACCGAGAGATGTTGTCAGATATTGGCGTTTTCATAGACACTCTAATTGCCGCTCTTTTTCGGGCATGTTAGAGTGGCTGCTCACTTGGCCAATGAAAAGACTTGAAATTCGTTACCAATTGATGCAGTTTTTCGTAAAAATGGAGGTAAACCACTTGCTTCCCCAAATTACGACTTCTTTCTTCTTGAGCCATGTTGCCTTTTATTGACGAGTTACAAACGTCTAAAAATTAAGTAAACTTTCCTTTATAAGTCATCGGTAAAACGACTTTAAAAACTTTGTTGATCTGTCTTGTTAAATAAACTCAAACGAAGTTGAATCTAGTAAGTTTAGAAGGAAAAAATCAATGAAAGCGTTTGCAATCGAGTGGCAGGGGGGCATGGGGCAAGGCGAACACATCGCAGTGTAGCGGAAGGTTTGTACCCACGGCATCAAATTTAAGAGGAATCATTGCCATAGGAGAGTCGGTAAACGGGTTCGGGAGATCCCCTTTATCTTTAATTCTAATGGAATATAAAGGATTATCGTGGCTTACTTAATAACATGCATAACTAATTTGAAAAGGAAGTTCTCAAATTGTTGGCCTTCCACCAAGCTCAGATACAGCGGCCAAGTTAAGAAAGCAGAAACGCGATTGATGTGGTCTTGGTAAGACAGATGCATAGTAATGACGACATGCATCACTAAATTGACGAGGACGTTTTTAGATTGTTCTTGCTCTACATGCAGAGCAGACAGGCACTTGGTCTTGTGTCGGTAGGATATATAGTTGCGTGCGAGGTATCATGAATTTCAATGTATTTCTAGATCAGACAGAGCGTAGGGATTCATTCACCTTTCCCTGATTTTCTCGTATTCAAGACCACTGAAACGAGCAGCCATTTTTTTCCTCTCTGTATCCCTGTAAGCATTGATCACGAAAAACAATACACCGCAGCATATTTACGCAGGTAATTTGGTGACGGTCTATGCATATTTTTTTGTCATAATTTTTCGTTCATATGAAGTTTTGTTATTCTCGACAGCCAGTATGTCACAAAAGAGGAAAGACTTGAAAATGTCATATAATAGAGGAATTTTATTCCTCTTCGTTGGCCTTCTGCAAGCTGTTTTAAGGGTTTGCTTCGGTAAGTCCGATCTGATAGGTAAGGTTGATCTCAGAGCTCTTATTATGAACTTGTTGCAAGAATCATCTTCGTAGAGTTTATTGAATGAAATTAAAGCAGCGTTACACTGACCTCGTTTCAAATCGAGACGGTTTCTTTCAAGGATTCGCCGTTCAACCCACAGATGAAATGGTATCGTTTTCAAAACGTTCCGCTCAGTTTTGGCAGCGTTTTCAAAATAACCCGGTTTCTGAAACGGTCTCGATCCGCATCGCGAAAAGGCGGATGGCGAAACCGCATCGAACACGATACGGTTACAAATGAAACCGTGTACGTGTAAAAGCAGTCTAAAGGTTTTCTCCAAAGAAATCCCAGGAAAATATCAAGGCTTGAATTGCCTCCATCCAAGGACCACAGTGATATCTGTGCAAAGCCATCCACGTTTGACCTGCGAGCTGCCGAGAAATGAACTGTGATTGTTCTTAAATCCAAAACGATAAAGACTGATCTTTCTTGGTCATGCCAGTTCTAAGAACTACGACCAATCAACTAGAATGGGAAACGAAAATTGAATTGAAAGTCTTCGACAGGAAGCATTGCCCAATGAGCAAAATCATGATAATAAATCTACGAACAAATCTTGAATTAACTAGTTATGTTACCGAGCAGCGAACGAGCAGATGATCCGTTTTACCTGCCATTAGGTATCTATCAGACAATATCAGTAATGTTGCGAAAGAAAAAAAATCCATCCATCCATCCTTTCATTCATTCTTCCACTTACTGCTTTATTTAGGCATGTTAAGTCTATGCATAGGTCAAGAATCATTGCTGTGATTTTTTTCTCTCCAATAGGAGCTCCTATCATTCCAGTTTCCCACCAAATTTTTGGCGAGAATGGAACAGTGACAAGTCAGAACTTCCCAAAGTCGTATCCGAACTACAGCATCACACTGTGGAATATAACAGTTCCAACGGGAAGACAAATCAAACTCAATTTCACCTTTTTTCAACTAGTGCCTTCAGTGATATGTAACGGGGATTTCGTGAAGATTCAAGATGGCGCTCACCCTACCAGTGACGTCATTGTACGTTTGTGCGGCCATCGGCCACCAGGAAAAACGGTGTTCTCCAGCAGCCAGCATCTACAGATACACTTCGAAACGGACGCAGTGTATTCGGACACCGGATTTAAGGCTTTTTACGAAGCCGTTGGTAAGTAGGTCAAGTCAACAACAAAGTTGTGGAAAGAGTATCTGCATGTCCATAGGTAACTTAGTATCCAAAAGTAAAATCACATTCTGTTCGCACTTCGCCTCCTAATAAGAAGTTCTTGTGAAAAAAGGGATCAACTTTTCATACTTCAAAATTTCAAAAGTTTACATGGACTATTGCTCTTTATAACATACAAATTTTGTTTCCTTCAGAAGGAAAGAATTTCGTGAAAGAGATACAACGGGAAAAGGACAGCTGTTCCGGTAAATATTGAGTTAGTTTTCATATCATAAAAGTTGTATTGATTCTCACCTAGTCAACCGTACGCCAATCGCCGTCAGTTCACGTAATTAAAGTAAAAAGCAAAGAAAAATAAAACTAAACTAATTGATTTATGCGAGAGCGCGTAAAACTTTATTTGCATCAATTTTTTTTTCAGTATTTGCATTAAATTTGATTGTGACTTTCGTGGCTTACAACTTTTAGTTCTCTACTTTCTACACTCCAAAGTCTTCCGTTTACTTTCACAGGAACAAAAGGGAAAGCTAGAGAATGCAGATGTGCCAAAGAAGAAAGTAACGACAAATTGTATCTCCGGGTGAACTGCTCCAGTTTACGTCTGTCCTTTATTCCTGCTGGTGACTTCCGCAACATCACGAAACTCCTGTGAGTAGGCCTGGGCCGAGTTGTTCGAAGCAGGGTTAGTGCTCAGCCCGGGTTAAGTCCGATTAAAACACATAGGTTGTCATGATATTTATTCCGGGTTAGAACTAACCTTGCTTCAAACAACCCGGCCCTGACTGTACGGTTGTGCGTGTATCCAAATCAGTTTTAAGTGACCAAAACGCTTCAAAACGTCAGCGGAACTGTAATTCAGTTATAGTTTGGGAAGACACCCGGCTTGCTCGAGGTTATCTTAGCTGCAATTTAAGGCCATACTGCTAAGGAAGCGGTCTTTTGTGAGCTTTCGGTGAGAAACCTTGTCGTTGTCGAATTTCGTTTTGCAGTGACCTGACCAACAACCGGCTACAGAGGATCGAGAGTGCAAATTTTACTGATCTCCATCCTCTTTTTGAGTTGTAAGTTTGATACGTTTACTCAAGCTATGTTTTTGTAATGTGCACTGTTACGGCCGTTTCTTCATAGAGGACAAGATCAGTCTTTATCCCTCTACGATATTCCGACTGATTTGTGTTTGCAACACTATACTGTCCTAAGTTCATTCACTTCTTGAAGGCGGGAGGGTTGTATATTAAAGGTGCATTATATTACGCTGGTAGTACAACAGAGACGTTTGTACAAAATCATGGCTCAGTCATTTCCTTCCCCTGGGGGAGGGGGAGGGGGAAGAATGCGGCTTTTGTCGGGCATTTGTCATTTGATGCGTCTCTTTTTCTCGGGCGTTTGCATGCTTCACTAAGCTGCTCCGTACGGGTGCAGTGTAGGGTTTACGCACTGGCTGACTTCACCGTGGTTAATGTCAAATGCCCGACAAATGCTTGTTGGAGGGGAAGGAGGGGGGGGGGGGAGAGACATGTCACCATTCGCGGAATTCACATAAACTACGCCTGCTATAATATTGTGGTTGAGACCATTTCTTCCCAACAGGAACCTAGCAAACAATCAGATTGAAAGTGTTGCAAACGGAAGCTTTGAAAGATTGACGGAATTGGAGGATCTGTAAGTTTGTTGTGAGACTATAGTTACTACAGAAAGCGAGTCAACTCTCGCGGGCGAGCGGGTTTATCGATCTCGAATCATTCCGCCATTATACTGCTGTTAAGTAGTCGGTAATGTAGGAGTTTATCTAAAAACAAATGACGCTTTTTTCCGAAACGTTTTGCGGACGTCATATAAAATCAGCACTGTTTCTGTACAGAGTTAATTTGTAACCTGATACTGGTGAAACATTGTTACTCCATACTGTGACTGTGACCCAGCTGTACTCTAGAAAAGAAATCTTGCTAGAAGATGATGAGGCTCTTCTCAGAAGGGCCTGGGCTTTAGAGCGTACCACCTCCTCTCCCCCGCGGTACTAAGCTTGCCAGCAATTTTACGCGATGAGGTGTGTTCAGAGGGGAAGAAAATATATCACATTGAACAGGCGATTCTACGTTGTGTGGTTTAATCCTAAAAATTATAGCCTCTTCCTCCGGGAAGAGGGCCTAACATTATGATTTTATTTCATAACTATAGAGCATAGAGGCAAATTGAGGGGATAATCATACAGCTTTCCTTGGCAAATTTTGCCACAATAGACATCTGGAAAAGCCTATTCTTAATTCCAAAACTCCTTAAAGCAATTAACATTGAAAATTTCAAGTCAATAGGACTGGTTAAATCATTTGCGAGATACCTTTTCTCAAAGCCATCAAGAGGTCATATTGAGAAAAACGCCTTAACGTTTGAGAGAACTACAACCTAGGCCTGTATCGAGAATTTGCTGGATGTAAAGAGATGAAAAAAAAAACTAAAAATGGAGAAATCCTTTTCAGTTGCTATGATAACGGTATAAGTCTCGTATACCTGTGGCCCCAGTTCAAGTTGTGCGAAAGTTGGATATAGTTGTCCACTGGATAAATCATTATCCATTGGATAAGCACTAGCGAAGCCGATTGAGTTATCCAGCCGATAGTGATTTATCCAGTGGATAGCGTTATTCACCCTTCGAACAACTGGGGCCTGGTTTTAACATGTCAGTCCTCAAGTAAACATAAGCCACTTTTGGAAGACACCGAGTAGTCTTGCCTCGGTCCCAGGGTAGCTGCTCTTCGCTGGAGCGCTACGTGGGAATTAGATAAACCCGTGAACATGGTTTGTACCGATGATCACATGAATTCGAGTGCAATTTGGAATAAATAAAGTTTTTCAAAGACTAACAAAATTGTACGGGACCGTAGGGCGAGTGCAATTAGTGTTCTTTGGAAAAATTTACGAGTGATTATTTATTCCAAATTGCATGAGAAAAATCATGTGATTACTTATTAATAATATTCATGTAAAAATTGCGAGATAGCTCATCATATTTATGCAGAAGCAACGGAGGTGAATCACGTGCAAAAATAATTTATTCAAACCTTGCAAATATATCATCACGCGTTCAGTCAAAACAACAGGTTTTTCAATGTTTTTAAAGTTTTTAAGCCGCAAAAAGTTTGTTTTTCTCTCTTTTTTTTTGCACTGAATTTCCTTTTTTCTGCATGGTGTTTCCTGAACACTGCATTTCTCTTACCCAATCAGAATCGAGAAATTCTTTCATGTATATTATTAGTAACATAGTCAAGGAAACGATGACAAGGAAAAAGAGATAAGACCTATTGAAGTAACCAAATTATATATTTACTAGATTAGTTTAACTTATGATCGATATAATTCTTAATGGTAGGATATTGAAAGTAGTAGTTATTGTCTAATAACGTTTCATTTTTTTATTTATTTATTTTTTTTTTTAGGGATTTGTCCAAAAATCAGTTACAGTATGTTCACCGGGAAATGTTTATCGGGCTAGAATTATTAATGAGCTTGTAAGTATGTCTTGGCTTTCAGTTTTATTATTATTATTATTATTATTATTATTATTTACTCCTTTATTGGCTTTGATCAGGGCACTGATATACAGTGCGAGAGAAAAAAATTTTTACAGCCTGGCAAAATTTGGCTGAATTGTTATAAATTTACAAATTAAACTATGTACATATTTACATGAGCACAGTGAACAAATAAGGAAGCCTTAAAAGTGTTTTGTTCAGTTATAAGGCACGTAAGGAAGTGATGTGATCACGAAAGAAGTAGCGAGAAATGGGCTTTTTATTTTTAAGGGAAAGTTGTAAATTCTATTGGGCTGTCAAGGAGGAGGGCGCGAGGGGCTCACACTGTTTAATAAATGAGGAAAACGGCTGGGTTTTAATATTAGATGGTAGACTTTTACAAATGCTAGAGGCCATAGATACAAATCTAGAAAGTCCAATAGTTAAAGTTCGTTGTTAAGTGCTTAACATTCATTTCCGCGAAGGATGTGGCATCATTCCCCCCAAGCCGCTAACAACACTCTCTTGGTGTTAACCACCTACAATAACGGTATTGGGTTTGATGCTTGTGTTATTGTTGTTGTTTGTTTGTTTGTTTGTTTTTCCAGAAATTTAGGCGAGAACAAACTCCGAAAGCTTAACAAAAACACATTCAGGAACCTGTATCTATTAGTATCCTTGTGAGTTTCTTAATATTTATCAATTTTGAAAGCTTAAGCTTTTGGCTTTCAAAACGAAAAGAAGGGGCCGGAGAAGGCTTCTGTGATATGTCCGAGCATGTAACGACACGAAGTTGAATCTTGTACGCGGACGCACTTACACCTTGCGCTTGCAGTGGATGACCACTTCACAGATTTTTCACGTGCAAGAGTTAAAAAGTTGAAATTATGAATGTATCAGGAATGTCCGGGCATATTCGGAAAAATATTAAATCCGAGCTCTCCCCCTTTAGCCACAAATTAAAAACTAAGCGGTTTAGACACCATGACCTTTGCAACTGGAAGAAGGCTGTTGTCCCGAGGATTTGATTCCTAACCAGCGTAACAGTGCTTCCCGAGAGATCGGGGCAAGCGGAAAGGATGCAGAGATGCAGAGCGTGACAAAAAGTTCATAACATCATGTTTAAGCCCTGAAGAAGGTAGAGAAGGGGCGAGGAAAAATAGGTAGCCTAGATAATTTGGCAATTTCTGTTTGTCATTTTATTCTCTATTCCAACCACTTAAATTTTACCACTCAAACATCATGATAATTTGTTTTGTTTTGTTTTGCCTTTTAGGGACTTGAGGGAGAACAAAATAAAAGAAATCTTTGAGAAGACTTTTCAGCATCAGTTTTTCCTAAGCGTTTTGTAAGGATCTTTCAGTGAACACGTCACAAGAATAAGACAGTATACCGTGTGACACGAAATTAATGCGGGAGTCTGATTTTGCGGACCGGGAATTTTTTGTATTTTGCGGGAAACAATTTTTGCAATTGTAAGAGAATTGTTTTTCTTGCTGGGCATTGTTCTTTGTTTTGTTTTGTTTTTTTTTTTTTTTTTTGATTTTTGAGAGGTCGCTATTTATAAGAATCAGCACAACGCTTTCGTTTCTAAGTGAAGTACGCGCAATCGACGAGTGATCAACGCATAGAGATGTA
>BLFK01000862.1:2797980-2809814 GCA_014634185.1 Astreopora myriophthalma | reverse complement strand
AAGCCTCTTCCTAACGTTGGCCCTGGTGAAATGGTGCGTATGAGACTGCCTGGGCAAAAGGTTTGGACACCAGCTACCTGTCTGGATTCGGCGGGTCCTCGTAGTTTCCTTATCAAATCCGGAGGTGCAGTTTTTCGAAGAAACCGGCGTGACGTTATTAAAACTGGCGAGACTCCTGTTGCAAGCCAGACCGTTGTTCCAAAGGAAGCACCGTTCCCCAGTAGTTCTGGAACAGTGTCGCCTGGACATACAACAGTGCACGCTCCATCGACTCCAACCTCTCCTGTGCCGTCTGCGGAGCCGCCGTCCTTCCAGCCGGACCTCCTCCCAACAGGCCTTCGAAGATCACAGAGGGAAAGAAAACCCCCGGCTAGATTTAGCGATTACGTCTTGACGTGACAGTCCTGCCTGATTATGCGGTGGCGTGACAAAACCCCCAGCCAGCCAGATTTTGCGATTACGTGTTGACGTTCCTTTGTGGGATCGTGCGAGACTTTTAAGTTTGTTTTTTTTCTGCTTTATTTATAAAAGGAAAGGTGTGACGAATGCTCGTGCATATCATCAAACACCGTCGTTGGATTGAAACTATTCGTGGTGCGTCACACCCGTGTGTTAGAATAATTAGGACTGTGTGTATATAGCTTGATGATCTTTTGCATTAAAGGAGTTCTTTGGTTTCTGCTTAAGAATGTAGTTGTCCGTGTGCCGTACCGCTCGTTACAGTCACCCTGATCCACATTCTAAATTATTCGCCAAGGTTTTTGCGTGTTTTCATACTCAGCTATACAGCCCGAAAAGATTTCCGGCACTTTCGGCAAACGGGCGCCAGGTTTGCCGGACACTTGCAGACGTCAAAAAACCTTGAAGATGCGTTGTGTTTACTCGTTATTCGATTACATAAAGTCTCTTCATTCCGTAGGTTACTTGGAAACAATTGGATTTCGTCACTGGCAAATGGCACTTTAACGAGAATGGAGCACCTTTACTACCTGTATGTCACTGCAGTTAATTCCGTTTCATTGAGTTTATAGGGCCCAACCTAGTTGGAGGGGCGTAATGGAAGTTAAGGCCCGCGTTTTTTCCACTTTACGACCTGAATGCGAACCACTCTGAGTTGAAGTGGGAAAAACATGGTGCCGTAACTTATAGTGCGGACCGCGAGAAAACGAGGTTAGTGAGATGTTTATTAAATCTCTTGGTAATCGAATCGAGCGGGAACGTATACCATGAAGTCGAGGGCCCTACGTACTGTAGAATACAGCGCGCCGCTAAATCGACAGTTCACGTTGCACCCAGAGTCTGAGGGATAGAAACGCATGGCAGTACTTGTTGTATCTTATAGTAATTCTTGAGCAACAGATCTTTCACTTGTCTTGCAGTGATCTTTCAAGAAACCGCATTTCCGTCATTCAAGCTCATTACTTTCATGGTCTTCCTCATCTGTCCTTCCTGTAAGTTACTCCTTGCGTTAATGGCGCTTTTCTTACTCTTTGTAATAAATATGATATAACATACCACGCTGACGCATTCTTTGTAACGATTCAAGGAATCTAGCATACAATCCATTACGCAAAATTGAAGAGGGAGCTTTCCTCACGACGCCTAATTTGAAATACCTGTAAGTCATACAATGCGTTTTAACGTGAACAGATTGCATTCGTTTCAATTCATATCTCCGTGATGGTCTTTCACTGATCTTGTTACTTGTTTTTTTATTTTAACTCTGCTCCACAGAATTATAATTTTTACATTCATTGACGGACTGTGGCCTCATCTCTTTACGGGACCACATGACTTACTGGTGGAGGTGTAAGGGCTTATTTTTCCATCACTTCAGCTAAACTATAGTCTGTGGCCGAAATAACTTTTTGCTCGCAAAGGGTTGGAAAGATAGAACAGTTATAATGACACTGGCAGAGGAGCCTAACACCAAATAATTAACATTAAGGCGGGGGTAAACCTGAATTTTTTATGAGGTTTAGAGGAGGAATAAAGGAAGAAAATTAGTTTTGAAAAACTAACAGACAGTTGCATGAGCCCCACCCAAGAGCACCCCAGGCTGGTAGAGCAGTGTTCAGTTTGGGTGTGCTCACACTAATTTTAAACTCTTACTTTAAATTCTTATTTTTAAACTACATGAAATTGTCACTACATTTATTTCTCAAGATTTTAATTCTCTTTTAAAAAACTACCTCCTCCCAAATATATCCAAAACTCATCCAAATTTTTACAAAACAACGCAAAACATCGAGTGGTGTGATGCGGAGAGGGTTTTGGGATTGCCTGAAACGCAAACGAGATATTTGCATTTCAAAACTCATTAATAATTCATGAGCCTAACAGCCTATCAAGTCAGTGATAAAACGTCACGTGCATGAGCTTTAATTTATACCCGATAAAACACTCCTGGTTAGTATTCTTTATATAAAGAATACTAATAAGGCATAGCTTGTTTTTCTTGTATGCTAATAGTTTCCTCTCACAGTTTGAACCATTGTTCAGACTCCAGAGGGACACGCTTTTGGCGGAATGTTTTTGAAGCTGTTCAAAAAAACTGACCGCTCGTGTTTTATCGGGTTTAAAAAATAGTCGGCTACGCTTCGCGTTTTTAAACCCGATAAAACACTGCTGCTCGTTTTTTAAATATTACTTTAAAACCCTTTTAAGCGGCGGAAAAACGGCTTTCAAGTGTACCCCCGCCTTAGTAGATATAGAAATGTATAGAGTCATTATTCATATCTCCCTATTTACAAGAAAGGTTCATAGAGGGTCTTAATGGGGTTAACCGTCAACCGTCAAATGGCCAAAAATTTAACCGTCAACCGTCAAATGAGCAAGCCAAGTGTAGCCATCAAATGTCTCAGATATCCTTAACCAAGAACTAAACGATTGACCTAAATAGGGTCAAGTTATGCTGTTTATAAATGGTCGTCTTAATCACAGGGGGCCCATACAAACTACGTGGTCGTTGACCTCTATTTGTGATTTCAATGTCACTGAAGACAATACAAAACAAGGTATCGACAATTTTAAAAAACACCTAGCCCACTTTTTCGGACTCAAAGAGCAAGCCAACAAACTTGGCCTCGGGTCATTTGACCTAAAACTTTACCGAGTGTGGAACGCAAACGGCAAAGCCGAAAACCACAGCATTCTTACACAGCCGCAGCTTCACGGACAAAGCAGGCGCTCTTCCACCAGCTATGCACGAGAAGGTAAAAAGCTGGAGCATGGAGCGAGGTTTCTTTTCCAGATTGCTGCGTGAGGAATTCAACCGCTTCAGTTTTTAATGAATCAGTACTCCTATCCCGTCCGATATGACTGTACGGCTATCCCTTTTGTCAGTGACGACAAAATTCCTCCAGTCCTCATATAAGTACACCACTTGGTGGAGCAGGGGATAAATACGTCCTGCGGTAACGAAGGTGATGTAATTAAGCTAATTATACAATGTGGAAGACCAAAAACCTCATTTATAATGCACAAATTATAGAACTGGAATTTTAAAATACGGACGATATTCTATCATTTTATTAAAAATTACAGCCAAATTTGCCTTTTAATTTCGTCTTATAAACGTCATTCCGAGAAATTAACCGTCAACCGTGGAGAAGGAACAAACCAGTGAAGTTTTCAACTAAGTATGAATCTCGGTTGTAAGCCCAGTGATTTAGTCTTCAATGTCGACGACTAAATATTTAAAATTACACGGCAAGAACAATTGTAGCGTGATTTGTTTCTTATTTCTGCTGTTGCTGGTTTATTACAACAGAGAACCCGCAAAGAAAGTTGTCGACTATGAACTTGATTTACCACGCAACGTTGAGCATCTGATGTCATCGTCTGGGTATCAGTGCACTTATCATTCCTACAACCATACCAAATGCCGTCCCTGTCCCCTTGGAACATATGGAGTAAATAAAAAATGCATTCCATGTCCAGCAGGTGAAAGTATCTACATTCCTGTTCACTTACTATTAATAGGACATGCAAGGAAGCGTTCAAACAAAGATATACAATATCAGAGGGAAAGGATAGAAACAGGGAACGACTGATAGGCCGTCAGAAAACCTGAGAAACAGACAGACATAGGCGGAGCAGCAGGCAGGCCTGAGGCAGGCAAGAAGACTACACATACGGATGGACGGACGCACAGTCGAACAGACTGACAGACCAACAAGAGATTTAACAACTACGCCAAAATAATTATGACTGGCATTTTTCTGGCAACTTTCGGCATACCGTTCGATGTGAAAAAAATGCGGTCAGACGTTGTTCATGAAATGGCGACTTAAGGGCCGATTTACACGGTACAACCTTTGCTTACAACTGTCGTAGGCCACTTTTTTATGAGCGCGCTGCTCGCGCCACGTGAAAGATCGCGTACAACTCTCGCTACTGAACACAGACTGTTCTTACGATTGTCGTAGAGTTTTAAAACATGTTTTAAAATCCTACGACATTTTTTGTGACGTACAAGACAGTCGTATGCGAGTTGTAGGTTTGATTTACACGAAACAATTCGTGCCGTAGGCCTGCCGTAAGCTTGTCGCGTGTAACGAAGTCGTACCGTGTAAATCTGCCCTAACACCCACTCAGTTAGGATCTGTCCTCGCAACAAGTACCCTACTTGCAGTGACACTGATTGGAAAGGTAGAACATTTTTCTACGTTGCGAAAGACATCCAACCATTTCTATACTGTCGACTCGCAACCTCAGCCGGGGCTGGCAACCGCACCGGCGTAAAAAAAGATACTTCAACTTGCTAACTTTGAGCATCTCGCGCAGATACCACGCAGCTGTTTACAACCTCTAATTTCATTGGATCTGGTTAGGACGCAGCTCTATTGTTTTTAGGGTTAGGGTTCATTGTTTCTGTTGTTTGTTTGAATGCTTCTATTGTTTTCTGAGCCAATTGCGTGGGCTGTTGTGATAGCTCCGTACTGTCCCATCTCGCGACCCGGTATGCAGTTCTTAGCTACGAACACTGGTCTAAATTGCTGACACTGACTTTGTTACAGGCGGCTTCTATCAAGACGAGTTAGGATACACGGGCAAGTTATCTCATGGCTTGGGGTGTAAAACGTGCCCGGTGGGTCATTTTGTGCCACCACACTTGGCACCAGGGAAGGCTCTGACAGAGTGCATCTTATGTCCACAAGGTAAGGTGACTGACCCCTCATGAGCTTAATCAAGGGCTAAACTTGACTGAAAGCATTATATTGGAAAAGTAAGTACCAAATATCTATACGAGAGCAAGGATTCTATGAAGCTTTATCTCGCTATCTCGTTTCTCGCTTCAGTATCCAGATTAGGGACTTTAAGATCTACGACGGCGACGTCCATGAAACTATTTAAAATGGCTAGTTTACGTTTTGCAAAGTTTTTCGTGATTATTTCAGTTTGTTCAGATTTTGCTTCGTCTCTAATGTGACCCCTTTGCCACAGGAAAACGCTTTTGATCGCATTTATACCTTTTACAACTCTATATTCTAAAATTAATCATTTTTCCACATCCACATAATTAAACTTCAATTAAATTTATTTGACTTAAATAGGCTTCGTTATTCTATTCGAAGTTCAATATCCGTTACAAATTGTTTCTGCGAATAGAGCTTGTCATAACGGATGAAATGATATATGAAATAAATCACTTAAACTGCGGATATGAAATCAAGTGAAGCTATGATCCTCGCAGTTATGGACGCAATTTAAGCAATTGCGTAGGAAAGCCTGAAAAAATTCCGGACTTCAACGAGATTTGAACCTGTGATCTCGCGATGCGGGTGCGAAGCTCTAACCAACGGAGCTATGAAGCCACTGATGTTGGGAGCTGCTCATTTGTGGGTTCAAATGTTCCCGTGATGAATGAATTAACGGATGAAATGATATATGAAATGAATCATATATTGAACTGCGGATATGAAATCCCGTTGAAGTCCTGAATTTTTTCAGGCTATCCTACGCAATTGCTTAAATTGCGTTCATAACTGCGAGGATCATAGCTTCACGTGAAGGCTTGTCATGTCTGTCATTTTGTGGTGGTTACTTCAGTATGAGAGGATCATCACTGCAAAATGCAAAGACAAGAAAGACTTCCACTAAACGCAATAGTCAGAAAATTCAAGCATAACAATGTATTTCTTTCAGGTACTGACTACGCACGATACGCCGCTTTCAAGGGCTGCGAGTGTCTTCCGAACTTTTATAGACTGGATCGATTCGGTGGCTGCACACGATGCCCTTCGCGAGGGCTATCCTGCCAAGACGAATCCGTCAAACTCCAGCCTGGCTTCTTCTGGAAATGGTCATCTAATGAGAGTCTGGAGCTGTACCAGAAATATATTGCTGATATATTGGTTACCAATAATTCATACAAACATGCAAGATTTGAAGGCAAAATCCCCAACGTTTACGCGTGTCCTGTGCCCGAGGCATGTCTTGGAGGTATAAAGTCTAGGTGTTCCTGTGGTTACGATGGTCCTCTTTGCGCCGTATGCAGCGAGGGATATTACCAACTGCTGAGCCACTGTCGCAAATGCCCGAAAATTGAGTGGTTGGTTCTACAGATCTGCGGAATCCTAATTGTTATCGCTGTATTCACCGCAAGTCTCTTTCTGGCAAGAAAGAAAAGATGTCATTCTCACCGAACTGTGAGCGACATGGTCCTTGCCCGGCTAAAAATCATTATCAGCTTTTACCAAGCCATTTCCGGGACCTTGAACTCATTTTCGTTCGTTGCATGGCCCAGTGCTCTGTTGACAGTAATGCAATATGCCAATCTCGTGCAGCTCAACCTCTTGCAGATCCTCCCATTGCAGTGCTTTGTCGATAACCTAACTGTAAATGCCTACATCAGGTTACTGATCGTTGTGGGATCGAACATGACAATCTTCTTGTTAGCAATATCAGGTTATCACCTACGAAAACGCGTGCTGTTCATGAATACTGCTCTCAGCGACGACCAATTGGTGGAATCGATTGCCTGCATTAAAACGCAAACCTATCGCATTCTCTGCTTCGTGATCTTTGTCACCTATCCCTGGACATGCGACGCCATTTTTCAGCTTCTGTCACCCACCTGTCAGCAGATTTGCTCCAGCGACAAAACTGGCGACTCCTGCCAGTACTTCCTACGCGCCGACTTCACGGTCCAGTGTTTCACCGAGAAGTACAACAATTACATGACAGCAGTGTACCTTTTGCTTGCTGTGGTGGCCGCTGTACCGGCAATAATCTTCTTTCTGCTTTGGAAGTACCGTGACAAAAAGATCTACCCTGAAGAGCAGGTCCAGAGTTACAAAGGGAGGGAGATATCGGTTGGTCTGAGCTTCCTGTATGAAAATTACGCTCCTAATTGCTGGTTCTGGGAAATAATCGAACTGATGAGAAAAGTCTTTCTGACGTCAACTCTGTTCCTGATTGGAGCAGAAACGCGAAGCCACCTGGGAGGCGCAGCAATTGCATCCGGGATCTACTGCATTCTGGTGGCGTATTATAAGCCAATCAGCGACAAGTTCGAGCACTCGTTGCAGCTGACCTCACTGCTGGCATGCTTTGTGACGATGAACATTGGATTGCTGTTGAAGATACCAACGGAGGAGCTTTATTCGAGTGATGTGGCCGGAAGAGATTCCACCTTTGTGTCTGTCGTCCTGGTGGCTGTGAATGTTAGTGTTGTTGGAATAATGCTGTGTAAGTAATTAACACTATGCAGTGAAGGTTTTTAAAAAGGGACAAATCCATGCGTGTCAAATCATCTGCTGTCAACTGTTTTCTAACTGTAAAAATCAGCAATTTTACTGCACGACCTTACATCAACTTTCTAAGATCAAAAATAGAAATTAAGACACTCGTCCGATAAATAATGGAATTGCATTCGGCGAGGACGGCGATATCTTCAGAAATCGGGCCCCAACGGCTCATTTTCGGACATATTCGGAAGTCCGGCAAGAAATCCTAAGATACCTCGGATTTTATTCCGGCAGATGACAGATTTAGACTGGAATCTCGACTTAACGATAAATTCACTTGCAAGTGGGCTAAAAAAACTATCGTTCCTTATCAGTTATGTAAAGGTTCGTTAGCTAAGGTTCCACTGAACCCAACCTAAAAGTAAATAAAGGAGCTCAGCGCTGGTGATCGATTGAACTTGGTATTTAAATTTTTTAATTGTTTTCAGTGCACTACATCTCTACGTTGACCAGTGCCATCAAACGCCTGAGAACCAACCCGCAGTGTGGAGCCGAGTGTTGTGTTGCATTCTTAACGCAGATGATTGGAGCGGGAGAGGATGCAACGACCACTGGAGAGATTTCAAACTCAATGGAGCTTGAGCCGACACCTCAAAGATGAGAATGTCTCGCTTTTTTGTGTGCGAATATGTTCAAAATATTCTCTGCCAGTATAAGGGTGATCCATGTTTTAGGGATAATTTGCTCTAAATTTGTTGTAAGTCTAAGTTATACTGTTGCGTCCGTTGTTCTCAACAATACGCAAAAGCTACGTATCAAGTACTTGGTTACTGTTAACGAGTTTCACCTCAACAGCAACCAATTAAATTGTTTGATTATGCTCAGTTTCCAGTTGATATGCGTACATCCAAAACCAAGGTTACAGGGCCGTAGCGTAGCCCCTCCCAGTTTTTTTGCCTCCGAAAAGTAAAAGCGTACAAGCAAGATTTGCTTCTTCTAATGTAAAGTTTTGCCGAATATCAGCACTGAACGGCATTTGAGAGTAGAAAAATAAACTCCTTAGTTAATTTTTAATCTGGGATTAGCGTTAATCGGCTTTTGAAGAACCGGGCCTTGATCAAAAGACAATCACCTTGATGAATCCTGTGTATTTTCCCCCCTCCTGACGATAGCACGTATCCACTTTTCTTTGAAGAATTCTCTCGACTTTTAGAGCGGTTGCTAGCCGAGTACTCCAAGAGCCTAATAATTGCGGGTGATTTTCAACCTTCACCTTGATGATCCTCGTGACAGTCACGCCAAGCGTTTTTTTAGACATACTGGATACTTTTGAACCGAGACAACATGTCCACGGGGCCAATCACAAAAAAGGCCATACCCTTGATCTATTTACTACTAGATCCGAGGACTCACTAATCAGTCGTCTCACGATTGGACATCCTGGAAATGCTGATCATTATGCAGTGCACTGTGATTTGCCTTAGCAGAAACCTTGCTTTGAGGAAAGGGTAACGTTTCGCAAGCTGCGTTCTACTGATATGGACTCTCTTTGCAGGCATATTTGTGATTCCAGTCTTTTGCAGAAACAGTCTGAAGATTTGAACGCCTTGACTGAACAATATGATGACATTTTGTGCCCTATACTGCATAACCACGCTCCTCTTAAGCAACGCGTGGTGACCATACGCCCATCGGCCCCTTGGTACAATCAGGAAGTGGCCTTAGGAGAAAAACAAAAGGAGACGCTGGAGCGGAAGCGGCGTAAAACGAAGCTAAAGTGCGACCTTGAGCGCTATGTGCTCCAATGATCCGTTGTTAAACCATCTGATCAGTAATCTGAAAACTACCTACTATAGGGAGCTCATCAAGGAACACTCTGGGGACCAAAAGGTTCTATTCTCCACTGTAAACAAGCTGCTTCAAAAGCTACAAAACGTTATCCGCCCTCTCCAAATACCACCATTCTAGCAAATTCTTTTGCCGACTTCTTTGCAGGGAAGATTGACACTATACATTCTACGCTTGAAGAGAAACTGGTAAACGTGGGTCATACTGGCATTCTGAATTCTGTGATTTTGCTATGGTTAGTCAAGCCTCTATAACAGAATATACTGGAAAGTCAGCGCTTAAGTCGTGCAATCTTGATCCTTTACCTGCCTCAATGATGAACTGTTTGAATATACTGTTGCCAGTTATAACGAAAATCGTTAATTTCTCTCTCTTCTGGAAACATGCCTGATACACTCAAGACTGCTGAGCTGTTCAGTACCAGCCCTCAAGAAATCTGATGCTGATTTTCCGAACTACTCTAATTTTCGTCCGATTTCGAATTTCAAAATGTTGTCCAAAGTCATTGAAAAGACGGTGGCAGTACAGTTAACAGCCTATATTTCTACCCACCATCTATATGAATGGTTCCAGTCAGCTTACAAGCTCTATCACTCTACAGAGATTGCTCTTGTTAGAATGCAGAATGACATTCTTTACGCCATTGACAGTAACCATTCCGTGATTCTATTATTAGATCTTTCGGCGGCTTTGGACACTGTAGATCATTCCATTCTGTTATCTAGATTATTTGACCGACATGGTGTCAATGGTACGGTCCTCGCTTAGTTTGAATCCTATTTAAAAATCTCGTAAGTACTATGTTCAAGTTGAGGGAAATAAGTCGACTACGGCAACGCGTACCTTATATATCGGGTTCCTCAAGGGTCAGTCTTGGGCCCCCAACTTTATGTATTATATACCGCGCCTGTTGATAACATCATCAAGTCTCATAATCTACAGTACCACTTCTATGCTGACAACACACACTTATACGTCACCTTTAAGACCAACTGTGATGTGGATGCAGGCCTTTCCAGATCAAAGGTTGAACGCTGTGTTGCAGATATCGACAGATGGATGACTAACAATAAACTAAAGCTTAACGAAAATAAAACAGAGCTGTTGGTTATAAGCTCTACGCTTCGATCACGACCAACGGTAACTTATTCAAGTAGGAGCTGAAACCATTCAACACCGGCCCTTTGTTAGCAATTTAGGAATGATACTTGACCAGGATATAGCAATGGATAAACATAGAAGTACGATATGTAAAACTGCCCAATGCCATCTCCGAAACATGGGGAACATTAGAAAATTCTTAGATCAGGGTTCTGCGGAAAATTTAGTTCATTTCCTTGTTACGTCTAAGATTGACTATTGTAATGCGCTTTTGGTTGGATTACCTAAATATCAGATCAATAGGCTGCAATTAGTATTGAACACTGCTGCGCGTGTGGTCACGGCTCTCACTCGCAAATATGATCATATAACTCCTGCAATGAAATCGCTGCACTGGTTACCAGTATCTCAACGTATTACTTTTAAGATTTGTCCATTGATTTATAAATCACTTAACGACTTAATTGGCGCCTATTTATCTATCTGACCTTTTGCTCCCGCGCCGTAATAAGCGCTCACTTACATCTTGTTCTCAGGAACTTTTAACTGTTTGTGACTTTTGGAGATAGGGCGTTTTCCATTGCTGGACCAAGGCTTTGGAATGAACTGCCAGTTTCTTTAAGAAGACTGCCGACATCAATGACTTTAAGCGTCAACTGAAAACCCATCTCTTCAAGAAAGTATACCTTTGTTAGAATTTGTAATTTTCTTATCATATGGAATTGGTTTAGAGTATTTATTGTAAACATATTGTTATTAGATGAATTGTAAATAGAATTTAATTGTTATTAGTATCAATTGTATGATGATTTTGTATGATGATTCTATCTGTATAATGATTTGTAAAGCGTTATGGGCCATTAGTGTAATAACGCTATGTAAATAAACTTATTATTAACTTTAAAAATTAACGAGCAGTCAGTCAGTGTTGGTTGTGCAGTTGACTGATTCACAGAGTTAGCTGACCACAGCTTTTGGTGAATCACCGAGTAAAACCAAATCAGGTGTGAAATTACTCGCCCTATTACTCGCAAGACAAGTAATGTAAATTTATCAGATGAGCCCAAATCTTTTGCCTTGTTCAAAATGAGTCGAACACACTGAATTGAACTCAAGTTTGGCATCGTAAACTCCTTGTAATGCATCAAGACTGTCTTTACAGACGTATTTACAGTTGCAATGAATGTTACA
>BLFK01000862.1:2781835-2797970 GCA_014634185.1 Astreopora myriophthalma | reverse complement strand
GGAAAAACATGGGCCCGGGAGTACCACGTGATAATTCCCATTTGCTATCTAGATTGGCCATGTAGCCAGCATGGTTGCTCTGATAGTGTAGTGGTGATCATACCCAGCCGGTAATCAGGGGGACGTGGGTTCAAATCCCGCTCAGGGCATAAAATGTTTTTCTCCAATGAAAAGTGTCATTCAGGGGTTGTCCGTCCTTGGTCCCTTTAAACTGCATATATATATATATATATATATGTATATTCTGTTATACTAAAGTCAGCGCTTAAGTCGTGCAATCTTGATCCTTTACCTCCCTCAGTGATGAACTGTTTGAATATACTGTTGCCAGTTATAACGAAAATCGTTAATTTCTCTATCTTCTGGAAACATGCCTGATACACTCAAGACTGCTGAGCTGTTACCAGCCCTCAAGAAATCTGATGCTGATTTTCCGAACTACTCCAATTTTCGTCCGATTTCGAATTTCAAAATGTTGTCCAAAGTCATTGAAAAGACGGTGGCAGTACAGTTAACAGCCTATATTTCTACCCATCTATATGAATGGTTCCAGTCAGCTTACAAGCTCTATCACTCTACAGAGGGTGCTCTTGTTAGAATGCAGAATGACATTCTTTGTGCCATTGACAGTAACCGTTCAGTGATTCTTTTATTATTAGATCTTTCGGCGGCTTTAGACACTGTAGATCATTCCATTCTGTTATCTAGATTATTTGACCGACATGGTGTCAATGGTACGGTCCTCGCTTAGTTTGAATCCTATTTAAAAATCTCGTAAGTACTATGTTCAAGTTGAGGGAAATAAGTCGACTACGGCAACGCGTACCTTATATATCGGGTTCCTCAAGGGTCAGTCTTTGGCCCCCAACTTTATGTATTATATACCGCACCTGTTGCTAACATCATCAAGTCTCATAATCTACAGTACCACTTCTATGCTGACAACACACACTTATACGTCACCTTTAAGACCAACTGTGATGTGGATGCAGGCCTTTCCAGATCAAAGGTTGAACGCTGTGTTGCAGATATCGACAGATGGATGACTAACAATAAACTAAAGCTTAACGAAAATAAAACAGAGCTGTTGGTTATAAGCTCTACGTTTCGATCACGACCAACGGTAACTTATTCAAGTAGGAGCTGAAACCATTCAACACCGGCCCTTTGTAAGCAATTTAGGAATGATACTTGACCAGGATATAGCAATGGATAAACATAGAAGTACGATATGTAAAACCGCCCAATGCCATCTCCGAAACATGGGGAACATTAGAAAATTCTTAGATCAGGGTTCTGCGGAAAATTTAGTTCATTTCCTTGTTACGTCTAAGATTGACTATTGTAATGCGCTTTTGGTTGGATTACCTAAATATCAGATCAATGGGCTGCAATTAGTATTGAACACTGCTGCGCGTGTGGTCACGGCTCTCACTCGCAAATATGATCATATAACTCCTGCAATGAAATCGCTGCACTGGTTACCTGTATCTCAACGTATTACTTTTAAGATTTGTGTATTGATTTATAAATCACTTAACGACTTAATTGGCGCCTATTTATCTATCTGACCTTTTGGCCCCGCGCCGTAATAAGCGTTCACTTACATCTTGTTCTCAGGAACTTTTAACTGTTTGTGACTTTTGGAGATAGGGCGTTTTCCATTGCTGGACCAAGGCTTTGGAATGAACTGCCAGTTTCTTTAAGAAGACTGCCGACATCAATGACTTTAAGCGTCAACTGAAAACCCATCTCTTCGAGAAAGTATACCTTTGTTAGAATTTTTAATTTTCTTATCATATGGAATTCAGGCCCGGCCAGGGGGGTAGTGGGATACCAATATACCCGCTATTTTGCCCCCAAGATACCAATATACCTAAAAATCATATATATATATATATATATATATATATATATATATATATATATATATATATATATGAATCATACATATACCTAAAATTCAGGAAAAACGAAATACTTTATACCCGAATTTTGACCAAAAAATACCATATACCTGAATTAAAACGGCCCGGGATACCGTATACCCAAAACCCCTGGCCGGGCCTGGGAATTGGTTTAGAGTATTTATTGTAAACATATTGTTATTAGATGAATTGTAAATATAATTTAATTGTTATTAGTATCAATTGTATGATGATTTTGTATGATGATTCTATCTGTATAATGATTTGTAAAGCGTTATGGGCCATTAGTGTAATAACGCTATGTAAATAAACTTATTATTAACTTTAAAAATTAACGAGCAGTCAGTCAGTGTTGGTTGTGCAGTTGACTGATTCACAGAGTTAGCTGACCACAGCTTTTGGTGAATCACCGAGTAAAACCAAATCAGGTGTGAAATTACTCGCCCTATTACTCGCAAGACAAGTAATGTAAATTTATCAGATGAGCCCAAATCTTTTGCTTTGTTCAAAATGAGTCGAACACACTGAATTGAACTCAAGTTTGGCATCGTAAACTCCTTGTAATGCATCAAGACTGTCTTTACAGACGTATTTACAGTTGCAATGAATGTTACAGCAAACTTTAACAACGATTAGTATAATTTTCAGCGGTGAATATAAGAATTCGGTGTTATATTCACCGCGCTACCCGGTGAATATAACATTTTGGAGGCGCGGCTGCTAAACTAAGCAAGAACTTTTCGTGCCTTTTTATGCACTTTCTTATATTCACCGCTGAAAAATTATACTAAAACAATTATTGACGACTAAGAGTACAAGTCTTCCGTACTGAGTACGCGCATTGGGTTTCGAGGTCGAAATTTTTCCCAGTGCACGTGCCCAGAACTCGTAGTCGTCCTCCTACTCGAATTTTAATTATCCCTAATGATAATGATGGTGATGATGATGACAACGACGATGATGACGAAGACGATGACGACAACGGCAACGATGATGACGAAGATTACTTTATCCCAGACACAATACAGTCATCAACTACTGACAATTTATCTAAGGAACAAGCGGTGCAACAGCTAGTTCCCGGTGTTGTGGTCTGGTCTTGGAAACGGCACACTATCAAATGGGGCTTTACTCTGTTGTGTTATCCCCACCATCCGCATTGGTGGTGAAACTCAAGTAAAGTGTAAAGTGATTTGCATAAATAAAAGCGTTCTGTTTATACAAATACTTCCACATGGATTTATAACCACACGCATGCATACACGACTAAATCCTTCGGAACAACATTACTGACACCTCATTACATACCGTTATAACAACAGCGAACACAAATCAATTCTCTTCTAATGCTTGGAAACCGAAGAGAATTTGCAATTTCACTGCACCGATTAACAAAGCCGCCCTCCTGTCAATTTTTTCCCTGCAGTCTCAAGCCCTTTTTTTTTTTTTAGTTCCTGCAGTGATGGACTCTCTGTTGAATCGTACAATGTCAGCGTTTGAGAGTTTTTAATTAACTGGGAAACAAATGTATCTGGAGAGGAACTTCTCATCATATCGTGCACGTATTTTGCAATATTCAGCTGGCCCTCTGAAGGAGACGGAACAAGATCAGCGTCACCAGCTCCTGGTTGTGCTTTCTTTGCGTGTTTGGCCTTTTCGCGCGTCTGTGCGCTAGAACTAGAAGAATCATCAAACACATCTTCAAAGTCATCTTCCTCCAAAGACGGATCAGAGCGATCTGAACATGATTTGTCATCTTGCAATGGAGTGATAGCGTAGCCATCTGTCACTGTTGTCAGCAGCCGCGAGCGTCTCGATGCTGGTCGGGCCTCATATTTGTACCCCATAATGGCTCCTCGCCGCTGACTCCAAGGCGGCGGCATTTGCCTCTGGTCAAAAACACTTTGTTCTTGAATTGCAGGCCACTGGAAAGCAGGAGATGTCTGTAATGGAGCTGAGGCCGGCTTTCTGGGCGATGGTAATGCTCGTAAGGGGCACGTCCCGGAGGGTGACTGCAAAGGCTCGGATCTGGTTAAACAAACATACCTTTTACCCCGATTAATGCACCGCTGAGTGAAATTCTTTTTCGTTTCAAAGTTTTCTTCCGGGTTTGGCATCTTCGATTCTTTGTGTTGCGCGAAAGAGGCCGTTCGCCATTCTCCCTTTTTCACGTTTTGTCTGGATGGAAAACAGTCTCCAGGTGTACAAATCTCAGACAGCATCTTTCTACTCTTCCCTTTGTTTTCTTGCAGATTCACCGTTGCTGCGGGCAACACAACAGCGTGCGACGTTTTGGAATTTCGTGGGAGACGATTCGGTGGCAAAGTTTGAGGACGTTGTACGTCTTCACTTTTACCCTGATTTTCTCCAATCCTAAGCAGTTCCCCATGGACATACTGTGAATCAACGTAAGCCTTTCCGCAGTGTGACTGTTCTTGAACTGCCCACCACTGAAAAGCGGGCGACATTGGAACTGGGGCTGAATTTAGTCCTCCGGCCGACGCTCGTATCTTGGCAGATGGCTGTCTCCGTAAAGGCGCAGGGAATGGGTGACGCAGAATCTCTTTGTCTCGTTGGGTGGAACCAAGAGTAGTGCTGTCGGCTAACATCGAATGAGTTTGTTTGCTTTTGGTTGGAGGTCTCGGTGTGTACTTCATCCATGGCTCTTCGGTTGTTAATGGCCGAATTCCCTCTTGTTGAGAGACAACAGCCTGATCTAGTTGTGCGTTCTGCTCTGGATTGTTCATGATACGCTCTGAAATCAGCGCGGTCAAGTTATAAATGACTAAACACGGAAGGTGCTAAGGTCTAAAAGTCTAAAAGCCATTCAAATCCTCTCAAGAAAGCGAGCCAATCATAAGATAAAGCCTAACATGAAAGAACTGGCGTTCACCAATCTCGTTTCATTTGTGATAAGGGCGTGTCCATTCCGAGGTGGTTCTAGGAAAATTCACCGGGAGGCAAGCCTTTCTTTCACCGGCAAGATAAATCAGTTTAAAACCCATTCGACCAATGTTAGTTTGAATCTTGACAAACAAATACATAGTGATAAGGGCGTGTCCAGTCCAAGGTGTTTCTAGGCAAATTCGGAGGCACCGCCTTTCTTTCACCGGTAAGATAAATAAGTTTAAAACCCATTCGACCGATTTTAGTTTGAATCTTGAGAAACAGAAGTACATTGAAGCAGCTGATAATTTCAGATACGTCCCTTAGTTTACAGTTGGCGAACGGCAATGCCTATTATTGATAATAAATTCTAAACGAAGTTAAGACATTCTGGCAAGAACGTAGAAACTTGGGAAAGAAATTTTTAAAATAACAATATCCCGAGAACCTGATCGACTCCACTATCAACATCCTCCAGCACCCTCCAGACTTGGGCCACACGCTACTAGACAACTCCTTAAGGACCACTATATTCCTTACAAGGATCAGAAATCTGCCGATGCCGTTCGCAGGCATCTTCGCGAGCTTGCAAGAAAAATCAATCATGATTTGCAGCCCATCTTTAATAGTCGAAAAAGATCATTGACGACCTAAGACAAACGAAATTGAAGCCTCCACTAGTTAACCAACAGGATGTTGTTGTGTACGAATTTACATGTGATTTGCGCGATGCAAATTATGTCGGCTAGACGTGCCGCCACCTATCAAGGCTTAGACAACGTAAAGATTCCGTTATCGGTAAACATTTCAAAGCCGAAAGTCGAACACAATGTAGGACCACCAACCCTTCGCGAGCACATCAATGTACTTAAGAAATGCCGCGCGAAACCTAAGTGTCTAATTTCCGAAATGCTTTTAATTCGAAAGAACAGACCGAAACTCAACACTCAAGCGGACTCCATTCGCACGAAAGTTTTCGTTTAATTTTCCTGTATTCCATTCTAATGTCAGGCCTTAATTCCTTGGTTCAATTTATTTATCCCATTTCACGCCTAAATTTCTGCATATGTACTTGCCGCTCGTTAATTTCTTTACATTTGACAACACTAACAACACTACAGAAATTAAAATAAATGAAATGAGCCCCTCCCGGGGGGTGGGGGGTGGGGAGGGGAGAGTCCTTGTTCCCAGTTCGCCATTAAGAATTTGCTTGCGTTCCACTTTTTCCCAGCTTTTTTATCTCTGAAATGGCTTGTGTTCCCTTGTTCCCTGAGATATTTTGTCTTTGTTCCCCTGTCCCCTAGTTTAAATTAGTCATGTTCCCTTGTTCCCCAAAACCCCTGGGAGGGGCTCTCAAATCAACTCAGAGGAGTAGAGTAGAGAACCAGCAATACAGGAGTCAAACCTGGGGATCTTGGTGGACAGCGACTGCCAGTAAGTCCTGCATAGTTCTAGTCCTTTGTGGGGGCAAATTGGGAGCAAACGGCCAGTTTGGCGGTTCATTTGAAATTGAACTTTGGTCCGTTTGTCCCCACAAAGGACTGGAACTACCAACGACCATTAGCAAAATGGTCTATTCTGCTCACTGAACTTTACGTGGCCGTAGCCAACTTGGTGTAAAGTGTGCAATAAATGTACGCTGCATACTGGCAGAAGAGAAAGTACTTCGAAATTATCCTCTACCACAATTGCCACTCGTCAACTCCTGTTATAAAAACTGGGCAGGTTGTAAACAACATTCTAAGGTTCATAATGAATTAGTGAAAATGAAGAAAAATACGTTGGCACAAACATTTAACAATGTAAGCCCGAATGCACCCATTAATAGATGGTTTGGTTGAACCAAAAAAAAATATTTTCTCAGAGCTATTCTTCTGTACAATAGTATACTGGTGCTAAAAAACTACGCGTACAATTGTGTAGAATAAGAAGTTCTAAGCTAAACGAAGGAAGCCGTAATTGAAGTAACGAGCACTTGCAGCTGGTGGGTCTTGGGGGTGGGGGCAGGGGTAAGGCAGCTGATAGAACTTTGTGGGGGTGAGGATGGATAGTGAGGCGGCTAGAAATAGACGGTCACTTTAAAACAACCAAAGAAATACAGGAGCCTTAGGCCTTAGGCTCATGAGAAAGAGTGAGCATTTTCCCTTCCGCCTTCCTTGAGGAAGGTTATCCGAGACGAAAAACATTCTGAAGGAAGAGAGTAAAACAATTTTGGATGCGCAAAATCACATCTAGAATCTCGGCCTATTTTCTTTCTTTTTTTTTTTTTTACTAATTTTCTTTCTTTTCTTTTTCTTATTTTGTTTGCTTCTTTGCTTGAAGCAACATAACGATCGCAGTGTACCCAGGCTATTCTCGATAGCGTTGAGAATCAAACAAGAGATCGCAAAGAGTGCTGCCTAACCTTGTCAAGTGCAAAGGATGATTAAATATAATCTTAACTCACCCGGGGAAAACAAAGTATTCACTACATTAAGAAAAACCGCACTGTTTAACAGCCTTTACAAGCAAATATGCAGGCACGGACTTGGCGTTTCATTTATGAAGGCACACAACAGCTTGTGACTTCACATGGCATCAAAATGAAACTTATGAGCATCCTGGCGCTTCTCTTTTTTATCCTCTCTCTGCAACGAGACGTGAAAACGCCATTTAACTCTTTAACTCCCAACAGTGACTTAAAGATTTTACTCCGGCTAACGCCAGACTTTTTTACTCGTCACTGGGGTACCCCTTGCTGGGCAGGAAAGTGTTAAAGGTCAAAGTTCCTTCGAGGCAAAGTGTAGTTCAGTTGGGGCGCAGACAGTTTCTTGACTTCGAGACGGAGTATTTTATTAGGTTTAGTTAATGGAATGGAAATTTAACGAACTTAAGCCCCATGTGCTTAGCAGACTCTTCCAGCGGTCAAACTCGCAAGTGCAGACTCACGTGGTTCGTTATAGCCGATTAACCAGCCCTGGGGCAATATTCTGTCCTGGGGCTGGTAGGCAACAGTGGAAACACCCAGATACCCCAGGCACGCAACTTCCATTCAAGCGAGGCAATTTCCAAGAAGTGCTAACAGAAATGTACTAACGGACCAAACATGTTCGTGCAACAACGCTGCGAGCGATTGTACGGACCTCGAGACGTGAAATTGTACCGGTATTAGAGCAAAGGAGAAATGCAGCTTCCAGCTCACTGAGTCACCCTCGCCAGTTTAATGGAACACCTTCAAAAGAAGCTGTATGCGCGTAACCGGGAATATACGAGTTGAAACAGAATTCTCGCACTGAAGAACTCACCTTTTCCTTGAGATGCAGCAGCAGTACAATCAGAAAAATTAAGAAACAGATGCTCAGAAGACCGACACCTGTGAATAACACCAGCTTGCTGGGTGTCACCAACAGCTTAGCAGTCCAACTAAAATGAAAAGAGCAAAAAAAAAAAAAAGAGGAAGCTAAGGATAGCCCATACTCTGGCGGATTGATAACCCACGCACGCGCAGGAAATTTGCCACACGATAATGGAAAAACAGGCAGGAAAACAGCAAATTCGAGTCTTGGCCTCCGACCAAAGTTAAAATTTAGCGATGAGCGAAATGTCCAAAAGAAATAACTGCTTTTTAACCATTCTTGCCCGGGAAATACATGTATATACATTTTACTGAAACGATCTGTCTGAGCTTTACCCTTTTTATACTTTAATCACTATCGAGGAGACACTCTTACAGGGATTTTGCGGCACTTCGGTCGAGATCGGACCACAAAACACCTAGATCGAATATGAGCGCTCTCCAAAAAGTGCATTATCATTCGATAGAGGCAGAGAGAAATGTATGAGCCATTTGCTATAGAAACAGATAGGAGATGATGACACACTTATGTGTGCTATTTTTGACAAAGTCGATTGATATCTTTGTTATAATAGCCCATGCATTTGGACCAAAATATCTCAGCTCACCTCGAAGGACTGTCTGGTGGATAAGGAATGACTATAACTTGAGAATTTGGTATAATCGACTTCCAAGCGCGTTTCCTTTCAGGCTGAAAATAATTTGACAAACAAAAGCCAGTCATATCCTTAAGTTAGGCAGTAGAGAGAACAGGAGGGGGGGGGGGACTGGATTTCTAAGGGTACGGGGAGTGGGACGAAAATTGGAGCAATCCTTAAAATCGGAGAAAAAGTTACAGGAAGAAGACTAATGGGGGACGGTGTGATCTAATTTTTCCACCCTACCACACCACTTTAAGCTAAGGAAAAGTGGAGCATCACTTAACATGGCAAATGTCAGGAGAAAAACATACAGAAAGAAGAATATTTAGCAATTATTCCTATAATTTACTTAGCAATTATTCCTATCAGTCCTTATTCCATTTTATTCCTATACGACGAGGTGGTAAATAGGCCTACGAGGCGCATTGCGCTGAGTTTGCGATAACCAATCGCGCATGGAATAAGGTCAAAATAATGGAATATGGACGAAAGAAATCAGTTGAAGAAGGAAAGGGGAAAATCAAAAGGTAACTGTCTTTACGATTTTGTAGACCTGGAATCAACCATTTCATTCAAGTTCAACATAAGCAGGTAATAACAACGCTTTTCGTTGTTCAGTGGTTGAAACTTACCGACCCAGGTGATCTTGGCATTCCAACAGCGAGTTCATCCACAAAGTTGGGTGTTCGTCCCAAGCCAAACACAGCGTAGGGGCACTGAAGGGGAAAATACGCTGACTGCGACAACTGGGCAGCTGTACAACAAGAATACACAGAACGGTAAAACTGTATTACGGCCAAAACTGAATTCACGAAATGGGTCTAGTACCGTAATCTCCTCTCTCCACAGAAACAAATATGACGCGCACTGATTCCCATAAGCAGCAGCACTATTTGTCCAGTTTGTCTAGTTTGGTCTACTGATATGAGCGCCGCTTCTTTGTGACAAAAGCTTTTACTCACCGCTTCCATACTTCATTTCTCCGCTAGTGCTCGTTGTGGTCAACTTTATGTAGGGTCCAACCTGATTTACGCCGTAGGGCTAGAAGTAAAATGACATCTTTCAATTTGCATTGTGAACAAAAACGTCTGATAACAGAACATTTAATTTTCGCCCAAATTAGCTTCCAGCTTCAAACAAACCTCCATAGCGCGAATAAGCCATTTCCTTTACTTCACTCTCTAGTTCAAAGCGAGTCGTCTAAGAGGAGAATTCTTGGACCAATCGAGTTTGCTGGCGTTATTATTGATAAAATCATTCAATCACCGGGCTTACTACCATTTGCGTTCAACCGTGAAGCGTGAACGTTTTTACCCGTATGTTCACTTTTTCAAACGTTAACGGTTTTGTCTGGTTACAGGTCACTTGATAAATGGAATATTTGTGGTTAGGTGGAAAATGAACCACGTTTTTTTTGCGCCATGCGATCATCTTCTGTTCACGTGCTATCAGAGTTTTCAAGTTTCTCATGGGATCGCTCGAGCGAAAACTTTCAAAATGGAGCAAGTTCAGAGATGCAAGTTCAAGTAATGTCTAAAAAACGAGCCGCAGTGTTTTATCGGGTTTAAAAACACGAGGCGTAGCCGAGTATTTTTTAGATCCGATAAAACACGAGCGGTCAGTTTTTTTTTAACAGCTTCAAAAACATCCCACCAAAAGCGTGTTCCTCTGGAGACTGAACAATGGTTCAAACTGTGAGAGGAAAATATTAGCATACAAGAAAAACAAGCTATGCCTTACTAACAATACTAACCAAGAGTGTTTTATCGGTTATAAAGCTCATGTATGCTGGTATCATGAATTATTAATGAGTTTGTGAAGTACAAATAGGAGACATTCAAAAACTCATTAATAATTCATGAAGAAAATACAAAGAAAATTAAATTTTAATGAGTGTCTTTATATCTGATAAAACACGGCTAAATTTTTACCTCCCGTTTTACCTGGGAAAATAATTAGAAAACCCAAAGATTATTAAAAAATGAATAGATCTGCAACAGAAGTTTTTGAATCTGTTCAAAAAACTCGCAGCAGTGTTTTATCGGGTCTAAAAACACCCGATAAAACATTGCTGCTCGTTTTTTAAACATTACTGAAAAGACCTTTTTTTCAAAAACATGATCGGATAGTGCTGAAAACGTTGCCCATTTCGCCGCGAACATTTTATTTGTCAAAAGTAACACGTAATAACCCGACAAAACCGTTAACGTTTTTTCACGCTTCACGGTTGAACGCAAATCGTAGTAGAATTCACCGTCTTCTTGCCACAATAATTGTGAGAATGCCACCATTTCGACATTTCAGTCCTATCTGTACGCAGTATGTTTGTCCCCAGAATCTAGTTGGACGGTCTAGCTCCCACGATAGTCACCTGTAGCTCCGGCAGTGTTAGAGCGTGCCGTCCGAACTAGTAATCGACCCCTGTTTGGGGGACTCGCACACTTTTTCCGAATACGCCCGCCTCGTTACTCAGTGATAAATTTATCATTTCATAAAAAATTCCTGATGGGGTAATTAGCTTTTCTTTACACATAATGAAAACTAATTTTCATCGGAAAGACTTCGCACTTGGTCTCGCTTTAAGCAGGAGGCTGATGTGAACTCCGATATGGTCTCTAAAAGGAGTAAATGATCGTAAATATAACACAAGCTCCCCGACAATAATTCATGCGATTCTATATCCTCCAACCTTAAGGAAAAATTTATTACCGAATATAAGGTGTATAATACGGGTACTATAGCTACATGTATAATTATTTCTATTGAAGATGAGGTACAAGTAATAGTTTAAGACCTCTGTTGTACGATTAGATCACCGGAACATAGTGACAACTGGGTATTAGAAGCGACGGATAAATACATGTGCTACATAAACAGGTTTGGGAAATAAAAACATTGACATAATTAAGGCCAAAACTTGAAAATGAATTCAGCGCACCAGTCAAGACAATAGGAGCCTCTAGTGCTCTTATTGATTGATAAAGAGCGCATGTATTTCTTCATGCCACTGCAAAGAATGCGTACCTAACTGCCTGCGGTATTTCTACTGTGGGAATTCGCGTTGTATAAAGCGTAAAAACCTCTTGGTATTAGACCCGAAGCCACTTACCAAGTTGTCGTTACCGCAGGATGTCAAAGTTCTGCCTCCTAAAACTGAAATGAAAAAAAAAAAATGACTTGAACTACAATTGCCATTGCTGGAAGTTGTCACTCTTAAGAGAGAAGGATGCTGAAAATGCCATTCTTGACACAAATAAAAGGCTCTAGTTGACGAGACTCTCGAGCCGACATGTACCCCGTTAAAATCAGTAATTTTACAAGGCTTTTTGTTGTGCAGCTGGAGGTGGTCAATACCTTACAACAGTAATGTTGAATTTAATAATTCAAGTGTCTTACCAATAACTTTGAGAAAGCAAGCATCGGTGTACAACGTATTCTGCATTGCATGAATGTGATATTCCGGGGCTTTTGAGTGATCAGCCTTCGGAGATTCTGTCACCACGAGGAAGCTTATCATTCCCTATAAGCAGGAAGAACAGCGGTACCATGTGACTATCAGGACGGTGTGATTTTTAGGCCTTCGGCCCCATGTTAGTTACTGGGTGGCCAGTAACAGAATAACGAGAACTCTTATTTCCTAGCTACCCTAATACATTCCTTAACTCCAAATTAACTGCCCACCCAACCCTAGCTTCGCGAGGTTTTGCGAGTCACGTATTTCTAGTAAAATAATACATGTAACAATGTTAAACAAGCACATTTCTGCATAAAAACGAATTGTTGTTTTGTTTTTTAGACATTCAGGGGTAAAGCCCATAGGCTAGCAACAATAGGCCACGCGATCGCTCAGAAAGGTCACCCTGCACATACAACAGACCCCAACACCGGACTGTATATGCTCCAGTCTTTACGAATAGTGCGTGGGTTCTTGTACATCCCACAGTGTTCAACGAGACGGGGCTTACGGTTTACCTTCTCTTTCAAAGAGGACTGCAGAAAAGCTTGTCCAACAAAGGCCTAGTCATTTTAAGACCCTGGTTGTGGGTTGGGTCGGGGAATTGTACCCACGACTTCCTTAAGTGTACGTCAAGTTGTAATGCACGTGGGAGGTTAAGAGAGCACAAGTAGCGTTGTCCACATTATGCCGGAATAATTTTGAGCATAATAGTGAGACATGAGCACTGAGCATTATGCCAGCATAATAGTAAGAAAAACTCCCTATGGAGAAATAGACTAGGGACAAACACCGAGCCAAATAAATTAACATAATTAATGTGTACAGCTCAGTGGGGATTCGCCAATCGCCATGCATTAACAAGCGATTGTATTTTATTTTAGGTAAAAATGAGTGATCCGGAGAAGATTTGAGCATAATAGTGTGACTTTTAAGAGCATAATAGTAAGACTTTTTGGGCATAACAGTAGGATTCTTTGAGCATAAATAATTAGCATAATACAAAGTAAAATTAATATTTCCACCATAAAACTTTCGCACTTGGACTCCCTTTTAAGAAGAGGCTCACGTCAACTCAAAACGGCCTGTTAGAGCCGATTTACACGGTACGACTTTTGCTTTACAACTGTCATATGCGATTTCTTCAGCGTGCGCAGCTCGCCTCAGGTAAAAACTTTCGCTACTTTAAACTTACAACTTTCGCTATTGAGCACAGACTGTGCTTACGATTGTCGTAGAGTTTTAAAACATGTTTTAAAATCCTACGGCATTTTTTGTGGCGCACACGACAGTTGTAAGCGAGTTGTAGGTTTGATTTACACGAAACAATTCGTGCCGTAGGCCTGTCGTAAGCTTGTCGCATGCAACAAAGTCCTACGGTGGAAATCGGCCCTACGTTGTGCTTTTGCGACTCATGGCCGGAGAAAGTGAAACGAATTTACGTAAGCAATCACCAAGCACGGAAAATCGGGAACCAAGCAGCTGTGCTTTTAACAACAAAGTTCGATACTTACATTTTCGTAAAGGTCGAAAAAAGTGGCTAACACTGCGTCCCCTAAAGATGATAAAACCTAAACGAGTACACAACAATAATGGCTGAGCTCGTCAAATACAATTCCTGGACTGCTCTTCAATACCTCAGAAGTTTGTATCAAGACCAAACAATAACTTCATCGCTGCTAGGTGAAATGTTCAAGGAGTGTGCGAACACAAGGGACCAAAGAAAAGACCACCAGCGCTCAATTTACTGCTGCATAAACTCTACTGAAAATTTACGTACGATTAAAGAAAATACTTTCTACATGTACACACCTTTAAACAAAGCACAGTGTACGTCTCTTGCTACTAAATTACTACGTGTAATTACCATACACAGAAAATATTACATTATTTAGAGAATACGTACATTCCATTGAACTTCAAAAGTACGTCCATTAAAACAGTTGTCCTGTTCATCTGAGCAAGCGACGTTTTTCAATGGCACCGCAATATTTTTGTTATGTTGGCCGCTACTGCAAAAGAAAAGGTTTTCTTTCATAAAAAGATGGTTCCTTTGCAAGTACGAGCTTGAATTCACGCAAATTATTTTTGAGTCTGTATCAAAATAGGGCTCATCCCCCGTGTAATATAATTTATTCGTTTCTTTGTTTAAAGACTTTTGTTAGGGTTAGGGATCATTGTTACGGATGTTTTGTTTTCATTGTTTTACGTCAGCTGTGGATATTACACCGGAGATGAGCCCAAAATAGCTGTTGCAGTGAACGTTTCTGACAAGGGTTCATTTGTTCAAATCAAAACACTTTATTTAACGAGGGACAAGTATTTACATCTTATGTACTCTCCCATACGGTCATAACATAAAAAAACACTAAAAGACATGAGAATATAAATATATGCACATAAAAACCCATAAATATCACCTTTAGAAATACATAATCAACAAATTCTCGAAACTTGAAAATTGTTGCCATTGAATAACTTCATGACAGAATTAAGATAGGCAAGGCTGAAGTTATCAGGACTTAAATTACAGTCAATATTAAGTTTATTCCGTAAAGTTCTTGCATTGTAGAAGAAGAGACTTTTCAAACTATTGCAGCGAGGAATACGCAGTCCATATGAGGTGGAACTTCTGGTGCCACAACCATGGGAGTACTCGAAGGAATCTCGACTGTGTGTCGGGTTTGCATAACTGTTGAGAATCCCCCCCCCCCCAAAAAAAAAGTGTTCAGATGAGCCTATGTAAACAAGGAAAGAAAATCCTCTGTTGTTTGTATAAAATATTTCTCAAAACTAATTTGATATAATGGATGGTCTTTTGATTGCTGGCAACTGTGAAAATGATGTGAGTGAGCAGGAAATAGGATCATTCAGTCTCACGACCTATTTGGCCTCTCCCCACAACTTGAGTCCCTGGAAAAGCCCATCAGTTTTCAGGCAGGAAGTTTTATGCCAAAATAATGTAAGTTCCAACTCACCCCGGTACTGTGATGTTAAGCACCGCTAGTCCGTCGTAGAAACCATCCATGTCATAGTCACCTGAAATGATTTTAATAAATGTATGAAGCCAGGTCAACAACAATGTTTAAGCAATATGCCACACGTTTGACTATGGTTTAAAGGCTGATAAATCAAGCGGAATGTTACAAGAACACAAGAAGAATTTGTTTGAGTTCTTCTAGTGTTCTTTCATCATCCCAAGTGGTTTATCATGCTTATAAACCATACAAACTTGTGGTTGGTCTACAGTATTGATTTTATATATTAATTCAAAAGACGCACGAAATAATTTGTTATAAGTTTACTGGCACAATAAACCATTATAGCTGATTGAACAATAAGAGCGTGTTCATTGATTTGGTTATCACATAAACAGTAACCATGATTGCAGTAATTTATTCTAGTGATTTACAGTAGAATTAAATTTATAAAGCACATTATTTTTCTCTGAAAATCTACTTAAAAATAATTGATGTTTAATTGATGCTTACCAGTCCTTATGGTCATAAGTGGGAACAGGGACGAAGCCTGACGTGTCGGTGCAATGAACTGCCATGCAACTGGATGTCTTTCATTGGACAACATCTTTTGCCACTGGGAAAAAAAAATTGGATTTCAATCAGTAGCAATAGGAAACTGTTTTTCACAGTTGGTCAACTTGTTCAGAACATTAACTTGTTTCTTACAAAAGACAACTAATTAAGAACTGCATTGTTTCTTGGAAGTTGCATGCCTGGGATATCCAAGGGCTTCCACTTTTGGCCACCAGCCCCTAGATTGAATAACGCTCCCGTGGCTGGCACAACCCCACAACCCAGCCATGAGCAAGCACGTCAGGAATTTTAAATAAGCACCCATCACACTGAAATATCAGTGGAAAGGACAAACCAAA
>BLFK01000862.1:2757061-2769031 GCA_014634185.1 Astreopora myriophthalma | reverse complement strand
TTGTCTCATCAAATTCACAATTTTTGTATTGTATAGCCCTGCATGATGCTGTTTATCTGTTTCTACTGTTTAATCCACTGATATTGCGCACCTGAAATACAATGGCAGCACAATGGTAAGAATCACAGAACTGCATCTTTCTGAAAGACATTCTTCTATTGTCAGACCTAAAAAGGGCATCATATTTTGACATCACAGAGGTGCGATGCAAGACATCTAACATCTCACCCAGTCGGTGTTAATTTTTTTTTTCTCCCTGAAACATCAAACTTACTGTTGTAAAAGCTGCTGAAAGTAACTCGGCTGCATCTGATCCAGCTTTCTCCATCTGAGAAAAAAATGGAATTTATAAACTTACTACAATTTTTAAAGTACGGTATGTGAGAGCAAGTCAAGCCATTTTACAATAATTGTGTAAACTAAAGGAGAAGTCTTCGACTGGTGGTACAATATAAAATGGAATAGATTTTCCTCTCCACCCTTAATTCTCCAACTAAGTTATGTCATCACTAATTAAGTTACCGGTATGTCTAAGTTATTACGTCACTGCTTTTAGAAATAACTGAACAGTTGGTTCCTCTTGTTGGGAATCTTGTGATTGCTTCCAACCCAATGATTCTCCAGATACTCCGTCAAAAACCAGCCACAGTTAATGATAAAGCCGCAGTTGTATTTCACAATCTCAAAAAACGATCACATGATCAAAGTAGAACAAAAACCTGCTGACTGGGTAAAATGATTCACAAGGTTTCCAGTTGGCTAAGGTCACCACCTAATTGAAAGGTGACCGAAGGTGACCCTGGAAATTAACAAAACATTTTCTATTATGTCTGAATGTGACTACACGATTTCTGACACTCCTAGCTTGCAGAACAGTCCGTACTTTCCCATAGCTTGTCAGGCCAAAGAGGGATTCAATTGAGTATGTGTTTGACCACAAGAAGTGCAGCTCAGAAAGAACTGGTTTTGACTACAGTGTATGTTGTAATTAATTAGATGTACGCCAGGTTTGATATGCATCACAAAGTCTCCCATCGCTCTTCTCCTCAACTTCAACATCACTTGTGTCCAGAAATACGGGCAATAAACGTCACAGAGTGACCCCGAAGGGTGATTTCTGTGTAAGCATAGTTGCACCTACCCACACCTTAAAATAACCCTAACCTTATAAGCGCTAGATGCTTAGACATAATGGGACACTTCGTGATGGATATCAAAATTAAGTGTGTATCTAATTACATGCATTTCTGACCATAAGTGATGTTGTCGGTAAAAACAATTAATCCCAAGTGAAAATAATGTGTCTTACTTATAACAACAAATACCAGGCAAGGCAAATTTCAAATCAAACTAGATGGAAATTATTTCTACATAATGCACTTTGTACCTGCAACCGTTATTTTATCAAAATTAATAATCATGCAATACAGTCATAGTCTAGCTCAAGAAACTTACTGTTTCTTTGGCACTGATCATCATACCAATATCAGACATACGTCTATCCAAAAAACTCCACGTTCCTTCAAAATCAGGAGAGCTATCACTGACCATGTACAGCTCTAAAACAAAATTTAAAAAAACATGAATTAATGTTTGGTCCAAAGCACTGATTTACGGACTTATACTGGCTTGGTTTGCAGATGCATGTCAAGCTGTTAAAAGTTTAATGGTATATTTATAAGGCAAGCAAGCCCACCTCAGGACAAAGTTAGAAATTGTTGCATGAAATACAATCATGTACTCTATACAAGGCTTATTTCAGTTTACTGAGCATTGCTTAGCAATGGAGATTCCTTGGTTATTGACCTCCAATTTTCTTTAAACACTTACAAGGACTCGACATGATTATCTATTACTTTTAACACCTAAATGCGTTAATATACAGTGTAGAGGCATGCCAATCTCTCTCTTCAAATCAAATTAGCCTGATTCAAGGATAGTGCCTCCTACAGTAATGTGTAAATGACTGTATACGGAGTGCACAGGGGAAGGATTACACAAATGAAGACTCTCAGCTATTAACTACCATGCGGTAAGAAACAAATTTCAGTTAATATTTATCAGAAAGGTTTCTGAGGGTTATACTAGTATGTACCTGTCGCACCATACAGTCCAGCTAACACACCTCTCTTTGTGTACCAGTTAATCTGCAACATTAAAGAAGGAAATGTAGCCAAGAATAATTTAACACGGCAAGACATAATTATCATTACACTTGTACATGTAAGTGCATATCATGAATGCAGCTTATTATTAAAGTACAAAAAACTCGCATTAGTCTTTTGAGAGACTGGAAGGCCCCAAATCCCTGTGCTGCATTATTATTAAATTAGCTCTCTACTGACTACACACACACACACACAATTCTGAATGCAAATAGTGAGCAAAATTGAGATTACTTTCTCCTTGACCCATTTCTCAGAAGTTAGTGTATCAAAAAATACAAACCATCAAACCAGTTAAAATCAAATCAAATTATTTTCCAAATTAATGTCCAAAATGTTGTCTGGCCAGTGTTCAGCAGAGTAGCTAGACACAGTTCCAAAATCTAAAGAACGAAAAGAATTGATTTTTTGTTTAAATCAGTGGCACTTTCAGGTTCTCACATCTGTTGAGGTGTCGCCAGCATGATACCATAGTTCATCTACCATATAAGCAACATTCTTCACAGCATCTGGAGCATTTTGAGGCAGTAACATCAGACCCATGGCCTACAAATGGAAGTTGGCAAGACACATGTTTATCACTCATTTACAGATCCCAGTGCATTTCCAAATCAAATGAAAATCATGTTTTCAATTTTACTTTTAACTGATAGTCTACCTGAGGCCATCGCTCAATGTATGGGATTAGCATTCTGAGTCGCACCTCCACCGCATCACGGATTATCACACGAGAGCTTTTGCGCCTTTTAGGAAGTAATAATAACATTGTAATAATATTACCATGGTATATAATGTAAACATCCCTCAACAATAATCCAAAGTATTGAGGACTACAATATTAACATTGACAACCCCTATTGATATTACGTCTAATATTCCAACCAGAGTTCTTTTGCTCAGTGGTTGGTAAACTTGAAATAATTATATCAAAAGAAATTTGACATCAATGTTTGTAAACAAATATTTTCCCTATTTACCACTAATAAGGGACTCAAAGATTTTAGGCTGATTCTTCATTTTTGGTCACATCCTGGCTGAATTTTAGGGAAACCAAGCTGAACTAGTTCACCTCTGTCAATATTTTGGCCTGTTTTTCTTAAAAATTGAGTGCAAACCAGCAAGGAAAAAACAGTGATTTTAATAAAATTAATGGAACACATGAAGAAAATAACGTAGTTTTCGTGACATAAGAAAATTATGCTAGCAGCTCTATGGACCCTTTTAATAAGTCTAATATATACTGTTTTTGACCTTTGATATTCTTGTCTTTGAAAACAAAAGAATTTAAATGGTGATTTTGATGTCAATAGCAGAAAAATAAATATATTAGACTTATTAAAAGGGTCTTGACTATACTTTGAAAAGTTTAGCGAAGTTACGTTTCCAGAAAGATGGTCACTACAGCAATTCAAAAAGAGAAAGAATGTGAAAACATTAATTTACATGTACTCACACTGGTCTCACAGATGGGTCCTTCTCTGAATCCTTGTCTGCTCTCGATTCTGTGACAAGGTGATCAGCTAATCTTACATTGCAGTCCTCAATGAAATGAAGAACCAAGTCGCCTGCTCCACGTGGGAACATCCCTTCGGCCATTGCAGAGAGTCCAATGGCTTGCGCTCCAGCCTCTATAGCTTCTGAGCTCCACCCTAACTCAGGTACATGCTCCAGTGCAGCATTGAGTATATTTTGCCTCACATGATCACCCTCTTCTTCATCTGTATCAAAATATACTGTTTCATCTCCAAAATACTTTGCTTCATCTTTATCAGAGGAGCTGTCAGTCTTGGAAGAGGTTTTCCCGGTGACATGCTCATCAGTACTGCTCAAGAATTAACACATTAAAAAAAAAGGTTTATATAACTCATAACTACCAATTTCATGGCTATCACGGTGATCAGGCAGTTTCTATTTCTGGACTCAACATCATGATTGAGTTTCTTGTTGTTTCCTTGCCCGACAAGGTTTTTCTCCAGCTCATACAAACTTGTTCCCATCTCCTCAAAAAAAAATTCCAGACTCCAGTTAGAACTGGACTTAATGGACAAATGGCCACTTTGTAAAGGTGCTAACTGTCAAGTCCAAAATATTATTTCTCATGTTTGATTTATCTTGGCGAGGAGATCTGAATAGCTCTGACAGCACACTATAACCACCCTTTGTGAAAACTTTACGCAGGCTGCTCATTTCTCTCTAAAGTCTCAGATGCCTCAGTCTGAGAGAGGGTCTTCAATCAAAAGATGTCAAGCACACAATAATGATCATAATTGTCACCATCGCTGTCACTGTCCTTGTCCTTGTCATTATTTGTACAGGTAATCACATGATTTCGAGTGCAATTTGGAATAAATAAGCACAAGTAAATTTTTTCAAAGACTAACAAAATTGCATGAGCCCGTAGGGCGAGTGCAATTTGTGGTCTTTGAAAAAATCTACGAGTGATCATTTATACTAAATTGCATGAGAAAAATCTTGTGATTACTTATTAATAATATTCATGAAAAAATTGCGAGATAGCTTATCATAATTATGCAGAAGCAACGCAGGGAAATCACATGCAAAAATAATTTATTCAAACCCTGCAAATATATCATCAAGCTTAGTTTATTGCAGTTTCACCACCAATTAAGGTGGTGGGGGCCACACAACAGAGCTTTCGCCCCAATTATTGATAGTGTGTCCATGAGGTCAGACCACAACACCGGGTACAGCTTGCCCTACTCTTTGCGAATAGTGCGTGGGTTCTTTAACGTCCCACAGAGTTAATGAACAAGGGCTGTGAGACGGGACCTCCGGCTTATCGTCCTTATCCAAGAAGACTAGAAAGTCAAACCATATGCAGATGTAATTACAAAGGCAGCACTTTCTCCTCAGTTATTTAAAGGCCCTGAGTGTTGGTCCGGTCGGGATTCGAACCACGACCTCCTGCATGAAAGTCCAGTGCACTCTCGATTGAGCCAACTGGTCGCGGTCCGAAGCATTCAGTCCAAAAAAAAAAACAACAACAACAACAACAGGTTTTTCCAATGTTTTTAAAGTTTTTTAAGCCCCAAAAAGTTCTCTCTTTTTTGCACTGAATTTCCTTTTTTCTGCACTGAATTACCTTTTTTCTGCATTGTGTTTCCTTAAAACTGCATTTGTCTTTGCCAATCAGAATCAAGAAATTTCTTCATGTATATTATTAATTCATTAACTGTACATGTGTCAATGAAAGGGAAATCCCAGGGATCAGCCATAGTAAGGGTACCTCCCTGCTGGATCAGCTGCATGGGTTTTACCGAGAGAGGAAAACCAAAGTACCTCAGGAAAGCCTCTCGGAGCAGGGTCAAGAACCAGTACAAACTCAGGCCACTTATGGAGTCACCTCAGTTCAGGATTTGAACCCAGGCCACACTGGCGGAAGACGAGTACCGTCACTACCGCACAATCCCTTCTCCCAATGCAAGGATGCAGGACTGTCAGTGAGACTGCTTTACCTTTGACTGGATTTTTTCTCATCATCTAACCTCTGGGATGACTTTTGTATCCATCGGTTGGGGACACCTGTGTGTATAGTTAAAAACTGGTTTCCAACCAAGGAACAACTTTTAAATACCAATCACTAGTTCAAGAATTTAAGCCAAGTATCCTATAATTTGCACAACCAACCAACGAAGCCCATCAAGATTTCAATGCAAACCAGCCCTTATACCAAACCTCACTTTCACAGCAATTTAAATGTTCAGTTACCTGACGTTTGAGTGAAAGTCAGCTTGAACATGACCTCGCTTTGACAGAAGTCCCACTGCTTTTCTTTTGTAAAATTAATGCTAACATTAGAACAGCATGAGGACTAAGGCAGTGAGGTCTATATCATAACATCATACAATGTAGGTCACCTCCAGGCTTGTAATCTCCTCACAGTTGTCTTTTGGGATGTCACACAACATAGCATTCCATGAAACATCCCAAAAGATGACTGCAAAGGAGACTTCCAGCCTTGCTGCCATTCCGTCTAGGCCAGTGACCACACAATTCCAAACTGGCCCATTGATAGTAGGGCAATGATACTAAATCTTCATGGTTCAATTGACTGATCTTTATTTCTTCATCCCTGTTAATGTTGTCTTCAGAGAAGTTCTCAATGAAGTACCTGCTTATATGAGAATTAATTTTTCTATGCTGTTCCAGAGTACCTCAAGAATGAACTAGAACGTATTCAGAAAAGGGCTCTTAGAATTATTTGCCCTGGACATTGTTATAATGACGCAATGGAACTTGCGAACACTGTTCCAATTAGTGATTATATCTTAGAGATTTGTAAGCAAACCTTTGATGGGATAATGAACAATTCTGGTCATCGATTATACAGTCTAGTCCAACAACGTGGACCCTTACAACACGCTCTTAGGCGCACCAGGCGTTTTTCAGTTCCGAAATGCAAAACCAAAAGATGCATGAATAGTTTTATCTTTAGATCATCTATTAATTATTTATAATGTTTTATATTATTACTATTTTATTAGAATTATTTATTACTACATTTCAATGTATTTATAGATTTTGAAATATGCAATTCAGCTTATAGAGCTCTGCAATATATTTTATAATAAACTATCTATCTATCTAATCTTTGCCTCTTCATTTCAGTAAATTTCACTGGCAATCGAGTCCATTTGACTTCATGTGCACATTTGAGTTCTCTTAGACTTTCTCTTTGAGTTCATGGACCAATGACATCTTAATTTTGAGATAGGTCTATGGTGAAGGGCATGCGCATTTGTATCCATTTTGACTATCCAAAGACAAAAGCGATTCACCACATAAAACAACAACCTCAGTAAACCACAGCAGTTCAAGCTATGGTGCAATCGTCAAATGAAACCCCAACAAAAATAGTGCAATCGTAAATGATGGGTGCTTACCATTTGTTGGGAAATTCCAGTTGGGGTGATCACTGCACAATGGTAAGCAATCTTCCAAAATATTCTGCACGGGAAGAATGGGGTACCTCTGGAGGTACCCCGAAATTACCATTACTGTATCATTTGAGTTTTTCTGGAGAATTCTGGAATTTTTCATCAAAATGCTAAGCACCCCTAGAATGACCTCACTCTTTTGTCTCTCCTGATGATGTATTGCTTTGCCTTAGCCAATTAAATCACCACTTCATGCATTTTGCTGCACAGGAACGCTGAATGGTACTTTATGATTTGGCACACCTTACAGGTATCTCGCATAAAAAGGCAATAATCTGTTGACACTCTCGAGCTCTATGAATCGCCAAATGAAGGTGTTTTCATGAGCGACTTTAAACATAATGTGATCTAGATGAAAGTGTCACAAAAACAGATGCTTCACGGGTCTAAAGATTACGAATACATTCCATCCTTAATGAAGTCAGGAGCAAGCTACAGGTTAAGCTTTAATTTACATGCATATGTTGTGGTTTAAATTCCTGAGGTCCCTACTTCATTATGCATGCATATTCCAAAACTTTGTTCACGCTTGTTCTTTTTGGAAGAGGGTTTGTAGGAATATGCATGTACAATTAATGTAGAGAGCTGTCTGCAAATCTTTCCCAAATTACAATTACAATATTACAAATTGCAAATTAACATTACAACATTAGACCCTGGAGCTCACCAAAGCTTTGTAGTCTTAAGATTTCGTTGCCAAAAAGTTGTTGCAAATGGCAAATACTGTGTTGAACCTTATAACACCTACCAAATATTCCTTTCCGAATAAATCCAAGTTGTCTTTGCATCACCGACCGAATGCACAAGGCCGCCATATTTTGTTTTTACGTCAGGGTAATACTTGGTGTAAGACCGTACTATTATGTCCCGTACCACACCCAAGTCGTTTTGTAGTCGTAGTAGACCCATCGTTGGAAGACGTAGTAGCTATAGTCGCTTTAGTGCAGCCCCGTAGGGAAAGGGGGTGCGACGGGTGCACCCGCAACTCCTTCCCCCCCCCCCACAGGCTGCGGAGGTCCACTTTTTTGTTAACCAACGATTTAAAAAAAGTGAATTGACAAAAAATGTATATAGTATAGTTCTGTTCTGATTCACTGTTCTGTTTCACTGAAAAATCATGATGATCATTATGATTTGCTTCAGCAAACCAAGTGAATAATGCTGATTTTCAACTTTATTTCTATTTTTGTTCTTTTTAAATAGTGACATTATTCTCTCAAACTGTAAATTACATACGTAAAACTGCCTTCAAAACGCACGTACCGTGGCTCATATGGGACATCATTACATGTATTTGAATAGCAAAACGTACAACTCGGATTTTGACGTAGAAATCCGAGTTATACGTTTTGCTATTCAAATACATGTAATGATGTCCTATATGAGCCACGGTACGCACGAAATGCAGTCTCAGACAACAGAATTTTCAATTGAGTAACAAATGTTGCACAATGTGGAACCGTGTGTCACCAGCTTTATAGTGAGCCAGATTTTTCGGCCAATCTCTGAGCTGTGTAATGAAAACGCAAAACTACGCGTCAATCCATTGAAAAGGCTTTGATTGAGCAAATCGAAGTTCGCACACAATTATGAATAAGTGAGTTTACTGATTTCATCCATTTTTTGTCTTCTGTGTTTTCCGAAGACAACCGCCACAACGAACTGGATGGTACGCGTGAGCCGTGACTTGGAAACAAACATTGTGGCTGTGGAGCGTGTCAAGGAGTACTCAGAGACGCCAACGGAGGTTTGTGTAATGTAATGTTGCAAGGCAACTCATGTTGGTAGAATTTTATCAATTTTGGCAAACACGCATGCACCAATGTTTGGAATCGTCTACTTCCGGTTTACTCTATTGCGTACCATATGGAGGGCACAACGCGTTCCAGTTTCAATATAAATTGCTCGACATCCTATGATATGGTAACTGGAACTGAGCTGTGAGTACGAAAGGGATCTGTCACATATGGTCTAGGGGCCGACATTTCTCTCCCTCACTGCCGCGTCGGGGGCAGACAGGCTGTCGTGGACGGGTATCTGAAAACAGCGAGGAACTGGGGGTTGGTATAAGCGATCCGCGGGCCGAAATCTCGGGGAGACACGTCATGGTACACCGCTCAGGCAACACGTCCAGAGGTACCGCTACTGGTCCAGAGTTTTTGTTTGTTTTCTTTTTTTGGCATTCAGTATGCGCATGCGTGAATTCACTGTTGCTTTACTACGTACTATTGGGAAACGCAGTGAAGGCTTTTAAACCAGACAAAGACCTTTCTACTTGCAAGAAGCTATGAAGCTTGGGAGATTGCCTTACTTGCACTTAATTGCTGGTTTAGCAAAGAGGAAAGCTTGTATCATACATGTACCACTCGTACGAAACCTAGCGTCTTGGGTTGACGAACAGAAACACACTAACTAGTCCTCTTGCAAGCGACCAGTTGGAAATGGCCTACATTTCCTTACGCTGCTGAGCGTCGACCTTGCAAATTCTACTCACACCTTTTAGTCAATGTGCGCTATACACAACAAAGCGTGTTGGCTGACTTGTATCCGCGGAGGCTGAATGTCCGGCAGGAAGTTCTACGAAATTGCATCGAAGTGCTTTATTTCCACCAGATAAAAGTGTTACATTCCTTCTTGCAATCGCTTTGGATTCGTTTCTTCGTTGCAACGTTTCTATGAACGAAGATAGAATACTTGGACACTCGATAAAATACACGCGATTGGATTGAGATGTTTCGCGAAATTCTTTGGAACTTTAATGACTACCAGTGATTGAGTTTATTTGAGACCTTTCCCAGGTGCGGGCATTTTCCCACTCAAAGTGAAAATAGACCGCAAATTTTCGGCTGAATTCACGTTAACGAAAGGACATTACGTTCAACAAGACGTTCGACGTCATCTTGTAGCCCGCGTTATCAAATGCAAATTTCCAAAGTCTTGAATATAATTTTTCACAGTTTAAGTGTGAGAAAAAATATTAACATTGATTGTATCACGCCTGTGAATATTCCATAAGACGATTGAAAACAACAGAAGATATTATCCTAACACTGATTGAAAAGAACGAGGCACTGTTGCATTTAATTTTGTTGTCGATATATCGAGAAGTTGCCTAATATCCTTTCGTGAACATTTCTTTAAAAATATATTCTTGTTAAGAAATTCCCTGTTCGAAAACTCAAGTTCCAAATCTTACACTTTAATCTAACGAGCGGTGAAAACGCCCTTGTCAAGTTGAAAAGTTTCGGTTAAAATCCGCACATCCGAAGATTTAAATTTCAAACGTTTATTCAGGGTGGGGGGCATGGCCTTATAAAGCACCCCACTCCCAGACATTTTCGCCTCCACTTGCTATTCCCTCGAATTATTCAGCTAACTACACTGTCACTACACTATCGCTGGCGACTCGAGCATACCTGGAAAAAATCCTAGTGCCATTAAAAGGGATCAAACCTTCGACCTTTGTTTACTAGTTGGGATGCTCTACCACTGAGCTACAGGAGACGCCAGTAAAAGAAAAATAACCTAGTTTAGTCGCAAAGCTCATACAAGTTTCGTCGGTCTGGGTGGTAGAGCATCGGAATTAGTAGTCGGAAGGTCCGACTCCTGTAAGGAGCACTCGGACTTTCTTCCGAATTGCCCGATCACCAGTGAAAAAAATCATGCATTTATTCACTATCTCTTCCAGTCTAATGACATTCATTTGTTGACAATGCTAATGTTTTTGTTTTTTTTTTAGGCCGAGTGGATCATAACGGACAACAGCCCGCCTGACTACTGGCCGGATAAAGGAAGCATCGTAATAGAAGAATTTGACTTGAAGTACAGAGAAGGATTGCCCTCTTGTCTTTAAACAGATCAACCGCGGTGTTAGGCCGGGAGAAAAGGTGCGTGTGTGACTAAAATGAGAATTGTTTTCTACACTATATTTTGTAGTGGATTATTAAAATCACTGGCTGTCATAAACTGGCTCTCCAAGCTGTACTTTCAGATCGGTATTGTAGGTCGCACTGTGGCCGGCAAATCCACGCTGTTGACTTTATTGTTTTCGATGGCACACTGATATCGCAAACCAAAACAAAACCCAAAGCAATCGCGTAATTACCTTCGACAGTCTATTGAAAACCGCTCTGTACAGAAAACAATGCCTAACTTAATTCATTAGAAACCAAAAGGTCTCAGAAACTTATAATACCATCACAATTCGTCAAAATTGACGGAACAAAGAGGCCCTCCATCCCTGTGTAATAAGTTCACGATAAGAAGCCAGGTGCATACAAGAAATACTAGGAATAAAGATAAGCTTAATATACCATTTTTTTAGATCAGCAACAGGTCAGCGATCTTTCTCATATAGGGCTGCTCAAATCTGGAATGACCTTCCAGAAAGTTTAGCAAACATAGAGTCATTTAATAAAGGACGTACCCTTGACGAATTTTTAAGCCATTGACTTTTAATAGGTTTTATGATGAATTATGTATCTTAAGTTTTTAATAATATGGTAATGTTCTATTTTAGATTTTAACTGTTAATATTAGATTTTACTGTAATTGGTATGTGAAGACCCATTTTAATTGGATGTACCAATAAAGCTATTATTATCATTTAGGCCCCCGACTCCTGATTCTCTAGAGCTGAGCAGACAGTTCGGAAGATGTTATCTGTCAGAACAGGTGACTTTCAGTTTCGCATCCCTTTTGACTCTCTTTAGCCTCGATTTGTCTCTCTGAACGGAACACAATATCAACGGTGCTTAAAATTATATGTCGAACGTTTGTTATAATCTCCTTTTTTTTCCAACGGTACAAAAGAATTGAATTATACGAATAAGTATGGTTATTCGAAA
>BLFK01000862.1:2739131-2757051 GCA_014634185.1 Astreopora myriophthalma | reverse complement strand
AGTCCTCTTGCAAGCGACCAGTTGGAAATGGCCTACATTTCCTTACGCTGCTGAGCGTTGACCTTGCAAATTCTACTCACACCTTTTAGTCAATGTGCGCTATACACAACAAAGCGTGTTGGCTGACTTGTATCCGCGGAGGCTGAATGTCCGGCAGGAAGTTCTACGAAATTGCATCGAAGTGCTTTATTTCCACCAGATAAAAGTGTTACATTCCTTCTTGCAATCGCTTTGGATTCGTTTCTTCGTTGCAACGTTTCTATGAACGAAGATAGAATACTTGGACACTCGATAAAATACACGCGATTGGATTGAGATGTTTCGCGAAATTCTTTGGAACTTTAATGACTACCAGTGATTGAGTTTATTTGAGACCTTTCCCAGGTGCGGGCATTTTCCCACTCAAAGTGAAAATAGACCGCAAATTTTCGGCTGAATTCACGTTAACGAACGCACATTACGTTCAACAAGACGTTCGGCGTCATCTTGTAGCCCGCGTTATCAAATGCAAACTTCCAAAGTCTTGAATATAATTTTTCGCAGTTTAAGTGTGAGAAAAATATTAACATTGATTGTATCACGCCTGTGAATATTCCATAAGACGATTGAAAACAACAGAAGATATTATCCTAACACTGATTGAAAAGAACGAGGCACTGTTGCATTTAATTTTGTTGTCGATATATCGAGAAGTTGCCTAATATCCTTTCGTGAATATTTCTTTAAAAATATATTCTTGTTAAGAAATTCCCTCTTCGAAAACTCAAGTTCCAAATCTTACACTTTAATCTAACGAGCGGTGAAAACGCCCTTGTCAAGTTGAACTGAGTTTCGGTTAAAATCCGCACATGCGAAGATTTAAATTTCAAACGTTTATTCAGGGTGGGGGGCATGGCCTTATAGAGCACCCCACTCCCAGACATTTTTGCCTCCACTTGCTATTCCCTCGAATCATTCAGCTAACTACACTGTCACTACACTATCGCTGGGGACTCGAGCATACCTGGAAAAAATCCTAGTGCCATTAAAAGGGATCAAACCTTCGACCTTTGTTTACTAGTTGGGATGCTCTACCACTGCGCTACAGGAGACGCCAGTAAAAGAAAAACAACCTCGTTTAGTCGCAAAGCTCATACGAGTTTCGTCGGTCTCGGTGGTAGAGCATCCGAACTAGTAGTCGGAAGGTCCGACTCTTGTAAGGAGCACTCGGATTTTCTTCCGAATTGCCCGATCACCAGTGAAAAAAATCATGCATTTATTCACTATCTCTTCCAGTCTAATGACATTCAGTTGTTGACAATGCTAATGTTTTTGTTTTTTTTTTTAGGCCGAGTGGATCATAACGGATAACAGCCCGCCTGACTACTGGCCGGATAAAGGAAGCATCGTAATAGAAGAATTTGACTTGAAGTACAGAGAAGGATTGCCCTCTTGTCCATAAACAGATCAACTGCAGTGTTAGGCCAGGAGAAAAGGTGCGTGTGTGACTAAAATGAGAATTGTTTTCTACACTATATTTTGTAGTGGATTATTAAAATCACTGGCTGTCATAAACTGGCTCTCCATGCTGTACTTTCAGATCGGTATTGTAGGTCGCACTGTGGCCGGCAAATCCACGCTGTTGTCTTTATTTTTTTCGATGGCACACTGATATCGCAAACCAAAACAAAACCCAAAGCAATCGCGTAATTACCTTCGACAGTCTATTGAAAACCGCTCTGTACAGAAAACAATGCCTAACTTAATTCATTAGAAACCAAAAGGTCTCAGAAACTTATAATATCATCACAATTCGTCAAAATTGACGGAACAAAGAGGCCCCTTACCCCTGATTCTCTATAGCTGAGCAGACAGTTCGGAAGATGTTATCCATCACAATAAGTGACTTACTTTAATTTTCTTCGAGAAAATTCAGTTTCGCATCCCTTTTGACTCTCTTTGGCCTCGATTTGTCTCTCTGAACGGAACACAACATTAACAGTGTTTAACATTATATGTCGAACGTTTGTTATAATCTACTTTTTTTTTTCCAAGGGTACAAAAGAATTGAATTATACAAATAAGCATGGTTATTCAAAAAATTAAAAGGGCAATTGTTCTGCTATTTTCAAGTCATCAGGGCTTAAATGTGAAGCAGAAGTGTTCTCTCCCCCGCCACAGTAAATCGCACCAGCTTTCAAATATCTTTCCGTTTAGGTAACCATTTTGTTTTTTTCTTTACGCAATTACCACCTGCCAGTTTTGTGTCCGTCGTCGCGCTATTGGCCTTGAGCTTCAAACTACCGGCTCCAAACAACAACATGTCATAAACGCTCCGTTTGATTTTTCCTTGGTTTGGAAACAAAGAAGATGCTCTTTAACCTGTTCCAATTTGCAAGACGCACGTAATCGGATCAACAACGTTTTTCCAACTCGACAAAATGCGCGTCTTTGAAACAGCCAGTCTAGTCATTTTGATAGCAGCCGTGGTTAACTCGGCTTCTAACGAAGGGGAGGACAAAGAGGATGCGCATCGAAGATCGTACACGGTTAACCCTGGAAAGGTAGGTTATCGATTGATACATGATCAAAAAATAATTAAATCAATTGCTATAATTTTGATTTCATTTTCCTTATAAGCTGGTCATTAATTTCAAAACTCTGCGGCCTCAAACACACGAGAGGAATAAATCAATGCAATTGTTACATTTGACCAAGGCCGATTATTCAGAGTTTACTGGACGAACAAAACAAAGCTGGTTTCAAGTGCCCTTTTGGCTAGTGAACAATGAAAATTCAAGGTCTGATAAATCAACATTGTTCAACAATACAATTTCTACTTCTTACATTTTCAAACGTCTTGTTGTTCATAAGCTTTTATTATCCCAGTACGACATTCACACATTTTACAGGCCACTGTGGTATGCAGTCTTCGCCTGATGCCCATTTCTCTGGCTTGGCATTTGTTGCTCGTGCCGAATTCATATCTGGACTGACTGAGTTAGTTGCACGGTTCTCTACTCTGCTCTAAGACGGGTTATTTATTTATTTATTTTCGAGGCTACAGTTGAACTCTATCCTCCAATTGGTGCTCTATCCGCGCTACGAAATCCATTGACATCTCAATGTAGTTCATTGGTATTACAACTTGATTACGTTCATGGGTTTTTCTTCTGATGCACCGCAAAGATTTAATTCGTTTTATTTCCTGTTTAGATTTTGTTTTGTCCCTCTGCTCGAGCCGGACCCCCAGGTCCCCCAGGTCCCCCCGGACTTCCCGGAAGAGACGGAAGAGATGGACGCGACTGTCCACCATGCAACTGTGGCGGGGGAGCACCAGCTACTCCTCTCCCCTCAGTAGAGTCTCCCTGCGCCGGATCCAGTCCCCTTGTGCCTCAAGGTCCTCCAACGGGAGGGTGAGTAACAGTCATGTATAAATGTTGTTCGAAAAGGTAATTATGAATAGTCATACAGGATTGCGTGCTCTGAAAGGTCCCTGACGCGCTGATTTCGTGTATTTGAGATTTCTAAGTTAGAGCGGCGACATTTTTAGGTGCCTGTCGAAAGCATTTTCGCTACCTTACGGACATACATTAATCAGTGCCCATAAAATTTCACTCGGGTGTACACAACTTATTACAACAAAACCCTAAATTGCTATCTTATTTGAGGCAGTGAAATCCATTCATTGATTACCGTGAAAGCTTTCAGTTTCAAACTGAAACCTTTTTACTACGGTGCGACGAAGTCCCTTCCTTTTATAATCCTCAGGGCCGGACAAACAGCAAAATACAGCGGGTTGAATCCAAATAAACGGCTTTGATACTAGTTCTTCTTAAGACATTCAGGTTCCTTAACTTTGATTGGATGTTCTGCTATCATTGCAGAGAGGTTCCACACGTACATATTTCGGGGCAACAGCGTGACCTACTTGGAGATCAAGCAGATGAACAAAGCGGAAGTGGAAATGGAGCATAAATTACACCAATACTCTATTAAATGAGACTATACTGAAAACATTCTTAAGGCTATCTAAAAAATCAATCGGGCTACGAAAAGGAAGTTGGATTTATATTAGCATTACGATCCTTTGCGAGAGCTTTCTTTTGCTGTTTGTCCGGTTGAGGGGAAGTCCCAAACCCGTCGGGTCTTTATGAAAGTTTTCCAATGCATAGAAAGTACCTTTTGGTAATACTTATTACAGTCGGAAACTCCATTCCTCCTGGACAAACAACAAATGCTCGATTTGAGAAGGACCACTTCACCCTTGACCTAGGTATTCCCAATCATCACCAATGGAGTGATTACCTGAAAGATTTTTAAAGATTTACAATTTTTTTACAAAGTTTAATTCATAACACAAGATAGAATTTGTATGATTGCAATATTTGAAGCGCAACTAGAAAATGTACCACTGATGAAGAACCCCCGGAGTAAATTTCGTTTTTATTTTCTTAATTTTACAATCTAATATCACACGGATACTTATTGTGTAGCTGTGTGCAATAAACAATGGCAATTCTGAAATTTGTCCTCTTTGCTTGTAATATCCGAAGAAGGCCGATATAGTAGCAGGGTAAAACAGATTGAACACAGATCCACTAAACATCCCATGGGGTCTGCGTACTAGAACACAACACTGCTTTCTGCTTTCTCTGAGCAACTAGCCTTTCCTGTTTCTCTGCTACTTGCAACCTCGTCCCCAGGGCGCTTTTCCCTGGCTTCGGGTGGGGCCAAAGCCAGGGAACAGCGCCCTGGGGACGAGGTTGTGCTGCTTGGACCGCATACCCCACCATCTCTCAGGTGCAATATCGCTCGTGCAGCCGAATTGGACTGTTAATCAGGATAACACACGAATTAACATTGATTTGCGAGGAAAGCTGGAAGTTCCGATTTAAAATCAAATGAATCATAATTTTTAATTCAATATAATGCTTTGGGTTTCCCTTCAGCAGTGTTCCCCTTTTCATTTTCCACCCGTTGTGGGGTTCTCTTGTACGAGGCCGTATCTGTTTGGGTGTAGGAGGAGGAAGGGATAAATCTTGGCCATGATTTTGTACGCTCGATTAATAGAAGTCGTCACCGTGCGCCATGAACAAAACAGTTTCGTTTTCTTATTCAGACCAACTGAAGGCCTTGGTTCTGTTCACAATCCTGCAAAATCATGCGAAGAGATTTTAAATTCGATCCCAAGCGCCCAGAGTGGTGTATATTGGTTGCAGGCTGCTCGTGGCAGGCCATACCAGGTAAGTGCATGGCCCAGTTGTTCGAATGGTGGATAGCGCTACCCACTGGATAAATCACTATGCACTGGATACGTCAATGGGTTTTGCTGGTACTTATCTGCTGGATAGCGATTTATCCAGTGGATAACGTTATCCACCTTTTGAACAACCAACGCCAGAATTATAACTTGGCGAATATTATATAAACTTTGTGCATTTTATCTTAGAAAGCTGTTTTTAGACGAATAATTGTAAAAAGTCATTCGTTTGGTAGGGTCTTACGCCCCCCTCACTCTATTGGCTGCGAGTCACTTATCCAACCAGTCAAATGATGCGAACCGGAGCAAATCAGGCCAAGCGTCTTGTTAACCAAGGCCAGGCAGAATTTCTCGTATACAGTTTTGTCTTCAGTTTTCCGATTCGTTTCTTTAAAAACTTGAATACGCTTAGCACTGATGAGTGCACAAGTGAGAAGCAAATGTTAACGCTAGCGTGCTCAAGAAGTAGATTTCGTTCACACTGAACCCAACTGACCCAAGTTTTCTGTGGAGGAGAGAGGATGGGGCCAGACACTATGTACAGTCGAACCCGGGAGGGGCTTGTCAAGGATTGTACTCTGGCCGATTGGGCACTCTGAACTTGTCATTTGCCATAGCGCGTCTGACTTTTCTGGCCTTATGATCAAGACCATCAGCCAAATTTAATCACTATAATTCATGACGACCTTTCTCGTTCTTAAAAACAAGACAATTTCTTCACTGATACAGACACACTGTGAAATGATAACATCAACCTGTGATCAAGAGGCGGGGGGCTGGACCCTAGTCGCCCGTGTCCAAGGCATGTCGGGAGATTTCTCACCCACCAGCTCGCTCTGGGCCAATGAGGATGTGATTAGTCCTTGGGACGCTGCTGATCTCACACAAACGACGTCTATGAAAAATCCCGGATGGTTCTCAGTGCCGACTCGAGTCGTGCGCGTTTGCTACAGCGGTCCTCGCAGTGACTGCGCATCCTTCACGCATAATCGTGGCCTCACATTGACTCAGTTCTTTGGCTCTCAGTTTGCTGTGGAGGTGCAGGAAGAGTACACTTTTGAGAACTTGATGAAAAAGCTTGGGAAACATCTGGACCTTGGACACTTGAAAACTGTAAGTTTCTAAGGTGGTAAGCGTCACTTAATGGCACATCGAGGAACGTGGGTAAAATGGGGCCCCGTGCGGGGCGTATTCAAGGGTCTGGATAATTTTGTTTTACAATAGTGCTGGAAGGCAAGCATTCCAGCGCCACTGTAAACAAAAAGGCTGGAGAGAGAAAGAGAGAGAGAGAGAGAGAGAGAGAGAGAGGGAGAGAGATGGTGTTGAGGCCCACCTTAGAGTCCCTAAGTGGTGTTACCGGCGTGGGACATCACCACAGGGAAACCCTAAGAATATGCGCGGTGTCCTTCAAGCGTAAAAATCGACAAATCTTTCAGTAAGAGTCACCACTCAGCCCCGGGGATGGGACTCACATAGTCGCATATGAAAGAGGCGGGAGATCTCTTGACTCTAATAAAAGCAGCACAGCCGTTGCTTAATTAACCAGATCTAACCATGACATTAGAGGTTGCAAAGAGCTGGTGCAATTTAATGCTATGAAAATCACCGAAGTCATTGTGGAACAGGCACAAAATTTCGTATTACTGCTTCCCCGACTCTGTTATAAGAATTCGATTGTAGCAACAGAAAGTACAGTACAGTCGAATTCTTGGAATTCGTCGACGCAAATGGGAAAATGGGCGGGACAGTAAAACAGAGAGGCTGAGGCATGCAGTAATACGAAATTTTTGGCCCATTCCACACATTGGTGCTTTCTTAGTATAGGATCAATATTAATACATCGATTTTGATCTTCACAGGAATGGTGTGGCCTTAACCTTGGCAACCTTTGCAACTTAGTCGCGGACCCCAACAAGAACCCTGGAACCCATATTTGTCGCATAGGTTGCATCGGCGACACCAGTCTCCCTCGGTCACCCAATGGGTGTAACCCGGATGACTATGCCCTGGGCATCGGAGTGTCAAGTTGTAATTCTCCAGGAGGCTGCCACGGCCGCCTGTCTACTACGAGCAGTTTACACTATAGCATGTACTCGCACTACGGTGACTATGACCAAACTGCATTTATCTACGTGAAGTGAAGCCTTTTATTGGTTTTACTATTTCGCAGGCATTCAGGGACACAAGAATTGCTCTCGAACCGTTATAAATGTCACTACATTAAGACTCTACATTGGTGTAGGTCGTAAACATGAGCTGGCCGCTGTGCTAGTCCTAATCCAGTACGATACACTTTCAGTTCTCTCTTTTAAGAGGGACAGCTTCCTCGCAGTTATTATTATTATTATTATTATTATTATTATTATTTTACATAATAAGCTGAATAATCCTCGCATTTTGATTAGCTCATATTTTTTTTTATGATCTTCACCAGAGAACAGATGCATAGATTTTTTGTTTTTCGTTTCTTTAGCATATATAAAACAGATTCCATGTTGCCTGTAACATTCCACGTGGTCGGTTAATCACAGAAGACGTCAAAACCTGGTAAGCTCTTCAGTGACACGTACACTGGTCTAATCTGCGGCTGTTGTGCCACTTTTTTGTTTTTACCACACTGTTTGGCGTCATCTGCCTGGGCAACATCGAATCTATTTGAACATAAACTTTTCTAATGACTTATGACTCAGGGGACCTCCTCTGCACTTGCGAGGTGATTTTCTCTTTACGCTGTACGTAGCACACATAGTTACGAGAAAGGTGTTACCTCTTTCTGGTTTCCTTGCGACCAGTTGAGACTTCACAGTAGCGCCAATTATTTGCACTACAAAGGCGTATTAAGAAACATTAAAGCTGGCTTGTGGGAAATTAAGTTCAAGTGGCTTTGAAAAGCGCCATTGAGTGAGGCATTTGAAAGTTGACATTGGCTACAAGTGTGGATAACGCTTGTGTAATGTAAATCAAGTTAAAAGCAAAAATGTGTGGTTTTTCCTTTATTTGCATGTGATTGGTTGTTGACTTAGTTATAGAATATGTCAATCTTGATCGATTTGGGTTCGCCGGTTGCAAGCTTGTCGTTTCCTGTCTGGAGCCTTTAAAATATTTCGATCTTGATGGAACGGAGTTCGCCGATTGTAAGAATTGGTGTTCGCAGTCTGGAGCGTTCGTGCGCAGTGTTAATGTTATGGGTCTCACGCGGAAAATGTAGCATAGAGCTGGCTCCTTTAGACTGCGAGAGACCCCTTTCTGGTGAAAACGGCGAGCCTCAGTTGAGAAGGCCGCGTGGGAAAATCTTGACCAAGAATCTTTTTTCTCTTCGAAGACTATCCGCGTTGTTAAACTTACCTCTTCGAAAACCCGCGAAGAGGATCCTGGCAGCTAAGTTCTCTTTCAAAATCGCTCCGAAATTGCGCACGGTAGCGTCTAGCGTCTATATTTAGTCAGTAGCGCGTCTTACTTTACTGGAAGGTCGGCATTTGAGGTATATTATTCAGTGCTAACGTGAGGGACCTTACCTTAGTGTACCGATACTTAGAATTAGGATCATTTTTGTCTATCGTTTTTTCAATAAGCTGCTGAGGGATCCTGGTTTCCGGCATTCAGTTTTATTTAGCTCAGTGGGGGTAAACGACGGTATCTCCCATTTTTCCAATTTAAGATGCAAATTTTTCCTAAGGCAAGTGGCAACGCGCGCAAATGTTTCAACCCGGCTGAAACAGGCATCTCCCATAAAACGTTCCCTCACTGACGTGGCAACCTCGTTCCCAGGGCTTTTCTCCGCCAGCGACCTCCTTAGCGGAGAAAAGCCCTCGGAACGATGTTGCGCATCTCGTCATTGTTTTGTTTTCCACGCCAAATGTGCCATCCACGAATCACCCTAAAACAACAACAACAACAACAGCAAAAACAAATGAGACATTCAGAACCGCGACAGACATGAATACTTTTCAGTTGGCAGAAATTTTTTATGTATGATCAAGGTGAAGTCATTACATTCAACGTCGGTAGTTCTGTCAAGCCTGAGGGTGGTATGTATGGAAACTGACACCGCACTCTTCACTTCCCCTTCCTCCCTTTGCTCAGTCCTCCGTTTTATGGGCATACACGGATCAGAGCAAAACCGAAGCAGACGTTGAAGTCACAGAGGATTGCTCTCAGGACCCCGGCCTAGGGACCTCCAGCTTCGATGGCCGTGCACTAACCAAATCACCCACGGCTGCCCCTCAAAAATGAGGGTCATATAGGGGTGCGTTGGATCACATTTCACAGAATCAAAATGGTAGTTTCACATTTCACGGACAATAAAATTAGTTAGCTGGAATTGATTTTGATGAGGGAGGAAAACCGGATCAGATTGACTGAAACTCAGCCCACATACAAATCACACGTCCGAGGCCTGCGTTTGAACCCAAGTTGTAGGGGTGGGAGGCACGGTTGATGACCACTATGCCAGCCAGACTTCCCAGCCTGTTCCCCTTCCATATTCAAGTCTCTTTGACAAATTCTCTCACATAACAATTAGTGTGTTTCAGAATACATTGGGTTTAAATGTGTGTATTTATAAGTAATTTGGTATGCATAAATATGATAAAAAATCATGGACCTATCATCCATTCCATCTGAGGAACTAATGGCATGCAAAATTTGTGTTCTCTTGTTCAGAAATTTCAATTAATACTTATTTTTCCTTACACCTCAGAAGATGCAGAGATGCATTGTACAAATTTATTCATGTACAAGTATTGCAACCACCATATGATAGAAATATTTTTTTGTTTAGAATTGAAATGAACATGGACGTTCCAAAGAGTTCTAAATTATTATTTACAAAATAAACTTATTTAAAAATTATTAATTTTAATTAATCTAAAATGAGAGTAAATTTATTTCCCTAAAAACAGATTTTTTTAATGTATAAAAACACAGAAAACATTTTAACACCAGCATAAAAAATTATTAAATACTCATATTGAAACTATGAAGAAAATATTTCACTATGAGACTGTTGTATTGGCCTCTGTTTTGAATTGTTCAAAGAATTATTTTGTCTATAACTGTAATAATTTTGCTTTCTATTTTTGGTCAATTAGACAGAATGCAACTGTCGCTTATTACTTGAAGAATTTTAATGCCCAAGATTTGAAGGGGCGAGTTCACTTTAACAATCAAATAGACCATTTCCACTATACTGGTATCTAGCTTAACATCAAGGCTTGGACGAATAAAACAAATGAACTTGAGTTGAGCTCGTCGACATGTTTATTCAATTTCCTTCGCTTTATTCCCCCAAGCCTCGATATCAAGTTGAAAATTAACATATGTTAAGGAAAAGGACTCATGAATGTAAAATGAAGTTCACTTTTAGTAGTGTGATCTACAGTTTCTGATTTTGGATAACCAGCATTAAGAACAACAACCACTTTTCCGTTGAGCAGATTCAAGGTCCACTGTTGTGCCATCTGGTGAATTCTCTTGACCTCCCCCAATCAACAGTTCGGCTACATTTTGGAAAGTATTCTGGATTCCTTCTCCAGTCTTTGCCGACGTATAGACACTGCAACTACACTCATTCGAAGAGTTGAATAGCTCAACAGTATGAGTGGATATTTGACGTTCGAGGTCCTTCTTGTTGCCAACAAGAATTTTCCTTGCATTTGGGGAAACTTCTTCCAGATCACGAATCCAGTGTCCTAAATAGTGCAATGACGAAGGCTCATCCATGCTGTAAACAAGAAGAGCTGCATGGCATCCACGATAGTAGTTACTTGTAATTGTACGGAATCTTTCCACTCCAGCAGTATCCCACACACCAAGCTGTGAAGCAAAGAACGTACTTAGGGTGAAAACTTCCCTAAATTAATTTACGAAAAATACCTCTTATTTGTGAGAGAAGAGATACAAAATGCAGGAGTAATAACTGTAAATAGCACCGCCAGTATAACATTCACTTGATGTCTTGTCCTAAAGAAAATAAATTCTTTTTCCAAAACTATTTCCCACAGAACAATAGATTTTTTGATACTATACACAAACCGTAAAGTGCTGCTACGATCAAAAATCACTTTTTATTTTTCTTCACATTTTGAAAGTACTTGTGCTGAATACTCGGCATGCAAGATTTTATGCAATTATTTCAAGAGGAAGACTTTATTTTGACAGGAATTTTTTTATTTAACGGTTTGCCATTACTTGGTATTGTTCTGACCGATAAGCCCTCAGAGAGCTGGATCTAGTAGAAAGTGACATCATTTACTTACTCGCTTAAAAATGGAGTGTGTGATTGCAGCTTATTTAGTATGCAGCATGGGAGTTTTTTGCTTTAAGATTGTCAAATTCGCGTTCTGCATACTAATTAAGCTGCATTCACACACTACATTTTTAAGCTAGTGAGTAAATGACGTCATTTTCTCCTCAATCCAGCTCTCTGAGGGCTTATCGGTCGGAACCGCACCAAGTAATGGTGGACCCCCCGTTAAATAAAAAAAATGCAGTTAAAATAAAAAGTCTTCCTTTCGAAATTACTGCAAAAAATTTCTCCTGCTGAGCATTCACCACAAGTATTTTCGAAACGTGAAAAAAACGAGAACTAGTCTTTTTCACCATACTAGCACTTTAAATAGCTAATGCTGTGATGACATTGTTAGTCCCAGGCCCTCAGGGGTTCATGCAGGTGGTGGAAAGTTCCCGGATGAGCTCCCGCGTTCAGTTCTGTAAAAACTCATGTAGTCGACGAGTGTTTACTGCATTAAAAGAATTGTGTTCTTCAGTTTTGTATGAGCTTATCACCTTACAACAATGCTATAAGTGCTTCTTAAACAATTCCATCTGACACATAGTCTCATTTGGGCTTTAAATTCGTATGATTCCAGCCAGCATCGAAAACCCAATGGAGATGTGTGCTGCCTGGGTAGACAAGTTCTCCCTAGCAGAGTGTTTATAAGTGTAAATTGAGCGACTGCCGGCCGCTCCATTGCCGGATTAGCCTTAGTAAGTGCTAGTGGCAATTACCTTGATTAAAGATTAAAGATAAGGCAGCTGGGATTATCCCCAGTGCTGGGTATCCCTAGCTATCTTGTAAATATGTCCATAAAAAAGAAGAAATGTGCAAGTGCTAAGGTGATCCTCTTACGGGGCCTAAGAATATAATTTTCCTTTTTTCCTCATATTATATTATCCCCCCCCCCCCCGGGCGGAAACTGAAGGGACCCACGTTACAACCAACCCTACCATGTAATCATGTACAAAAATGTGTTCAGATAACGAGGAACTGACGGAGATGAAAAGAAAACTTGATTTCAAGAGACACCACTAAAGGAATGTTCGCCAAGTTACTTTCAGTTGACTTCGAATTCATGTTTCAAAAGCCTGACAAATGTAATTATGCAAAGAGGAATATTCGAGAATGAAAATTTAAATAACATGTAGAAAACAGCGTCAATCACTTTCGTGATCGATCACTTCGCCACCAGCGTAAGATTATTCCACGAAAATTTGACCTCATCTACGAAAGAGACTAACTGCGCTTACCGTGACTTGTTGGTCGCCAACTTTTATGTACATGGAAAAACTGTCAATTCCCACCGTACTTTTCCTCCTTTCGTGAAATGAATTGTCTTTTGCACGATGGAAAATTGCAGTTTTTCCAACACCAGCCTCACCCAACAATATGACTTTAAAGAGCGGACCTTTGTCCGCGCTGAGGGCAGCCATTCGGTCAATCCCCGCACTGCTGTAAAATGAGTACGTCGAGGGGAGGGTAATATATTAAGTGTACGTTACACCAAAAGAATCACCATAGGCTAATAATTAGAGAGAGTTTTTTTTTTCGCATTTTAAACGATCACACGAGGATATAACGATCTAAATTAAACTTGCTTTTCTCGCTAACGATGAGATATAAATTTAAACAACTGGCATCTTAGCAGCCCCACCTCCCATAGTAATGTACACATGAGCCCGTCGTAATCACAGGCCATAATTAACATTCCACACAAAATGGTGGACGACCAAAGCGCCCCTCTGTATAAAGTTGTCCTTGCTGGCGATGTTGGTGTAGGAAAAACCTCAATATTTCAGAGGTACGACAACGACAAGTTTTTCGACCACAAGGATACAACGTTCGGCATGGATAAGTTGAATAAGGATGTGACGGTCGATGGGCAGCGATGCAAGGTATCAGGAATTCTCACATTTTTGAGTTGCATAATGCTCTCTTTATTTAATATAGCTTTAAGCTAAGTCTTACGGTGACATCCATCGGTATGCTTTGTAAAGCGATCAAGGTGCAAGGTGCAGTTTATCTCGGTACCAACAAAAAGATTCAGAGCGAATTATTAATTTCACATTTAATGCTCGATCGCTTTCAAATAATGCACCTATCAATGTTAAGCCCCAGGGTGTGAGGGACGGGCTGACCCAGGGGAATTTGACATTTTCAGGGAAGCAAGCGTCAAATTTTCCACCCCCAGGCACCTATACACTGTCAAATTGCCCAGCCTGGGCAGCTTCAAACAAAAAATTGGCCACCAAAAATTGAGCCAAAAAACAAGAACAATATTAACCAGCTTTCGTATTCAATCAAGCTGTGCAACGATATAGAGTGGAAAATTCATTAATATGTAGAAATATACAAAAAGCAATCACAAGAAACAATGGAAAGAAACACTCTTCTACTCGTGAACACTCCAGCCAATCTTGAAAGAAGTGATGGTCCATATTTTCGAAAAGATAGGATGGATTTGCTTACCTTTCTTTCACCCATGGTGCAGGGATTGTAGAGTGTATTTAGAACGGGGGGGGGAGGGGGGCTTACTAGCAAGTGCCGAAGGTGCCAGCCTGTAGGGGGGTCTGGGGGAATCTTCCCCCAGAAAATTCTGAAATGTTGAAGCTTGGAAATTGCTACTTTCAGTATTCAATTTTTTATTTTTTGCTTGAAATTGGGAGGGCATTAGACCCCCCCCCCCACCCACCCCAGCCCCCTTGGCTCTGCCATCCCTGTGGTGTCCAGAAAAATCAGGAAAACCAGAGAAGTCCTTTCAATACCAAGATAGTGAATAACTCATCTCGAGCTTCTCTCGGTGTTCAAAGATGGCGGGCAATTGTCAAATTCCTGACCCTGGGGCAATGCATACATGTCAAAATCCCTACCCAAGGGAAGGCTCTCTGAGTCAATTTCCCATGGGTAGCACCCCTTCAGCCTGGGGCTTAACATTGATAGGTGCATAAGCTTACGGTATGTATTCGCAGTTTAATTGAAAGTACTACACAGAAAATTGCATGCCCGCATATATAAGCATCGTGTCAGAGGCAAAAACAGTGCACTTTTCCATAAACGTACCTTAACTCAACAAAGTGACAAGTGGGCTTTTTTGTTGATCACTTGCCAGTATCGCTTAATTTTGACTGTCGAGTGATAGTTTCACATACGAATTGTGCAATGTGTACATAAATGAATGGTTGGCAGTGGTAAAATCGGTCTGGCAAGATTTCAGTACAGGTCCCTACTTGATTATGCATTCATATTCACAGCAAAACTCTATTTACACTCGTTCTTTTTGGAAGAGGGTTAGTAGGAATATGCATGTATTTATAATTAAAAAAATGTTGGAAGCTGTACGGAAATCTATCCCTCTCTGCAAAATCTGCAACGCCTATTCCGGATTCTCATGAAAAGGGATGACAGACTGAAATTAGGCAAATGTTAGGCTTGTTACTTAGAAAAAGCTACTGACAACATCCCAGATGGTAAAAATTTGAGTTTTCATATGTCAGGAATGATTGCCGATTGTCACAGAAATCTGGATTGTGTCAGGGAAATAGAAATACTTCCTCTTTATCCGAATTTATTGCCAACCTTCTCAGATGATTGGATTTCTACGATTTCCAGTTTTCGTTAGATGGCAAGATCTGGGACGATCAGGAAATAGTGAAATCCCCTGTAGTCTGGGATTTTCTCATCATATGAAAACTGGGCTTTATTGTTGTTATTTAAAATTATGCACTCAATTTTCCATTTACTTCTTGCATTCCCAATGGGATTTGAACACGCGTTAGACTAGGAGTCATGCAAGTTGCTGCTACGCCACACCTCCAGTATTAAATTATGTATGGAAGACGAGTATAAATTGCTGTAATTAACCAGTTATAACTATTTTCCTGGATATAATAATATTGCTTATGAGTTTTAAACTTGCTTGCAGCCTTCTCTTTTAAAATCATGCATTTTGGATTTTCTTTTGTGACCCAGAAATGCCATCAACTGGTGACCTTAGAACCAGAAATAAGCCAGGGTATTAGCTACCTGTAGGCTCTTGTTTCCTTCCAGATTAATGTGTGGGATACAGCAGGAATGGAGAGGACAAGGTCTCTCACATCAAATTACTACCGTAATGCTCATGCTGTGATCTTTGTGTATGCTGTTGATGACATGTACTCACTAACTGTGTTGAGAAATTGGGTGGAAGATGTGAATAAAGATGCAAAAACAGCATTTAAATTCCTTGTTGGCAACAAACTAGATCTTGCAGAAGATGGCCTTGAAGTTGATAAGCAACAAGCAGAGTTCTTTGTCAAAAACAATGGCTTACACTCGCTTTACCAAGTTTCAGCTAAAACAGGTGCTGGTGTCAAGGAGATGTTTGATGACATTGCAAAGTTGATGGTTCATAACATGAAGGCAGCCATTCAGGATCAAGATGCCTTTGCTGTCATTGTTGCTGAGAATGAAGATTCTGAAAGAAAGAAAAGTGGCTGTCATTGTTGACCAGATGCATGAAAACTAGAGCTTATTTATTTTATATGCAGGTAGAAGCCTATTAACTGGAGCCTGAAAATAATAATAAATTACTTAATTGACCACTCCATTTAAGGTTAATCATGCTAATTATTTTCATGCATTCCTACTGCGCACGCTGTGTTGCAATCTTTCGCATACATCATTCATTGAGCATGCACTAGGTGAAAATGTAGGTAAACATGGCATCTGTGAGGGCAACGTACTTAGTTAACCTGCTTAGCTTACTTAGTCTGCTCATAAATGGCCGGTGACCCCTATTTTCTTTTTTAATACAAATCGCTTGCTCTACTTATTCTCCTCAAACTATGATGAAATGAAGAAAATCTCACTTTAAGAAGTTCTATTTTTTAGCCCATTGAATTCCAAGTGGTTAAAAGAGATAGTCGTGAGGAAGACCCTCACTGAACATTAGCTCTAATGTTTACGACATCCCTGGTGGCATGCAGATATCTAAAACACCAACTTCTAAAAACCTATGCACAGGAACCTTGACTTTAACAGTTTGTGTGATTTTTCCATTCATTAAGTTGAAGAGGCTACATCTCATTATGGTGGCCAAATTATCCAAATTGTATGTCGGTCGGATTCAAGTGGGTGGTGCCCAAGTTTTATTTTTATTTTTTAATTTTGGACTAATAAATTCATAACGTTACTCTAGGCGAGAAATTAAAAAAAATTCACTGTGGGAAGATTTTCCTGGGACAATGAAAGAAACAATGCAAATGAACATAACAGAGTTAAGAATCCCAAGTGGTGGGAGGCAGACTTGCTGGCTCTTTACAAGTGGTGCCAATGTGTTAAACCATGGATTACCCAAAACAATAGGGACCTTAAGATCTATGACGGCGACGTCAACGACAACGGCAGAAAACAATGATATGATTGGGTAAAAGAGGAAAAATGATCGTGCTGCACGTGCAGCATGCATTGTAGTTCATATTTTTGCGGTACTTTGGATAACGACAACATGAAATCACTAAATTTGTGGTTGTGACGACAATGTGTGCATGCATCAGAGAATCTTTTATCCTCTGTTTTCACTCTAAAACCTCTGGTACCAATTTATTTTTAGGATACTTCGCTACTACTGTAATCTTGAGTTGAACGAGGTGAAAAAATCGCGAAAGACTTAAATTGTGCAAAGTTATATTTTGAGGTGATGTTTTCCTTGACGTCTCCGTCGTAGATCTTAAGGTCCCTAGTCACGGCTAGTGGTCAGAGCACGACTTGAACCTGAGATGTCTGGATTTCAAGTCTGAAGCTCTAATAACCACTCAGCCACGCTGCCTCCACAAGGTGTGATACAGTAGAAACCCACGTGTAAGAGCACACATTTTTGGAAGTCTGGCAAAACAGGTTCTTCTATTTTGGGGTAGTTATTGGCAATTTAGGCTAATTAGGTTCTTAATTGATATGAAGGAGATATAGTTGTTGATTACCAGAAAATAAACAAACTTGGGTTTGGTCCTTAAATAAACAGTATTCACAACTGAATTACGTTCAGCCTGATAGAACTCATTACGGTCAAACTCCTTGGTTAAAATGTCTATCATAATTTAACTGTGACCCACACATAAGAACCTGCTGGATCTTGCTTGGCTAATCAAGTTCTTATATTTTGGGGTATTAAAATGGCAAAGTTCTGCCAGCAGGTTCTTAAACCACTAGGTTCTTACACGCGGGTTTTTATTGTATGTGTGGGGGCTCTTGAATTTGCTGCCAAAAGGTCCACACTTTGCATCGATCATTATTAAATAAATACCTGGCTGCATGTCACATGAACCGTGGACAACCATATAGCCCTCTATTGTCAAAACACCTGTGGAAAAACCCTCTGGATGGTGCCACTAAAGATGAAAAGATATGGCAGGGGGGGGGGGGGG
>BLFK01000862.1:2720322-2739121 GCA_014634185.1 Astreopora myriophthalma | reverse complement strand
AATACATTGTATGGGAAAAAGATGGCGGCTCCAGGTGGTGGGCTTCTGTTGCAGGCTACAGATAGTAATGGAGTGGTTTTCAATCGAGTGTTGTAAAACTGGAACCAAAGTAAGTGCAGAGCGAATCATTCTGAAGGAAATAATTATAACCTTCAGCCAATCACAAGTCAAAGTAATTCACGAACTGATTTTACTAGCCAATCAGAATACAAAGCAAGTGAACAGAGCTGATGCCAAGTGAAGCAAAAATTGACAGCGACTAAAGTTGCAACTGATTTTAGTTTTGCATCTGAATGGTTTTGAAAAGTTTGCCCGAGTTTCTTGATCCAGTCATAGAGCATAAGAGAACCAAAGTGATAATGTAATTACTTTCGACACTCAAGTGAAAACTGCTCCGTCAGCTGGCAAAATACGAATATAGTACTGCTTTCCAGGAAGTTATTTAGGGAGTATACTCATCAGATTATTTTATGTCAATGTACATAATTTGCATCAGAGTGAAGACTATTTTAAAATAACCAATAATTAAATTTACAGTCATTAATCCCTTATTTTCTCTGTAGATTGCTGTTGGTGTATTGCTATCCTCATTGGTTGATTAGGGTGGAGAATGTTCATTGGTAAATTAACCTAGCCTTACTCCTTGGGGATTTTAGGGATATAATATTACTACACGAGGAAGGCAAAGGCAGTGAGAATATGGCAAAAAATAATTCAAAGATGCATTTGCATGGTTGGTTTTTTTTTTTTTTGGTATATGCAGATTCCTAGGATTTCATCCTCAGAAAGGCAGTATCATGGGGGATATTGCGATTTTTAGCCAATTAAATTCTCTTCATGTAAACTTTAAACATGTTATTAATATTCGACTTGTTTCTGAATCACTCATTTCACGAAATACAGGGAATCTAGAACAAAAGAATAAGCTGAAATATGTTACACCAGAGTTTAAGTAAGTTACAAGAGGAAAACTTGGAAAAGTCAGCTGAGTGTTTTCAAGTTTAAACCCATCTTTATCTTGGCTGTCTGTCGCTGAAAACATCTATAAACAGTTTCTTTGAGTGAAAACAGCCATTTAAAGGAATTCTGACCATTATTCTTGCTGCTACCATCAACCAAAAAGCGTCCTTTGGATTTCGAGATACTGCCCCTTCAAGTGGCATTTGCTTGAAAAATTGCCTTTTCCATGGCTATGTGACTTGAGAGAGATGTGATATTTTAATTTCTTGAATTCTTTAAACTCTAAACAGTGCAGCTTTAATATTCTTTCTCTGAAAATCTATCCATATTATGAATGTTTCCACTTTGACCCAAGGAGTAAAACTTTTTGTATGCACACTGGCCAAAATCAAAATGTTATAATTTTGTATCTCATGAAAACTATATTATATGGATAAAAGAATTTTATAAAATTGAATTACAGGAAGTTATCTCAAGAATTCCAAGGCTTTGCAAACCTCTTAACAGTTAAATATACTCTACAGAACAGAAAGCAATCATTGTCTTAGTTTAATTATTAATAAAATACTGAAATAAAGAAATAATATAATTGTGGAAAGTTTTTCAAGCTTAGCCTTTTCCTTTTGTCATCACAAGAAATTCCACACATTATTGAATTGCTCACCCCAAGTGAATCTTGCATATATATATATTTTATCATTTTGCAAAATCATGGCTATTTTCTGCCAAATCAACCGCATTTCAATAATTATTATGGAATGAAGTTTCCCATGCTGTATGTAACAGCCAAATCAAAATAATGAGTATCCAAAAAATGCAATGTGCTTCTGACTAGCAAGGCCAGCATGAACCACAAACCGTATTATATTACCAACTGAGGATAAAACCATTTTATTTTTTCCACAGCTGCCTTTCAAGGAAGAAAAACATCAGTTTTCATAAAAGTCCTTGACCCTGGCTGTGATTGTGACTGTCATCAATTTTCATCAAACTGATTAAATTAACATTCTTGCATCACAATTCTCAAGATTATTTCCATTACACATTGTAAATTGTATCCACATTCATCAATTGCAGTAATCATGAAGTAATCTACCAATAAGTATATTTATTACATATATATATATATATCTGCCTGGGTTACTAAAAAAACATGACTATGCGGAAGCTGGTGGCAAGTCACAAATTGTCAAATGTTTTATGGTTTCTTGTTTGCAATAGCTTTTAACTTTCTAGTAAAATAAGCAAACAGCTTATCCAAATTACATGTATGGCTTGAAGTTTAGGCTGGCGACTGTTTGGTCAACATGCCACAACATCTGAAGAGTGTTTACAGCAGTTTTTGTCCTTCACACATTATTTGCCTTTCTCCTTTTAAACAATATCAAAAGCAAAGTCCACCAAAAATGTTAACTGTTGGGACATGGTGAAAAGCCCCAAGTACAACTAAGGTCTACACTGTTCCAGTTAGACTAGTATGAAGCAATTTCTTGATTCATGCAGAGATATCAAGAGAACATTTTCCCTCGAGTGGTATGTGGCAATGCATGTGCCAGGTTTTCAAATTCAATCAGAGGCTCCATTAATTTTATGGATTTGAGATGGCAGATACATGTAAATTTGTTTGACAAACAAAAGTATATTCCAAGTAAAATAATGATGCAGACACATGTACCTTTCAAATGAAACAATGTGCAAATTCTAAATAATTATAATAATTCAGGTTTCATTGTCCGATACAAAAATGTCCAAATGAGTTTTAGGGGTGGGGAGGGGGGCTGTTTTGGAGGGGAAGGGATGTTGTAGGCCAGAGTAAGTAAAAAAGAGCTTCATGTGTGAGACATATTCCTGGAACAACGTAGTTTGCTTAATTTTTTTACAGATACTGTCCTTTAAGTTGTTACATAGAGCTCCAAGATCCCTTCCTTGAATAAAACCATCTCATGCACAAACTCAAGAAGACCAGCACTTCCATCGTCGTCGTCGTCGTTGTCTGGGCTTAGCTTCCTCTTCTTCCAATTCCAGTTGAACCACCTCAGGTTCACTTGCAGTAAACCTCACACCATTTCTACAACTTAATCCACCACAACCTGTTGAACGGCCAATGGGTTTCATGGGTGTGGCTTCTCTAAACAAATGAGTTGCTATACTCTTAAGCATCTCTTGTATCCCTTCGTCCTTTAATGCTGAAGTTCTAAATTGCAATGCAGTTGCCCTCTCTGGAATCAAGTCCACTGCATCCTCATCACTAACAGTTGGCTCCAGGTCAATCTTGTTCCTCACTAAAAAAATCCGGGCTCCTTGTGCATGGATTTTAGCATAGCGCAGAAGTTCAGCAGCGTTACTGAGGGAGTCTTTGTCTGTTGCACTGTAAACAAGCAGCACTGCTTGGGTGAGTAAGAAATGTGATCGAGTGTACTGGGCATACTTTTCAAATCCAAGGGTGTCCCACAGATTAAGCTGCATAACAAAGCAAAATGGAAAAAATAATTTATAATTAAAAAATACATATATATAAAAGGTTAAAAAAGACCAAAAATGGACAACTTTTGGTTTTAAAAATCTAAAAAATATATAAAACTTTATAAAATGTTTCGGTCTCTCGACCTTCATCAGTTACAAAAAGTCAGTAAACAACTTACAACTTAAATACGGTTTTCACAACAATGGATAATAAACAGGTTACGTAACAGATAGAAAGAAAAAATAGGTGTACAAAAACGTAAATTCAAGTAGCTACAACAAAATTATTAAGACCAGAAACAATTTAACTAGTGACAAGAGTTATATAACTGTCACAGCACAACAGGTTCCCCATAAAGGGCCTCTGAATCATATATATAACTACGTTGTATGTAAAAATTAACCCCAGGTAGAAATTATTTCAACCTACAGGTAGGCTGATTTGTAATTTCTTTGTGTCTCACATGTATTTATGATAATGAATACCAGTGAGAAAAGGAAATTTCAAACTAGGTTGAAATTATCTTTACTGTTGTTCTTTTTAACAACTACTACTACCAATTACAAATAATTACTGCTGCTGCAGCTGTGGCATTTTGCCGACGGTTGACATGACCTCAAAATGTGGCGACAACCTTTTTCCAAACCACCCACAGCCAACAGGAAATAACAGAAAAAGGGCAAAATTTTGTTACAGAGACAGTGACGAAATACAACACCGACACTGTCCATAAGAAAACTGGTGACGGGCTGGCTCTAAAACACGTGACAAAGTGACACCAGAACCCCCTTGGAAGGCCTCATAGGTTGTATATGTAGACCCAAGGTTCTTCTTACCTCAACTGTTTCATCTCCTACTTTTGTTGTTATCTTACACTCATGATCCTTTGCAGTATTTGCTGCACTTTGCTGGCAATCCAAAACTGATCTGCCACACAAACGTCGAAAAATGGTTGTTTTTCCAACTCCTGTCTTTCCACACAGTACCATCTTGTATTCTCTGACCATTTTGGAGTCTTTGATCTCAACTGCGATGGCATGAATTATAGTACATGCTGTATTATCACAGAACAACTTGTTTGCAGAGCTTTAGTTGCACCTCAAGGCATCTTCATTTCTGAAAAGACAAGACAATTAGGTACACAGTCATAACATAAAAGAACCCGATGCCATTCCTAGGATCTCTCATCCTCTGGCCCCCTTGTTCTCTTGTATAAAAGGTTCTAAAAATGTGCAGCATGGGCTGCAGATAAGCTTTAGCTTCTGCATTGATACTATTTTAGAGCATTCCCAAGAATTTAAAATTTTGTGTCCGGATGAAATTCCCCACAATAATTGAGATTCCAGCCTGGTTGAAGTTTGCCATATAATTGGCTTTTGATCTAGCAAGGCCTGTACTAATGCACCAGTCACTGTCAAGCCCTAAACCTAAGCAACCAAGGACATGACGCAGTGGGGCATCACTGGGGAATTTTCAGGGAATTTTCAGCAATAATTGCTGCAAATTCCCCAGTAAAATGAAATTATTTCAGGGGTGAAAGTGCAGCGGCATTGGGGACTTTGATGACATTTGCATGCCATCTAACTTCAGCAGAGGATAGGACCAGGTATTTTCCATCATGTTGGACTGGGTCTGGGATATCAGTTGTTCATTAATTTGTCCAGTACATGATGGTTACCTTGCAAACAGGTGGAGTATGTTGTCCAAATGTGAAAACAGACTGTTTGGGCATGTTGAAGTCCCATTTGCTTGTAACACTGGTAAGCTACTTTATATTTTAGAATAAAATAGAAGTTAACGACGGAAAGCAAATACTGGTTGGAGCCTGGGGATAACTGCTTAGCCTCATATCACGTGATTACCATATTAGGCTCCTGGCTATCTCTTGCCATGTGAACCTTCTCAGCCAGACTTTTCTCAAGGCTGCAAGTTCTTTTCTGCCTGCAGCAATTTTAATCCCTCCCTCCCTCCCATTTTGCTTTCTGGTTATCAACCATTGGTACCTCCTACTCCCTGTAACCTAGTTTAGTTCTAAATAATAAAGTATGGGTGGCGAATTGCTGCCTGCTGCACCCCTTCAGCCCTGTGCTGAAGTCCCATCAGCGAGGGGGTATATTGTTACTGCGCTGTACTGGTTAACTTGGCCCCAGGGCATTCTGCTAGCAACCATGTCCACATTGCAATAGATCATTTTAACTCATGTGACCAGCAGCCATATTGATTTACTGAAACAATAGGACATATCTGCATAAAAATGGCATTCAATTCCCCGAGGATTGTTTTGGGACACCAAAATGGCCGCCGTTTCTTTGTTTAGGTACACCAATATGGCCACCATGACGTCATGTGAAAAAGATCTATACAAGCATAAGGCACCCCGCCCCTTGGCAGGGCACCAGGTACTGAGGCCCCTGATTCGTGGTGGTCTAGACGGTTGGTGGGTATTATCTGAGCCTTCTTAGTACATTCCCTTCTCCCCAAAATTATGCCCAACTTATGCATTTGTTGTCAAAGTTTCACCATTTATATTAGCCTAAGTCTACCTCCTTTCTTCGACAGGAGCAGGGGATTTGAGCGGGGTAATTAACTTCAATGAAAGGAACTTTATAGCAATGAGCACTGTTCCCTCATACTACCTCACTGCAGACCATTATGTTAAAAAGCTATCTTTAAGGTATCAGTGTACCCCAAATGACCATCATACTTCGGTGCCGCTTTACAGTGGGACGTTTTACGCAAACCCTACAAAAGTATATATTTTCTGAAAGCTTAATAATTGTAGATTACGATGGTATATTCATTAACATAAAAAAATTACGGTTTTCCAAATATAGCGCGCTATTTCTCAAAGTACAGAGGTTCACTAATCAAGTTCGTTTCCGGTCGGATTTGAGCGGGAGAACGCGATTAATATCGCTATGTCTTCTTGACACCTTTCTCTAAAAAACGGTGTCGGGGAATTTTTATTTTTTGCTTCTTTCAAAAGTTATGACGGTTTTAGTGAAGAGAATGCATGTTTTATTCAACTCTCAAAGTTTAACTGCGTGTCAAAAACAAACCAGACAAGTAATCAAAATTTCCCGACACCGTTTTTTAGAGAAAGGTGTCAAGAAGACATAGCGATATTAATCGCGTTCTCCCGCTCAAATCCGACCGGAAACGAACTTGATTAATGAACCTCTGTACTTTGAGAAATAGCGCGCTATATTTGGAAAACCGTAATTTTTTTTATGTTAATGAATATACCATTGTAATCTACAATTATTAAGCTTTCAGAAAATATATACTTTTGTAGGGTTTGCGTAAAACGTCCCACCGTAAAGCGGTGCCGAAGTATGATGGTCATTTGGGGTACACTGATACCTTAATTATATACGGAATACAACTTGACTTTGAACCCTAAGAAAAACCGACTGAGCCGATTCTGAGCGGGAGTGAATAAATATCCGACTAATTACAATACGTAATTAATCTTTCCAGCTCCGCTCCTAACAATAGCTATCAAACAATACAAGTTTGCTATCTGAAATATTTGCATGCGTCTCGCTCGTGCATTACGGTATTACAGCAAGCACAATGCAACTAAAACACTCCGCTTCGCTTCGGTCGCCCACAGGGGTACGTACGGTGGCTTAATTGCATGGACTGGCGCATAATACTGATAATCGATTAGAGGCCAGCTTACTCTTTGCATTAAAATTAGACTTACTTAGCTACGAAAGACTAGCATTGAAAGTCTAAAACGCTACTCGTTCCTCGTATTCGAGCCATTATAGAAACCACTTTAATTTAATGGGTCCACCTCATGCAAATGTATAAATTAACTAATCACTAGCTAAAGCTACATAGTCCACAAGCTATGCTGAAAAATTATAGAGTGACTTACCAAATTCTTACTCAGTCACAGCAGCGATGAAACATTAAAGAGGAAGTAACTTATAGTGCAAACATAATGCCAAATCATTCGACAAGCCCGTTGCCATCGAATATTGCGCGACAAAGGTACACTCAAAGTCGAACAATTTACTTAACCCAATCGATGCCTAGTAGCCTCGCATTCCCTTTGGAAGTAGACTGGTAACGAGCGTGCTGCGTCCGTCAACTTGGAACATCGGAACATGGTGGAGTTCTTCATTTGGGGAACATTGTTATCAAAGGGGACTGTAAATGGCTAAGGAAGACGATTCAAAACTACCTGTGTATAAGGTTTCTCTTTGTGGAAAGTCTGAGGTGGGGAAAACCTCCATTTTTCGCCGTATTCGTGGAGATGGCTTTCGAGATGATACTTCACAGTTTTCATATTTGGCCGAAGACAAGATAAAAATTGAGGTTAAAAACAAAACCATTAAGGTGAGACTTTTTAGACGTACGGCTCCAACTGCGTGTGCTTGGCTTACTGTACTTTGCGAAACGAAATGGAACGAAATGGAAAATCTGTACTTTATGGAACTTGAAATTGAGTTCATCGTGAAAGCGTGACAAGCTACATGTAAGCTAGGTGTACATGTCACTTGACAGTTGACTTTCTTGTGACACAGGAGACGCGGTTCAACCGAAAATGTCACGCAATTGATGAATCCAGCCAAACAGCTCAGCGTTTGTGCTGAACTTGACGTTGAAAAGATTTTCCTGACTCTATTTCGAACATGAAGTAAAATTAAATTGCAGAATGTCATGGCCAAGTAATGCGTACGAGTTGTTGCGTGATCTGACGTCGACATTTCTGTCCTGATTTCCCTTATATGGTGAAGGTCAAAAGGTCACATTGTTTACGTTTGGCAGCCAGGGCTCATTGGCGGGAGAGTTGAAATTTCCGAGGTTTAGCCATGTTTATCCCCATGGCGTTCAAATTTCCCTCTCCCTTGTACCGCCATCTGGTTAGCACAAAGGGATAAGGCCCCAGCCTGCTGAGCAGAGGTGGTGGGTTCAGATCCCAGCCAGACCAACACTTGGGGTCTTAAAATAACTGAGGAGAAGGAACAGCCTTTGTAATGACATCTGCAAATGGTTAGACTTTCTAGTCTTCTCGGATAAGGACCATAAACCATGTAGGTCCCGTCGCACAACACCTGTGTGGGACGTTAAAGAACCCACACACTGTTCAAGAAGAGCAGTGGACGTAGTCCCCAGCGTGATGGTCTATCATTCATTCCATTCTGGGGGCACCTGTGAATTCTCCTGGTTATTTAGATTTAAGATTGTGAACTGCACCTTAAAGCAGTCTGGCAAAGTCCCCCCACGAAGTGTTGTAAAGCGCATTTGAATATATTCATAGAAAATGCACTATATAAATGCTATATCATTATCATTATCTCTCAAGTCTTGGAAAAAGTGAACTTGCACCATTGCCAGATTAGCTTTGGAGAAGGCAATTAGGTCGAGTAAAGATTAGAGATCACTTTTGCTGAAGGATGGACTATTACAAAAGTGATTTTGGGGGGGGTAGTCAGTTGGGGATTTTCAGAGATTCAAGACTGTTTGCACGAGGCTTGTCAATAATAATAATAATAATAATTTTTTTTTCTCTTAAATTTTGATCCTAGATTCATGTTGTTGACACAGCTGGGATGGAAAGGCGAGATTCCTTGACTCGCCAACACTTCCTGGGAAGCCATGCTGTTTTATTTGTCTATGACTGCGATGATAGTCAGTCATTAAATGCACTCAAAGGTTACTACAAATCTGCAAAGGATCATGCGAGTGGTGCTGCAATGGTGCTGGTACGCAATAAGATTGATAAAGATTCCCAATGCGTGGATGTGAGAGAAGCCAATAACTTGGTTTACAATGCATCTGTGTGCCAGTTCATGATCAAGGCTGAAACGTCAGCCTTGAAAAACATAGGAATTGAGGAGCTTTTCAAGAAAGTGGGTGACTATTTAATTAAAAATGCTGAACCTAGCAACAAGAGGTCAAACAAATTTGAGGAAATAAGACTACATGTACAAGGAGAGCCAGAGCCACAGACCAATCCTCAATCAAGGGCCAGAACCACAGCTGCAGCATCCCAATCAAGTAGATGTGGCTGTTAGTGAGGTGTCTTGTATCAGTTGCTCAAAGGGAGAGAATGCACGTAGAGGCAGTCTAGAATGAAACAGGGCTTTGTGCATTGTCTGGGGAAAAAATTATCCTTAAGAACAGAACACCAGCAGTGTAATTATTACATTAACTTTACTGCTGGTCTTCATCAGGCAATGTTGTCGACTGGCTGTGCATCAGTACAGTGTATACGTAGCACTGTGGTTAGCTGTCAGGGACACCCAACGAGATGCTTTGTTTTAATATCTGTTCAGGAGAGTCAAATTGTCTATGATTTTCGGATTCTATGTTGCCAAAAAGCTGTAGATTTCTTAACTGGAACCTTTCTTAAAAGATTCCCAAAAGGGGAAAAATAGTCCTTTACATTTTCGGAAGGGATATTTTTGCAATTTCAAAAAGGTCAGCTTGCATTTTTGGAAAGCAAATAGTTTGCTGGGAAGTTTGTGGAGGGTGATTGTCAACTTGCAATTTCTGAAAGGGAGATTTTATTCCCCAGAATTTTCGGGCACTTCAATTTTCAGCTGTGAAATCTGAACAGATCAATTTCTTCTAAGTGATAAAGTGGAGCTTAGAAATGTGCCTCCAAGGCTTTTACTTTAATGTGGTCGTTGGGTGCCCCTGGGCTGTGATCAGTGCATTACACTCCTGATTTGGGCTGTTGTTGATTAGGGAATGTCAATATTCCTTGCTATTAGAAGTTGGTTGTTCATTGGTCCACCCTGATACTGATCGGCTGTTGTGTTGTTTGATCATGGGCGTGGATGTTAAGAGAAGAACTTATTTTAACTCATTAGCCTGTTTGGCATTTTCAAGATTTACTGTGCAATTGATTAGTAATCAATGCTAAAGAAAGAAGAATTCATACTTGAAAAAAAGCCTGTTTTATTGGAATTTTAACTTACCAGTTATAATATTATTTTGTTAGTAACATTTTATACCACTGTACAAGAACAAGATATATGTAAGAAGAAAAATAACTACAGTATATAAGAGTACAGTACATGTAGGTTAAGGAGAGCAATAGGGGAAAACAGAATTTGCAAATAGAAATTGCTCTGCAACTAGAACATTAAAATACATTTCTTAGATAAGCTACTTTATAAATTAACTACAGCTACTTACTATCAAAATGCAATTACATGTAATGTCATCAGGGCAGTTCTTGGATATTAGCACATGCTTAATGGTGGTGGCAATAAGCATATGTTGGAGCGTGGTAGAGTGGTTCTATTTCTGAGGAGTTTCTGGTTAGCCTGTCTCTGTTTTTTTTTTCCTGTCCTGACCCTGTTCAAACCTGCAATGAAAGGCAGTTGTATTCATGGGTGAGAATGGGTAGCCATTCTCCTCGTCTGTTGCTACGCAGTGTGACAGGTAGCTGGTTGATTCATCCATGCATGGGGACTTGCGTCTGATTTTGCAGACTGCCAGTCGTATGGGACAGGATTGATCAAGGTCATGGAATGTTCACGAGAAACAACAGGAAACTAATTGTAAAGACTTGACTTGTCTTTTTCACAAGAGCTGTTGCTTGCACTTCAGACAGAACAATAGCTCATTAATGGCATTCATACCTTTTTGTATCTTTCGCCATAAAGGGGCTAATGATTATTCAAGTTCGTTTTCAGTTATTTTGCTTGTTTCGATCGCTTCGTATAAGTTCGTAGATAACAAGTTTGTATCAGGATTATTGAAGTAGCTTTCATTTTCGTTTTTGTCCTTAGAAGTTTATAAACAAGTAAGATTAAATATAGTATAGATTTCTGTTCAATGGTCGAAACATGGAAAACCTGGCGAATTTGTGCCATATAGATAATTGACAAATTAGTAATTAATAGTTATTAACGTCATGGAATTTCCAATAATTAATGTCGGTCATGGAAAGTCGTGACAAATTGTAGTTATGTATGGTAGATAAATTATTGCGTTTATGTCAAAGCAAGGACATAATAATGGCAAGTTCTGTCAGAAAACACCCTAAAACAAGGAAAGTGACAGCTAACCTTCAGGTCATGGAAAACTGAAAAAGGTCATGGAAAAGTCACGGAACTTGAAAAATAAGCTCAAACAAATGAGTGAGTGAGCGAGTCAGTCAGTCAGTCAACATTTTGACATTTTAGGGGCAATGTGGCCCAAGTGGTTAAGGCACAAAATTAAAGTAGCATAAATACAGACAATTTTTGTCACAATGCAATGTCGTAACCTGCACGTATTTACATTTGTTTGAGGTGTTCTGAGCTGGTTTTGCTATTCATTCCTACTTTTAATGAAGGTTTGGAGCAAAGCACAAAGCCAGCCCAGGAGAGATCTGGGACAAGACAGAGCTATGAAGTCAATTCAGAAATTAAAGTCACTTGACAATCGAAAGACAAAAAGCCAAAAGGTGTGATATTCTTTGACGGTTTCCCAACTATTGGGATCTTCTTCCATCACAATCGCTAAGTAACGAGTGGAAATGAGTGTCATGTTTGTGAATGATGTCACTAGTCCCATTCTCCCTGATTGTTGCCTTACTCTGATGACTGACATTGACCACAATGGCATCTCCTTGCTGGGATTTTCTGCAGTTTAGAAAATCATGGATTCATGCAATCAAATCCAAAAATTCTTTCAGAAGTACTCTACTCTGGATAATGCACAAATTGGATTTTAGAGGGTTACACTTTTAAGTAACCACAGACACTGTTTGCAAAGCACATTGAACATAGTGCCCACCTTTTGTGGAGTTCCCACCCTTGCAACATGTTCGGAAGAGTTTTCGGGAACATTGTTATGATGTAATGCACAATTTTCTAGAAGGTTCTTTCACATGACTTCCATGACACGTATTTCTAAAAAACAGCCTGGAAACAAACATTCTAGATCAAGGTTAAAAAAAAAAGCTGCGTAAGCAAGAATGATAAGTTTTCAGTGAGATGGTTTTTCTTAGGTTGCGGTTTGTTCTCGCTTATCGTTTAGTGATCAGTGATCAATTGTGAAGCCAGTTCAAATGCTGGAGAGTTCAAAGTTCAAGTTTTGTATGTAGTTCATGTTCAGTTCACAAGTCATGTGAAGTGAAAATGGTTGATTGTAAAGATCAAGTTAATCGCTTCCACTGGATCAGTGAAACTCTGCAAAAAGTAAAACTCTGCAAAAACAAAACAAACGTTAAAATTGAGGCTATCTGAGTACACATACTGTTACTCTGTTGTGTGACCCCACCATCTTCTCCCAGCCACAGACTGTGTATAAATATGAACTGAAGAAATGATCCTCACACTTTCTGGACAATTTAAGCAATTATCTCTTATGTGCACTTGAAAAATTCAAGTGACTCCAACGGGATTCGAACTCATGACCTCTGCGATGCCGGAGCAGTGCTCTTACCAACTGAGCTATGAAGCCACACAGTTGAGAGCAGGTCAATTGGTTGGGCTCATGCGTGTTTTCCCATGAAAGGAATGATGAATGAAAGAAATGATTATGAAGTGCGGGTTAGAAATGAGCTGAAGAAATGATCCTCACACTTTCTGGACAATTTAAGCAATTGTCTCTTATGTGCACTTGAAAAATTCAAGTGACTCCAATCATTTCTTTCATTCACCATTCCTTTCACAGGAAAACACGCATGAGCCCAACAAATTGACCTGCTCTCAACTGTGTGGCTTCATAGCTCAGTTGGTAAGAGCACTGCACTGGCATATCGCAGAGGTCGTGAGTTCGAATCCCGTTGGAGTCACTTGGATTTTTCAAGTGCACATAAGAGACAATTATTGCTTAAATTGTCCAGAAAGTGTGACGATCACTTCTTCAGTTCATGTCCAACCCGCACTTCATAATCATTTCTTTCATTGTGTATAAATAGCAATTAAATGCACAGTTATTTCTGTCTCCTTTATTTACAACAAGACATGTTATTTCCATCGAATTCAGAAATTTGATCTGACCAAGCCTGAAGGTAATTTTAGTATCCATGGATCACATTCAACTCTTTTCGATTTTCTCTCCTGTGTTAAGCTGCTGCTGGGCATCTTGTTTTTCAGCTCTGTGCTCTGGAAAATTCTCCCAAGGTGTCTGAAAATCAAATCTGCGAAATTCTTGAGCCATTTCAACTGGTTCACAGACGACACGTTTCAGCTCATCATCATATCGCACCTAAAACATATTTTTAACCTTATTAGACTGCGTTTACATGGTGCTGTTTGGCCTTACATCCACACGATGCAGTAATTCATTACTTGGTTTTACTAGCCAATCAGAAGGCAAAGCAAGTGAAGGCAGCCAATATGAAAATACAGATAAAAAAATTTGGGGGCCTCTTTTCTTCGCATTGCCCTAATGTTTGGCATATATATAGCATAGGGAGGTTCACCACGTAATTTTAGCGCAGTTGATTCAGTGGAAATTGGCTGTGATTTTTCAAAATGACCTAAAAACCACGCAAAAGTCACTTGCATGGTTCTTCTACAATGCCCTTCAATTCTTGACACAGAATCAAGAAGTTCAACAAGTCCCTTGCACTCTGCCAAGCATAAAAAATCTTCAAAATATCTTATTTCCCCCATTTTTTCCTGTATTTCTCATAATGAAACTTCAAAATTTCGTCAAAAATTGAAGTTAATCTTTCATTTAAACTTGGCACTGTTAATAAACAGAGGAAATAAGATATTTTGACTTCCTGGGTTAATATTTTTATGAACGCTCCAAATATATAAACAGGAAGTTTCAGAAAATTCTCGATTTCATCACTGATTTAGGCTGCTGCCATGCGCAAAATAAAAAAAAGTGCACAAAAAACAAAAACAACAACCGTAAACTTATATTTTTAGAACTAGTTCACCTAGGCCTTTATTTTGGCAAAGTTTGGGAAAATAATGTTTTTTTCTGTCTTGCATACCCTCAGTCGGTCCTTGCAGCAAACTGCTCTTAAGTATGATTTAACTATTAAATATTTAATAGCCCTGTTACCTCAACATAACCAGTAAGTGGAAAATCTTTTCTAAAAGGGTGGCCTTCAAACCCGTAATCTGTCAGGATTCGTCTTAAATCAGGATGATCGGCAAAAAATACACCAAACATGTCCCAAATCTGCAAGAAAAGGTGGCAACAAAATAACAAAGAATTACAAACATTGTTTTCTATGAGACCATATCCCACTACTGTGTACTGAGCCCATTGTAAGGAAATACGTTGGAGTTACTGGTAGTGCACTTTTTAATTAGACTGGCTGAATTACAAAATACTTTACAATGCTATTACAAGGAACAGAGAGTGCTACTAATTAAAGGAACAAAAATAAAAAGTATACAATATTATAAATGACACTAGGGTAAACCACTGGTATTTAAATTACTGGTAATTAAAACTATGATCTATGATAAAAGTGTTCTTAAACCCGTTTGTCTTAATAAGACAAATGAGGCGAATTATCCTCGGGTAAAACATCCGACACGTGGCGGCAAAGCGAATTTCCAGCTAACAATCAAGGCTTAAAATTTCATGGCCGACTGTCACTGTTTATCTTGCACCACACATCAAACAAGAACGTTCGGTACAAACAAAACCGAATTGGATCAATCTCATCTTTCAGCGTGTACTGCTCTGAACAAAACGTTTGTACAAGTAAACCAGAAGTGTGACTCATACGCCATAAGATCATGAACACAAGCTTTGCATCGATAATCTCAAGCCGGAGCAAAAATAAACTATCATAATTAAGAAAACGCGGGAAAAGACACGACACAAATCTGGATGTATAATTTATTATTCACAAAGCATTCTATTCCATCTTCCTTGTCATTAGACAAATGAACCTGTATTATATAGTGAGAAAGACCATCTACATCAATTCTACACATTGCCTGAGTGTACAGTATGTCCTGTTTCTTCAATGACAAAACTTACCTCTCTTTCATACCAGTTTGCTGCCTTGAAAACAGGGTCAGCTGAGTCAATTGGTGTAAGTTCATCTGTGTAAGTCTTCACTCTGACCCTTGCATTATATCTCAGTGACAGCAAATTGTACACTATCTGCACGAGACAAGAAGACAAAAAAATCATGGCATTCAGTTTTAATTATTTTCTTTCTGTAAAAGCAGTCAAATGCAAGATCTGCAGCCAACTTTCATTCATGAGTTCGGGTTGTTGTTCTCGGTTGAATCAGAACAAAGAAAACTAAACTTACATATATCGTATTGGTATAGCATCATGATGGTCTTGTATTGGTAAAAGCTTGATTTGTAAGTTGATATTTGGCATAAATAGCACAGTCAAATAATATACTGTAGTAATAATTGTGACGCATAACTGGCATGTGTACATGTATGTATTTCAAGTAAAGCTGAAATACCTCTGCTCTCAGTTAGTCAAATGGTAGAAAATTTATTTCTCAGGTAGCACTATGAGTATTCAAAGAATACTGTATACTGTCAGGTAATAAGCCATGTACATGTACCTATGTGAAATGAAATGAAATGAAATGAAGATGGAAAAAAATTGGTAACACAAGTACCTCAAATCTATAAGGCTTTCCAGGCTTATCGACTGCTGTGAGGTCTGCTAAAGATTTGTATTGTGCATTGGTGTGATCTTTCAAGAACGTCAGTACTGGAATGATTCCCTCTGGAGCAATCAGCAGTTCGAGCTCTTTTGTCTGTGTCATTTGTGCCTGTTGGACATACTTTGGCAGAATACTGGCAACATACTGCCCAAACTCAGACAACTGAACTACGGCAGCATTCTCTGGAAGAAAGAGAAAGACAATAACGATTATCTTTACCATAGAAAAACTGGTTTCTACATTAAATCTTTAAAATCTGGGGATTGTTGTTGAAACCCTGATTAAGCTTACCCTGAGCTAGAGGAAATTTCATTGGACTTTATTTTTCAATCGATGATTGAAGATTTAGGCATGACATCACTTCAGGAATGGACTGTCTTGTCCTGAAACAAGCCAAGCTTTCAAATTTACCTGCAGTCCATTACATGTACTTTCTAGCTTTTTTCATTATTTTTTGCTTCCTCCCACTCTCCAGGTTAAAATGCAAAAAATTATTGTGGAGAAAACATTGACGTGATATTGTCACAACTTATATGGTGCCCCCTGACATCTTGCACTGTGACCCTTCTGTAGCCCAAAGCACTTCATCACTCAAGGGGGTGTGGTCAATGCAGGTGGTTTTAAGAACAAATATTAATTTTTACAACTACAGTGTAAATTGCAGCAAAATGCCAAAAAAAATGTTGGACAGCTACCTTTTTTTTATATGGAAACAAAAACCATAAAAACCTTGTGGGCTGCACTTTAATTTAATAAGGTCTAAGCCTAAAGTATAGTTCAAACTAGTGCTCTAAGCACTGTAATTGTACTCGCATCAAAAAATTTACAACCCAGTGTGAACTTATGCAATGCAAATGTTGTAGTCACAATAGACCTTGATAATGACAGATAATGACGCCATATTGGTTGGGGGGCAAACACAACTAAAATTACAGTGAATGTATGGGATTTTGGCCAACTTTGAACCTCTGTAACTCCGCTGCAGAGGCAATATTTTGGCAGCGAAAATTCTTTTAAAAGGCATTAACTTTGTGTTGACATTATTTTCATGAAGTTTAATGAAAAGATTTCCGTTCAGCTCCCTACATTAATTATACATGCATTTTCCTTCTAATTCTCTTCCAAAAAGAACGAGCGTGAATAGAGTTTTGCAAGGAATATGCATGCATAATGAAGCAGGGACCTGGAAATCTTACCCAAAATTATGCCAATTGCCATGAAATTAGAAGCGACTGAGAAGATTTATAATTCCAATTTACGGATGGCCTACCTCCTTTATTGGCCTAATCTTCTGTTGGATGAATAATATCAATAATGTTAACAAAAATAGCAGCAAATGTTGGAAATCGGCCTTTTCATAGCGGTGTCCCAGCAGTTACGTTCAAAGTCGGCAAAAATCCCATACATTCACTGGAATTTTAGCCGTGTTTGCCCCCCAACCAATATGGCGTCGTTAATCGCGAAAAGGTCTATAAGGATCGCAAGATTACAATTACGATTATGACCCTCATCATAATTACGACGGTGCTGCCATTAGTAGATTACAAGTCTGACTGATCGTGAACCCATTACGACGGTGCTGCCATTATAAGTCTGACTGATCGTGAACCCATTACCTTTGACAGCCACATCAGTTGAAAAGTTTCTTGAAAGTTGTGTTAAGACGGCAGGAGTACAGAAAGGCTGCACACATTTGTACTGATCTAAAATCAATGCAAAAGAAAAGTTAAGGGTGCAAAAGTGGTTGAAGGATGACGGCAGTTTCGGCGACTTTCTCCGATAATTCAACAAACTTCAGTTCCTTTTTTCCTCTTTTCTCTATCGCAATATAGGTGAGTGATTTAAATATTCAACACGTACTTCTCTGAAGAATCCTTGGGCCTGCAAATGTCCCAAATCTCAGAAGAGTGCGAACTTTCGCGGACGCCATTTTGATAAGAAACCTCAACTGCGTCTGCTCAAAGCGGGACACCGCTAGCTGTTTTACACAGGCTGCTCGCTTTTTTTTTCTTGCAACAACGACAAATGCGTGTATGTCTGCGTTTGCAGGCTATAGAAGTCCGACGATGAGACTTAAAACACCGTCGGCAATTATCACTATCCAAGGTGGGTATCAACGAAGGCTTTTTTTATTCAGCTGCAATCATTCATTTTCCGAGCGTGACGAATGCTATAGTATTTATTTATAGTACATCGTGTCACCGGTCATCGATGCCATATAAAAATTGCAATTCATAATATATAGCGTGGCTCCCTATATCTCCATATGTCAACCGCTTTACCGTTCATCATCCTGTCTACTCCCTGACTGGTTCTCTCTGACAAAGAGCTAATTATAAGCGAATGCAAGAAGAAGGTGTAGGAGCACTGCAGGAGAGCACGCAAGAGCCCAGGGGATAAGTCGGGTGAAGGAGGTACTGTAGGGCCTTTCAACTACAACGCCCGAGTTTATTGACTCATTATTCATTGTTTAACTCTTCCTAACTTGGAAGTATGGTTTGATGCAAAAGAGTGTATACATGTGAACTCTTACAAACATTTTCCTTAGTTTAGATTAAAAAAAAAAACAACACAACATGCCAGCTAATCCCGGTCGCATGAGTGAACAAGAAAACCAGGGAGGCGCCGTGGCGCAGTGGTAGCAGAAGGTCTATGCGTGACGCGGGATGAGGGCAAAAATTAGCGCGTGACGCGAGAAAGAAACACAAGGAGACACGTGACTCGTGAATTTATGAGTAACAGTATACGTGATGCGGGAATTTTGTTCAAATTCGTGCGTGAAACGGGATGAAGACTCTCCC
>BLFK01000862.1:2696876-2720313 GCA_014634185.1 Astreopora myriophthalma | reverse complement strand
TTACCCCTCCGTCCCCCCCCCCCCCCCTTTGCTAGCCTCGTTTAAGGGCGCTGTGTTCCGGCTTCAAATCCTGCTCTGCCCGCCACATGCACTAGATTTGCCTTCTCTCAACAAACAGAAATGTTTGGCGCTTGAGAAACGCGAAAAAAAAGTTAGCCGTTCACGGTATAGCTCGAAAATGGTAGCAGCCAACTGGCTCCTCGTTCCAGTTGGGTTTCTTTCTTTCTTCACACCCCTGCAAATCTAGAACGTAAAATGCCCAAATCACAAGTTTATGGAAAACGTGAGCACAACGGCGAATTTTAATTCTTTTTTTTTTCCTTTTCGCCGTAGTAGTTTCTCCCAACTCAGTCCCTGAAAGGTCGGGTAGTTTGTAGAAGCTGAACGAGCTGGAATAATCACGAAAAAGAAACTTGAACTGCAGTGTCGATGAAAATCGATGATCGATAAAAGGCGATCGTAATCGATGATAGGTAAAGTCTGCTTACGAGCCCGAAGGCCCATCAGGCCGGCGCTTATCTCCGGCCGGTTTCTGTAGCATGAAGCGACTAAGGAGTATTTCTACTCCCCCCTGGATGGGATGCTAGTCCATGGCAGGGTTACCCCCCAGCATTTCGCCGGTACCCATTTATACACCTGGGTGGAGAGAGGCACTGTGAGAGTAAAGTGTCTTGCCCAAGAACACAACACAGGTCCCAGCCAGGACCCGAACCCGTACCACTCGACTCTAACCATGAGGCCACCGCGATGATAAACTAAACATTAATCGGCTGATATCGGAAATCAAAAGAGGTGTCAGTATGGTTTTTCATCGATTACTGGAAGCAATCTATAACAGTTAAAGTTTTATCGATTTTTATGCATTGAGCACGCCCTACGGACACCATCTCAAGGGTATCATGTAATGCATTTCATTCAAATATTTGCCTTATTTATTCGTAATTTACAAATTGCAGGTCAGTACGAATTTCCCATATTCCAACAAACTATTCTTTTACGCTCTGCGATGATCCGTACAAATTGACTGAGCTCAACAAGCAAGTTTCATTGCACCTTCTAGTAAAGGAGAGGACACTTTTTTTTCCATTTTTTTTTTAACTTTCCTTTTATTTGTTTTCTTAGATCATCTTTACATCGGGAGAAAAGAAAAAATCGAAGAGCTTCAGACCCGCCTTTTTTCAATCCGAGATATCAGCTTAGTCTTTGTTTTGCATCAATTCATTCAATGCCAGAAAAAAAAGTAATCTTTTATAAATCTAGGAGCAGATGTTGTCTTCTCAGTGTGACCGAAAATCCAACGTTTGCGTTTAGATTCCAACTGTTCTGATTTGAATGTCAGTTACCGTATATTTTCTCAATAAATTGAAGACTAATTTTTATAGCTTATCAAATCTAAAAAGATAGGAGTGCCGATTTAAACTTTTCACAAGAACAGCTCGCCAAGGAATAAATCATAATAGGTGCGCCATTTTGTCATGATCATTAACTTTAATGTCAATCCTACCACTGAATTTAAAAGCGTGAACTTTAATGAGGACACCTTGTGGTAACGAATTCTTGTTACGTTTGCCTCACCACTGGGGAATTAAATCAGTTTTGGATAAAAATTGAATGTTTACCAAAAAGGATGTTTGAACTACTGATTATTGATGCTCAAATTTCATAAAATATGAAATCGCTTTGGCAAAGGATGATTGCATTTCAGGCAAGATTGAGCAGAGTGCTCGAAGTTACTATATATGCAGTTTTAAAGTCCACGTTAAACATTTGCTGCAGTTTTTGAGTGTTTTTTTTTACTTAGCTGTGTATACATTGTGTGTAATTATATCATTGTCATTTGAGGCAGCACAGAAATCCTTGCACCTTTTGAATCTGCAGCGATATAGTCGGGCATTTATTCGCTGGATAAAGCCAAAGGTCGTTTTTCCACGCGCCGACAAAGTTTCATGTTTGCTGTCGGTTTTCGTAACCAGTTGTACAGCGAACGAAATAACCTCTGAAATGTGTGAATCTTAAACTGAAAGTTCTTCTCAGGGACGGACAAGTCAGATACCATATCGTACTACTACTGTTATCCGCGACATGTCACTCGCTTGTACAAGTTGTAAAGCTTTCCTCTGTAGTACGGATTCATGATAGCGTACAGAAGGGGATTCACTGCCGAGCCGATAACACCAATCCCAGAGGAACATCCGTGCAGGTTGAAATGTAACTCCGTGTAATTGCCAAACACGCCGCCAAGCTGTACGAGAAGAAACGGCGTCCAGAACGCGGTGTAGACGATCGCCACCCAGAAGCACAGCTTTGTGCAATGTCGCTCTTCAGCGGACCCGTTCACTCCTTCCAAATGGGAACCAAGCGCGCGAAAGATCCTAAAATACATCACGGCTGAGATAATGATGGAAAGACCGTAAAGGGAAGCGGAATAGATGAGGAAAACTTGCGCGTACAGATCAAAGCGTTGGTTGATCAACAGGCAGCGATACAGCTTGGGGGTGGGGTCGCCGCTCGAAAACTCTCGTCGAGCCACGAGGATCAACATGACAGCGGCCAAAGCGCTCAGGAGCCAAAACATGTAGACCACCAGGCGCGCCTGCGCCAGATTTAGCTTGGGGTGCTGGGGGCGTAGCATGACATCTCTGCGGTGGTACGCAAGTAACGGGAACACGAAGTACATCATGGAAATGCTGAGCATGGACAAGAAGATGCTTATCTCACACATGGGCGTAAAGCTGATCAGTTCCAACTTGGCATGAGCCCGGTAAATGAAGAGAAGAGGCGTGAAGAGGAGGCACATGATCAAGTCGGCGATCGCCAAGTTTGTGATGAGAAAATTGAAGGTTCGGTGGATGGTTTTGTCTGTCACGTACGAGTAAATAATCATCCCATTGCCGAGTGAGCCCAAAACTATGGTCAGGAGGTACAAAGGACAAACAAACACCGTAGTAGCGGCCCACTGTTCGTAAATTTGCTCCATTTTGCGATTTTCAGCGATTAAAACAACCCGTTTACGACTGCCGAGTGTCTTAAAACCCACAGCCGCTCACCTTGACAAAGCTGGGTATCGAGCAGAGCGCCGTAGACGGGTTGATCGTGAGAGCGAACTTCGTAGTGCGCAGCTGTGTGAGGAAATAAATATCGAACGTGATTTGGAGCAGTTTTGCCGGACTGAGCGAACGGGAATTAAGCTGAGCTCTGTCAGGCCGCTTTCTTGCCTGTTTTGAATTCGTATTTATTGTTGCCTGCCCGGCAGGTGTTTTTGAATGGCCTGTCCTCTCTATGCAAATTAGTTCCCCATTTGATTGATTCTGTGTGAGCATCCTGAATTAAGAATCTTGTTTATCGGCAAAATGCTGTTTGTATCCTTTCTTTTGCTAGATATACGAGAGAGAACCCTGAAGCGCACAAATTGACGATAGCGTTTTTCATTAAGCTGTCATCTTACAATAATTTACACCGCGGCAAAATTACATGAATTTTATGGCAAAAGTGTGAAATGTGTGTTCTCCTTTTTAACCGTCTCTTTGACTCAAAAAATAAAAATAAAAAAACACCATAAATCATAACAAATCACAATTCATTTTTCACCTTAACCGCATCTGCCGGAATAGTGACAGCTTTTACTTCCTAAACTGAAAACTGCATTTAATCTCGTTTTCTTGAAGGCGGCCAATCGCTTTTACTTGAGGGCTGCAGCTGATGTCGGTAGTTCCTCCTGTTGGAGATTTATCATTTAAATGAACCATTAAAAAGATCAAACCGAGAAACGGAAAACAGTGCGATAAATGACACGGCCGCAATTTAGCTTGTCCCGTTGAAAAGAAAAGACAGAGTGAAAGAGAGTACTCAATTTAATGTAACTGATGTAAAACTGATTTAACCCAAAATGCAAATTTACCCTTCGAGTGAGCCATTAGCAAAACGCTTTGAACTTTTTTTTTTTTTTTTTTGGATAGGAAGGAACGCAGGCAGGTCTGGTTTAATTAACCCCTTTTAAGTAAACTTAAGTTCCTCTTCCGCTGCAGATGTATAGAGGGAACCGCTAGTTACAAAGCAAAATGAAGAGAGCTCAATATTTTTCTCGTTTACGCGAAGCAGTGGGGCCTTCATTCTGTGCTACGCGACATGCATTTGACTTGTCAGGTGCCGTGCAGGACAGGTCGAGGCTTAGGAAGGAGACCTGGGTCTTCGCGACGATCAGTCAGTCTGTTTTCAGTGACAAGAACTCTGTCGCTTTCTTCCTCTAATTAATTTCACTTTTCTAGCTGTAAAAGCGACAAATTTCGACAGCTGACACCTGCCTGTGCGCTCTAGCTCCGGCGCTTTTCTACTGCTGCCTGTACAATGACGAACGTGCATAATCATCGCTCTCATTTGCCAAGAAAAGCTCATTGGAGTAAACCAAACCGAAGTAAACTATGCTATAACACTTTGCGTTTCGTTTTTGAAAATTTAGTGCAGTTCAAAATATTCATGTGGGGCGGATAACTCATGAAAGATTGCATATCATACCGAGTACCATAAACTCAATTGCCGTAACTGAATACAGGCAAAAGCTTGCGGTGAATTTGTTAGTACTGAAACCGATCACTGAGGAAGAAGCGAATCACTGGCAAGTGCTCTTGTCGCTACAAGTAGTTGTGCTAGATTAAGGCTACCGCGACTCCAGCCGACTCCTCAGATATTTTTCCAGGCAGTGTTGTGTATAGCTTAAATATCAGTGACATCATTTAATTGACAGCGTTGCTTTGTTCATATTTTTTATAACGCTATACTAGCATCAACTTTTTTAAGAACGTGTTTAAGTCCTGAAGGCTGTAGGAGGAACAAGGTTGCGGATTTGTCCTGTAAATCGTGTGTGCAAAATTGACCGCTAGAACTGATGGAATACGCGCGCTTTACTGCGACTCCAATTTCAAGAGAACACGCCTTGGGGATCCGGGAAACAGTGAAATGCCCACGCAAACATTAAGGCCACATATATTAAGGTGTTTTACTTAGTTTTTTGCTCCAGGTGATAGAGGAAGTCATACCGTCCAAGCGCTCTTAAAAGTTTCCTGTTCCTCTTGAGCATTCCGACTTCCGCAGGCTGGTTTGATGATTTATGCACTTTTCATGACGGGCTGAACAATTTACCACAATGGGTTTACGGGTACAACAACAACCCTTCTCGTCCCCAGAAACCATTTTCGTTAGATTCTAGGACTTCCTTAATCCTGTGTTTCCCAACCTGTTCTCGAGACTGGAGTTATGATAATCATATAATCTTAACTTGCTTGGAATATACTATTATCGTTATTTCAGTACACTAGCAGTCTGAAAAGAATTCTGGGAAATGATCGTACTTTTATTAAAAGGCACTCCCCTACTGACTGGGCACAGGACTTGAACTTGCGACCGTTCGCGGACTAATCCTTTCCTCTTAGCACTAGACCACCAGGCAACTACTGGGGTAAACCCATTTTTTTTAAGCAAAATATAATTGAAGCGTTATTCTACACCCTGTTGTAAACCAATGTCATCACTCGCTAAGAAGCAAAGCAATTGGACAACAAATGGAAAAGGTCTCAAACAAACCTCAACACAAAGCTAAACATTTTAAATAAGGGTTTGGGCCTAATTACTGTAGAGCAATGATATTCTGTGCCAGAGGTTGCTAAGAAACTAATTGTGGAGTCTGTTGGTATCTTGTTGATCAGTGGTGTAGTGGTAACAGACCTTTCCGTTAATGTGAAGTTGCGGGTTTAAGTCCAGTCCAAATTACAGAGGCAATTTTGTTTTTTCTCTTATTTGCTCTGTTTCAGCACGTCCTGGTACAGAGTGTACTGGAATAATGATAATAGTATATTCCAAGCAAGTTAAGATTATATGATTATCATAATTCCAGTCTCGAGAACATGTTGTGTTTCCAAAGCCAACCGGGTCCTCGTGCCCGGCCTACTGCGGCTAAGACGGCCAGGGAGCGCTGGGGACGAGAATGCAGCAACAACAAGTTTATTAACATAGGCCAAGTGGTTTAGGGCGATGGATTTGCACACGGATGCTTCAGGTTCAAAATCTCACTCTGATCACTAATTCGATTTGTCTTCGGTGGTCCCGAATTGAACTCCACCACGCCTTTGTGCTCAGGTTAGCAGTAGATAACATAGAGTGAAGCCGATTCATTCTCGCTGGCGCAGAAATCTACTCTTACCCAATCAATGTTTCCAAAGGGCTACTCGTGTTTCCGCGCGTAGGCTGATGGGGATGGAAAAATAGGTCCGCACATGCCGTGGGCTCTCGAATGAAATTTCATCAATGATGGAAAGATAAACGTCAAGTTCCTAATAGATGCCACTCGAAAGCACTGCAAAGCTAGTATGGGTAATGATAACGCCGAAAACATACGGGACGACTGACATGTACGAAGAGGCAAGATTGTGCGAACACTTAAATATTTTGACAAGGATACCAAATTTATTCATTGATCAGAACAATATATCTCTGAGTAAAAAAATGACGACACTCCATGATAAATTGAAAATTGAATTAATCAAGCAATCATTTGACTATTGCATTGACTGTTAACCATTACCTTTTGTTCAATACAAAAATATATTATTTGACATCTGTAAACAAATATATATCTCGGATGAATTTAAAACTTTACTTTTACCTTAGAATGCTTAATTAAACGACAGTTGCAGTATACAGGCCGTTTTAAATAAAAATTGGAGGGGCTAACGAATGGGCCTCCTTTTTTTTTCTCTTTTTTTTTTAAACCAAACGAAGGCGCAGGTTAACCAGCTCGCGCGCGATGCTGAGGTATGATTTTGTTTTCGTAAGCTTCGCAATCCAGAGATTCCTTGTCTTTCTGCTTGGACAGAGACGAGAGAAACCTCTGCTCGAAACCGCAGGATTCTTTGATCAGCCGCCGTACGAGGTCAGCACGAATAAATTAAAAAATACTGGATTTTGTCAAGTTTTAAAACCAGTTTTGAAGTTGCACGTGCCAAATAGGATTCAAACCTCTTTCATGCTTATCGGGGACGAAAGTCGCACATACATGTTTAAGACAGATTGGCGTGCTGCGGCAGAAGAAAATCATTCCATTTACAAAAACACCGCCCGTCTTCAGTTACACTGGCTGTTCAGTGATTAGAAAGGAATACTTGATTCTGGACAGCCCTTTTGGACCAAATGACCAGAGTTGTCTTGTGCGACTATCGTGTACAGTACGAGCGGTTTTAAGTACAGTATCGGAATTTGGTTTTGGGTCACTACGCTTCGTGATTGGGCAAAAACGGCCGGAATAAAGAACTTGCACTGCTTTTTCAACCAATCAAGAGAAAGAAAACAAAACCTATCGTCACTTGCTTGCACACCGCTTTTTCCCGCTATTAAAGATGACTTCGCTTCGATTTCTTTTGGTTCTTTTGATTGTCCACGTCAGCTGTGATTGGCCAAGCTGATACCTTTGATTTTGTTCGATGCACAAGTGGAAACCTCTCTCAACTTCCTCGAAGCTAAACAAGTAAACCTACTTATTACTTAAAATGTTGTTTCGTCAGTTTGTAGAATTAGTTAATTGGCTTTAACGCTCAATGCCGGTGATTAATCTAGCCGAAAAGACATTATTCTCCTTTGTGTGATCGGTGGCTTCATATCATTCAAAATGGGTCTTTTTACGAACACGGCGGCCATTTTGGTCGTTATGGTTCTGAAAGACATTATGGGATGCTCAGGGGGGGAAACTGATATGCATTTGTCATCTGGGCACCCCATAATAGCAATTTGAAGCTACAGAATTCCATGTAGGTTCGTTTAGTCTGAAAGCAGTATTAAATTTGTGACTTCCTGATTGGTTGGACACCTGATAGGCTAAATGCCATTGTACTTGGACAAATTTAACCATGTTTGTGACGATATAAATTTACACAGCTTTATAAATGTCCGCTTCCTAATCTCTCACTCTCTACGTGCTTTGGTTGTGCTTTTCTACCTACAGCTCAAGAACAATGTTCAATGTTCGTGGATGTTGAATGTATGGTAGCAGTCCATCCAGAGCCCGGAACTTGTCATTTTTGCAATATGAATAGTCGCAAAATCGGTGCAACTCAGACTTCGGCCCAGGCTTTCCGACACGGTCCAAGCAGAGCAGGAGATCTGGGTCTGAACATACCGTGCAGAGAATGCGCCATTGGGCACGGCACTGAGGCGCGCGCGATCTCGCGGAATGTGCGGCCGTCAAGGACGAGTAGGAACGACTTTTTTCCACGGACACCCACCACAGATGAAATAATGACACCCTCGTCCTCAGCCTCTGCGCCTGGCGCTGCAACAAATACCGGCTCAGAGGGGTAACAGTTACGCTCGTACCATGTCTTTGCCTCCTTGCCAAGGACGTCAACCTTGATTAACTGATTAAGGAAGTCTCCATGCTTGTGTGGACCAACTCCGTACATGAAACGGTAGGGTTTGCCGTTTGCGAAGCGGTAGTTGATCTGTGGTAGTTCCACTCCGTAGTACAAGACCTTATAATCGCGACCGTCTGAGTATCTCGGCAACGTCTGCCAAGTCTTTTTAGCCGCGACGGTGGGAATGGGAAGACGGTACCGGCGGAGCGCGGCGTCAGGAAATCCCTTGCTGACCTCGTGTTCACCACGTGTGCGCAAGTGATGGAGATAGTACTGGTGCACGATGCGCGCGTCTGGGTAGCAACACACGTCCATGATGATGTCGCTGTCTGTCTCGTAAGCATTCACGTGATGAAACGAGAAGAAGTTTTCGGTCCGGTACAGCGCGATCACCTTGCCCGTCTTACGGTCGATAACATAGAAGCGTGACGGTTGTCCGTTGTCCCACTTCATGCATTCGTGGAACGATCTTCCTTTGATCTTCATGGTAAGCAGCGCCCAGACGTTCACAACGAACGGGTTCTCGATGAACACGAAGTAGTTGGGCGTCATGGCGAAGCTGTGATAGTAGCAGAGGCGGTTTTTTGGTACGAAAGTTGACAAGATGTTAACCTCCTCAAGCGGGTGAGCTTCGTAGCCTTCATCTGCTGGTGTTCGAGGCCTTGGGGGAACTTGTGTGATGTTGTACCGAGTCCCTTTCTTGAGAGACACAGCAACGTTGTAAACGTTTCCTTCTTCGTCCTCGTGTGGATGTGGTGTCATAGAGAACATGCGCACTGGACCTGGAAAATGAAGATAAGGATATCCCGATTTGACTGAAAATCTTGTCAATTAATTAAAATTAATGTTATAAAGTTTTCAGTTGATTGTCGTAAAGCCAAAACCACACGGTAATTACACAGCCAATCACGTTCTGAAAGCGTGAACTCAAGCTTGAACTAAGCGTGAACTAAGCGTGAACTAAACCAAACGGTAATTAAAGAGCCAATCACGTTCTGAAAGCGTGAACAAGACTTCAGCCAACTGCAAATCAAAGGGTAGTTCACGACTTGGTTTTGCAAATTTTACATCTGATTGGTTGAAAAGTTGGCGCAAGTGTCGAGTTGAACGAAACCAAAACAAAAGAAATTTCGTAATGACTTTCGACACTCATTTGAAAACTGCTCTATATTTATTCAGTATTAATGTGGTAAGACTCCCTGGCACAGGAGCACGGCCTTGCAGGGTTTGAAAGAACATGGCTTTGAAAGAATGAGCACTCCTGAGCGGCGCAAAACACTTTCACCAAGAATTTCGATCATTCATAAGTGAGGCCTGTCGTGCCACAGAGAGTTAAGGAAGGGGAGATAACTGAGGTTACATTGTGCGCAAGAGTTTATTTCGTTCGGAGCACAGCTGCTTGCGAAAGTGAGATTCGATAGCGCTCCAGAAATACGGAATTTCGCGCCTCGTCCCTGAAGTACTTTTCTTTTTTTTTGTCCCTGAAATACTCATTGCGCCTGCATTCCACGCCTAATGCTTCATTTCTATCAAGTTTATTTGTCAGCAAGATCAAAAACCTCTAGCATCCATAAATTTGAAGGAAGTCTCAAAGACGGGTAAAAACGACACTGATGATTTGCGGCAGAGTTGAAAGTGGCAGAGAGACGAAGGCAAAATGTAGCATTGTTGGCACCAGGTGCAGCGAACAGACAGTCACATCACTCTTCGTCTCGAATAGAAGCGAAAAATCAGTGATAGACGTCGAGCTGACAATATCGAGCACGTTCTAAGGGTCGCCTTTGGTGCGTCAGTCATCAGAATGTATTGATAAGCACAATTATCAACCTGTATGTTTTGATTCAAGTGATTTCCGACAGTTATTGCCTCTCATCGTAACTCCACGACCGCACGTCAAATCCTTGCTAATGTGACTGAGAGTACAGTCTGATGACGTCATTAGCTGAATATGATCTCTGTCGAAAATTCTTTTTGAGAGTTTCCTTTTGTAAATCGAAAATTAATGGCAATTAGGAAACCTGATCAGTCAAAATACTGGGGACATTCCTTTCCAGACAATGTTCCATGTAGAATAAACCTCTCATGAGCACAATACGCTTGAGAATCAAGTGTCTGGGTCTGAATTGTTTGAAACATTCCACCTCTAAATTAATGTATCAAATCCAGGGCGAATAAAATTCTAAAACTGTGAAAGAGTAACATATCATTTGGCAAGTGGTGCAGCAGCTATTCAAGAGAAAATTTGTCAATGCTTGCTTGTGGACCCTGTGGGCTGGATGTGTTTTCTTAGTGACAATGGAGACATAAACAAAGAGCCGTTTTTGAATTATTGAGAATAAGGCAATGTCCATGACTTCTGACATAGGGCAAGGGGAGAACTTGATTTATTCCAGCAACAATTCACCTTCAAGACGGTTTAAGATTGATGCGAATAACCTTAGCAATATAAGCAACACAGGGTGCGCATTTTTCACGGGGATTATAAATGCATAACAACCGGATTGAGGTCAGTGTTGTTCTCTGTTAAGACCGACTAATTTGCTCAAAGCTGATTAATTGTAATCAGTTGGTTGGAAAAGCGCAACTACAGATTTCTAGATACATGTATACAAACGGATGTCGCGACTTCGAAATCGATTTAGCCAAGGAAAGGTACTGATAGCTTAAGACCGCGTGCGCGCTGTGTGAGACTTCCTATCGAAAGCAAAGAGGCTTATAGTTCTTGCTCTTTTGATAACGGATTTACAAAAGTGAAGGAGTTCATTTTGTATTTTATGAATACACGGCACTGCAGGGTTTGTTATGATTACGCCCTCTGGCATCAGAAGAACTCAAATGCTAATATGTATGATGGAACCGCCCATGGCCGAATTACGCTATATTTTAAACCTCTGTTGCAACTCTTAACCACTGAAATATGAATTTTTGTGTCATCATCTTATTGTACTGTTGTATCAGTCTTACCGGTCAGTTAATTGGCGTACTCATTTTATAACATTTAGAATCGCTCTACTTTCACCTTCACAAAAGGTTCGACCAAGGAATACTTATCTTGCATCTGCTGTTCATGAGAAATCTTTCGACCTCTTTTAATATTTCCTTTGCTAGCTCCTTATTCAAATATTGCCTTTAAAGAACGGAGCTATAATGTTGTACAGATGCACTTATCGTTCTTTCTTTTCTAAACTCAGTTTAAACTAGTTGCGTAGTTCAAGACGTGAGAGCGCAACAAAATCCTCCTCTGGAAGGAGTAACTTCCTGCACCCTGGAAGACCTTTTGCTTTTAAATTGTTACTCAAAACAATACAGCAATTATCGCCGTTCCACGCAAGTTTGACTGTGAAACGGATGCTTTCCCGCTAGCTTTTTACTATCAACCCACGCACTGAAAGACGGATTGTTTCCCGATCTTGTGGATGAGTCACTAGTTAATTACCTCGCGTGTAAAGTATTTAGTCCAAGGTAAATATTTGCCAAGGTTTTGGGGGACGGCTATTCATAGAGTTAATTTTATGGAGTTACTTTTATAGAGTTAGAGTTAAGCCTCCACAATTCTGAATTCATGATTTTCGAAGGGTTAGTTTAAAGTTTAGTGATTAGGTCTAAACCATGATTTAAGAGTCAAGTCGGTTCATCATAATTTTGGCTTTCCAGAATGTTGAATTCATGCAGGATTTTGGCAGTCCAAAATCTTTAATTCAGGATTTTGGCAGTCGTTAACTCTAACTCTAAGTCATAACTCTACTGAAATAACTCTATCGCTAGTCGATCTCAAGGTTTTGTGGTATTGAGGAGAACATTGCACTTATTAAGCAAACGGCCGGACATTGACTTGTCCCACACTGCAAATAGTTGCCCAATATTTGAATCACTGAGAAAGTTCGTAGATAAGCTTGAAAGTCACAGAAAAGCTTGAAACAAATAATCGCTGTGGTAGCAACTGAGGAAAATGATTCAAAAGTGACGTACAAACCACTTTATTCGTTGAGATATGGTAGATGCTTGAACAAAACTCTTTCCCGCGAAGCTGCGGGGCGATTTGGAGGAAGACAGATTGTTGAACTCGGCATAACAACAACAGATGACGCTGTTCGCAAAAAATTCGTAGATGTAGGTAAACGATCAACATTCATAATACTAGCGGACGCCAAGGAATCTTTTCTGAATAAAATACACACAATTTACCAAATCTAGCCTCATGTTCCCGTGTACAAGTTTAAAGTTTAAATCGCTTATGGTTATTAATCTGCTCAGATTAGGACGCAAATAAAAGACTTATTCAAGTCCACTTCCCGGTACGTTTCCTGATAATATTCGTACAGAAAGCAATCCTTCGCTTAATATAATCCTTCTTATCCCTGTCTTTTTGTCTGATTGATTCTTTATGTGAAAACAAATAAATAAATCATTTAGTTAAACGCTCTTTTGACCCATCCCTGTCTTTTTGTCGTAATAACGAACTTGATAGCCCTCTATCGATCTATCCTTGAAAAGAACAACTGCTGTTTCAGTTCCTTTATGAATTCGATATCGCACAGCTGTATTACCCTACGATCATTCTACTTATGTTTAATCTCTTTTTATCATGCTGTTTTGCTCAGGTTGAACCTTTGAAATGCAACCTTAGAAATTTCCTGAACTCAGTTCGTTTGACTTACTACTTTCCCCGTTCTATCTTAAAAACCCTCTAGACGTGTTCTGGAGGAACATGGAAGGATTGGCCGTATTTGTGTGGCTTTTGCTGCATGGTCAACAGAGTGGATGCAGAAGACGGAAAAGGACAGGTGCCCATTGAGTACGATTAGATACATAATTCTGCGGGAAAAAGGCTACATGCCAAGTAAAATGCGATCGCAAAAGAGATGAGAGGATCTCGCCTGTTTTCCCTCTGTTTATTTATTTTATTATTATTATTTTTTTTTTCGTTTGCTCGAATTTTCCACCTGTTTGACGCCTAAATTAATTAACATTTTTGCCATAATCAGGCAAGTGCGTGAAACACTTTGTCGGATTTGTGCGAGTTTGCCCGCGTCACTAGGGATAGCACGATGCGATTATCCTTTCAACACTTCGTCGATGACGGAAAATACAATGGAAAACTAATTATGACCACGCACACCTCGGAATGAAGCCAGAAGCTGCGTAACAGTTGAATTTTTTTTGTCACATTTCCGCACTGAGCTAAACGGTAACTATGCGGAATGTCAACTGGTACAAAAATTTACTACGCAGGCTAAATGCAAAATTGCAAAGGAAAACTACATGAAAAACTGAGACGTGAATTCTTTTATACTGCAATCGTAACATTGTTTAGACTAACGTTGCCCCAAAGGAAGGCCGACTACAATTCGTGTCGACTCACTCTGTAATCGTTGATTTCACCAATCGTGACCGGATGGAAAGATAAAGGCAAATTGGACGTAATAGACGGACGTAATAGACGTGAATTCTTTTATACTGCAATCGTAACATTGTTTAGACTAACGTTGCCCAAAGGAAGGCCGACTACAATTCGTGTCGACTCACTCTGTAATCGCTGATTTCACCAATCGTGACCGGATGGAAAGATAAAGGCAAATTGGACGTAATAGGTTTTCAATGATTCAATGGCTCGGCCTCTGACAAGGAGATGTATTTAAACAAAGAGGATTATGCATAATCAGTTGAAAGAATCTTCACAGAAACTGAAAAGTGCTGCTTTGCTTGAAGTTAAGCCTTCTTGCGATTAGTGCTTTGCGGTTAGTGGATTGCTTTTTTTTTTTTAAGATCAATTTATTGGGAAAGTTTGCCAAATTAGAGTGGCGTTAAGACAAGGCTCTTTGCAAAATAATTGTATAAGTGCAAAGCCGCCCAAAGCCTGATGATTTAATTATTTACTATACAACAACAACAATTTATTGACTGGTATTTCCATAAGTTACCATGGCATTACGAGACCTGCAATAGCTAAATGCCTTGCGATTAAACGCAAATACGTTATTTCAGAGAGAAAACAAAATACGACATTCTTGTTTCAACACTGAACCTAAAACATTAACGAACGACCATGGTAATGAAAACTGGCTGTTTAATAGTGGCTCCCCTTTAGCTCTGATCTTTTAAATTTTTGCTTTCAAAGCGAAAAAAAGGAAAGGGAATTTTGGCAAATTGCGAGCCTCCAGCCGATGTCTCTGACCGACCTCTCTAAGGGCCTCTTTAATATAGATCTGACTCAACGATACGAACGGGAAAAAACGACAAAAATTTGGAAACTCCTTGCATGAGGCCAAGGTAACAGGGCTTTTATTTTCTCGTAGCTACCTTTGTTTGCTTTTCCAAGATAGCATCGCCCCGGACGTTAAACAGTGACATTTCTGTTTTGAATTTCAGATATAGATTGCTTGCATGTGTAACTATAAACGGGCACTACCTATCGCTGTTATCTGTAGCATCACTGGAAGAAAGCAACAATGAACATATGCTATCTATTCTATATTTTAACTCGACGGAAATTTCCTTACACTGTCTTTAGAACAACGATGGTCCTGTCCGATGGCAATGTTGCTTCCCACAAACTGCCTCTCCTTTGTCCGCTTCACAACAGAGGTCGACCTAAGCGAAATAATCGTACGCTACGCTATCTCCTTTTGTCCTTAAACTTCTTAAACTGCTCGAACGTTCGATCACATAAACTGTATGAAGAAAATCTCGAAATATACGTCTGGCCATTTTTAAAGATAGTGTTTTGATTGCGGTCTTTTCCTGTTCCGCTGATCTTTTGCATTTATTCCATTGCACTTTTTAACTTTATATGGTCTTCAACAGTCACAAAGTTCCTGGAAATTCCTCAATGTTTTACCCAATTTAGCTATCACTTTCTTAATCTCCAATCTGTGTTCCCTCCCTTTTAAATGCTTCTGCATTAATTCATCAAAAGAGGTATTCAGTCAAATCCTGCAAATAAGTATGTTTCATCGGTTTCCGGTGTTTGATAAAGAGTGTGACAAAAGGATTTCCTTCGTAGATAAAAAAACGCTTCACCGTTTTAGGAATCTGAAATTTAGGGTGTGCGCTTCATTTGACAAATGAATGCCGTTTAATTGGTCGTTGCAACCAAATATTTGTTTTGCTTAACGTTGGATAAGTTCTTGACCTTTAAGCATCTTAACAAAATCAGCATGCATTCTTTACCACTTGAACAAACAATTGCGCAGTAAGTTTTAAAAAGGAAGAGATGTTTTTTTTTTTGTTTAAATAAACAATGGTTTTCAGATAACGAGTAAAAGAAGCGAACTCGCGATTTTTGCGGAAACGTTGATGACGCGAGTCGCGTAGCTAAAAAGGCGCTTAAAGAAGTAGGCACAGGTCAAAACACTTCCACCGACGCCATTCCTTACGACCGTGTTCGCAGAACACGAAAATCATTTCTTTTGTAGCCGCTTGAACTTTACTCAGAGAAACAGTCCAGAAATCGGCACAGGTATTTTAATCTCAGGCGAAAAGGTTGTGAACATGTGAACATTAAGGCCCAAAACCGCAAGGCAACTCACACGGTCGAAATTCCTAGAACGCGCACGGAATTTTGAAAACAGCTGAAGGCTGTAACGGGGTGTGTCGAAGGCGTGCTCAGTTTTGCCACAGCGGAGAGCTATCGAGACGCATTCAATTATACTTTCCAGAAAAATCAAACGAAAACAGACATGCTGACGAAACTTCAAATCTAATAATAAAAGGCTTCTTGATTCAAGCGATAATCTAGCGGAAAACTTATCTATGAGTGCGGGGTCACGGAAAGAAGTAATCGTTTTCGGCTTTCAATAAGGGCTACCATCAGTGCTATGAAAAGCCACGTCGATGGGCAGAATATTGCGTGATGAAAGTGGTTACTGCTGATTTTCATAGTTGCAACTGAATAAAAGAAGTAAGAAAAGTAATTAGACTTTACCTGGAAAGTCGTTCCTTATGTTGTACTCTGACAGGGCTTGCAAACTGCTTGGATCGAAGCCAATGAGGAACGGAGAATCGCTGCTGGCGTAGGTCTGCCCATTCAGTGAAATAACACTGATGGAGCAGTTATCCGTCCGCTTAGGAGGCGAAAAGTAGGAGAAAAACCGTGCGAATATGTTTTTACACGGGTCCGGCGGCACTGGAGTTCCAAACTCTGCATACGCGATGCCCCGGCGCTCTTCGGCGCGGACGAAAGCCTGGCTTCTTAAATATCGACTGCAATAGGTGACTTTACCGTTTTCTACCTTGAAATTCTGTAGCATGCCCAGGCCGTCAAACCAATGCTTGTACGCTTGAGGACCGACTTCGTACATTGCCGGGCCATTTCTCAACAAGGACCCGTTGAGCCACTGCGGAATGACGCCCTCCACGACGGCTTCAATTGGCTTCACTTGTTCTCTTACCGTGCGGTAGAGCTCTTCCATTTTACTCCGATGCTTGTGATTTCCAACGTGAACTGAAGTTAGCGATCTGCGGATGTCAGTCCGGCGTGCTGTTTATATACCTTTGAGCCTGCTGACACAAAACAAATGATTGATGACGAGGATAATGGATATTTGACAAGAGTGATCTGAGTAGAGCCACTATCATGGCACGCAGCCAGATTTGAGAGTACAGAGCACACTACTGCCATTGGCAACATTACAGTAAATCACAGTCAGTTGATCGCATGAGAATGTTTGAAAGACAGCCGCCTCGATACTCGAAGAAGTAAACCCAATGCTTGTAATTTTAAAATTTCTATGCGTACAAAAATTGAAACACGAGACTACATTGGTGTTCAAAACAGTGCTTCCCCCTTCAACTGAATCATGTTTCACGTACATAATAGGGCGGGCGTAATACCCCCTTTTTTGTTTGTCTGTGTTGTACAGGCTGTGTGGGGGTGTAGGCTACTTCCTGCAACGTTTTCGTGGGCCGTGGATCGTTAATGTGCTTTTTAAAAACGTCCACTTTCGGACAGAATAGGACATTTTGTTATGAAGTTTTAGACGCAGACCTGGATCGAATACATTTTTAAAAAAATGGATCAAGTTTTACAACTTCCAGACGAATGTTTTCGTTCACCTTGGGCGTAGTGCCTGTGTCTGTACTTGTAAAATTTAAGGGTGACACCGCGCGCATGTTGACGTGAGGTTTTACGTCAAAATTGCAGCCAATTATTAGCGCTGAACGGGCATAGTGGCGGTAATGTGTGGGTGGTTCTCATTTTCTTCGAGTGGCTGATGCAATACCGAAGAACGGACACCGAACTATAAGCTCTTAATTACTTTAATGTGGTGCTTTTTACCCAGCTACAAGAGGAGAAAGAAACGGTGATTCAGCGCCGTTTTTTGCTGGCAAAGTTGTGCAGTAAGTGAGGTTTCCAATGATGGATGCGCCAGTTGCTGTTTTTATTACGGGCTCTTTCCGCAAAGAAGCAGAGTTTCCTCAGAACACAGGTGGAAAACATCTCTCTCTCTCTCTCTCTCTCTCTCTCTCTCTCTCTCTCTCTCTCTCTGTCTGTCTGTCTGTCTCTCATCAAGAAATATTTATGAGTAGCTATTGGTATTTTGCTTTGCTTTGCTTTGCTTTGCTTTGCTTTGCTTTGCTTTGCTTATCGTGATTTGCTCGAAACACGAGACCATGTGTACCACAACAAGACATCCAACTGAGTTGTTTGTTTCCCCTTTAAGCTCCGCTATGGGCGTGTGCTGTTAGATTATCCCAGCTTGAGCATCTTGTGCTTAGGTTAGGGGAAGGGCCGTACGCATAGAATCGTCTCATTGTTTTAACTCATTGTTTTAGACTACCACTGAGAAAAGATCGATGTACATGTGCTCCTTGAACAGTTTCGGAACATTTTACCAAGGCAGGCCCTGTACTGTCTTGCCGATTGCCATCCCCTGGAAATTGCATGTTCGTGGCGTCGTACGTAAGACAGTTGTTTTGTGATGTGCGGAAAAGGGTAGAGGTTAACTATTCTGGCTCAGTCACAGTTGAACACACGGAATAAGACTATGTTAAGTAAACTGCGTGCAAAGGGGAGAATCACTTCATGCAGCTCAGTTCGTGGGTGGTATTTAATTTTTCTTGGTCTTTGCCGAGCATATGTTTTAGCTATTCTAAAGCGCATTTTGGGGCGGAGCTTTCTGTCCTCCTTCGAAATTAACAGGTGGAAAATAACTACCCCCATATAAGATATCCGCCTTACAATGGAACCCGAGACTGGAGAATGCGTAAAACAATTCTCCTTGCGCCTTTAATTTCACGCAGTTCAGATGATCTCAGTTGAGGGCGGAACAGCTTGTTGAAGGCAAAATTAATTAAGAAACCTGACCCAAGACTGAGAGTGCAACAATAATTCTAATAGAGCACTGACACTCGAGTGTTTCTATTCAGTGTGGTGACATTGGCCTCAAAACGCTACAAAAACAGCCTTCACGATGCAGTAGCGAAATCGTCTGAGTCAACGCAGAGCTTCCGAGATAGGGCCGAAACTGAGGACCATGTTGCTGTTCCGGTTCCGAAGAAAAGAGTTTCGCTTTATTAAGTGCATTTTTGTTTGCTTGCTTTGTTTTGTATCGGGAAGAGGAGAGCGGGCGGGCTGCCCCATAAAGGTGGCTGTTAATTTGTGATTTGAGTTCAGTTGACAAGGGTTTGTCAGACCTCCCAGTTATTTGAAAAGCCATTCAGTTACAAAATAATGATAGGTTTTCAATCTTAAGATTTCTGAAGAGGTCACTCGGCTCTGCTGATGAACGTCTCGTCTTAATAGCATTTTCAACTTTAACGTAGATGTTTAGTGGCCACTGCATCATCGTCTAAAACTCCGTCTTCATACCAGGCCCCAGCTGTTCAGAAAACCTTTACTTAATAAGTCGCTATCATGATCCACAGTTTTCAATATGAATACAGAGGTTGTATGAATGGTTAAAAAAACAGAACACCTTTACAAATTTTAAGCGCTGGACAGTGGTCATCCCCGCCTGATCGAGACTGCACGTCAAATGGCTCACGTGCTGTGCACGTGCGAAGTACATGAACTCACCCTTGGTAATGCGACCCCAAGGAAATCGCATGTTCACAGCCGGTCAGTTAGTCTTCAAATCTCGGTTTGTGGGCGTGTAGCCGAGGGTACAAGGGTATCTTGGTATTCTTAAATTAATCGAATTCTTATCACGGCTTTAACACTTAACAAAAAAAAAAAAAGTAAATAGCATTAAAGATAATAATTTGATTTCTTCTCTGCGTTCGACGACGTATACGCGTGGTTGCATCTGGCGCGTGCGATTGATGATTCTCCGAATGGCTTTGGAACGCCGTGGAATTGTGTTTTAACAGTTCTTTGGGGGGGCCTTAAAGACATTCTTCAAAAACAGGTGGAAAACAATTTGCTTTCGATGCCAAATGACTACCCGAGGCTATAGACTGCGAGACGTCTGGTCACTTGACTTCACAGCAGTGGCAAACTGCAGGCACGTCAGGGGTTACGAAAGGGCCGATCACAGGTGAACAAATAGCACATACCAACAGAGAAAATTGATATTCGATTAGAATTTGCACCTTGAGCATCAATAAATCAGTTGTTTTTGTGGCTCTTCACAGTGGTTAAGCCCACTGGAAACTGACAGCTTCACCTCTTTGTCGTTTCTCTTCTTATTCTTCGTGTATCGGTGGTTCGGTTTGTAGGGTCGATCTGTTGCGCTTGTCAGTGGGGGACTCAGGGAGATGCTTCAGTTAAACATCTGTTCGGGAGAGTCAAACCGTCCAAGGTTTTCAGAATCTACTTTGCAAAAAGCTATAGATTTCTTAACTGAAACAATCTAAAAGATTCGCAACTGGGGGAAAATTGTCCCTTACGTTTCCAGAAGGGTTGTTTTCTGCAATTTTTGACACTCGAAAAGGTCAGCTAGCATTTTCGGGAGGCAAAGAGTTCGCTGGGAAATTCGTAGAAAGCACTAGCTTGAACTTCCAGCCAGCAATTTCTGAAACGAAGATTTTGTTCCCTACAATTTTCGCGCACTTTAACTCTCAGCTACGAAATCCGAACATATCAAATTCTTCTAACTAGTAAAAACATCCCTTTAAACGGTCTCTATTCATTACAAGGACCTTAGAAATGTCCCTCTAAGGATTTTAGTCGGTTGAATTTGTGCTCCTGTGTCAGTCCACATCGTAAGAACAAATAGCATGAATTTTACCAAAAGGACGTGAGATTTGTGTAGTGAGCATACAGGGAAAAGGTTAAGACTGACAAATTCTTAATTCTCTAAAAAAATGAGCTTTGTTCTCTGTTGCGTGCGAGGACACCACATAGAAAGTTGAAAGGTTAGCTAGCGATGACAGCCGGATGAATGTACTTTTCAAACTGAACCGATTGATTCCATTCACAATTCTTCCCTTCTGTTTGCAATTTCACTAATTTGCTTCTCTGAGGGAAACGCGAGTACAAGTCAACTCGCTAGAGACAAAAACTCAGCCGAACTTACCACGAAAGGGAATTTAATTAAATTCTCATAATCAACGAAGGCCACCGACAGATCAAAAAACAAGCGGAAAAGTCCTTTTCAACGGCAGCAATATATCAAATATTCTTAACGACAACGTTATAGATTAGCCTTTCTTAGCTTCCAAAAATCTCACATTTCACTTTACCCGCTCTTCGTTTTTTGTTTTGTTTTGTTTTGTTTTTTTGTTTTTTGCTTTTTGTTTTTTCTCTTTTCGTCGGTTTTGTTTTGCCGTCCTCTTCGTCCACAAAGCAAAAATTTACCATAAATTGTAACCAATGAGGAAATCCTGCATGACGCGTAATAGCTGACACTTCAATCATTACTGCCTTTAGCCAGATTTCAGATGATTCACGGAAATGATAGACGTACAAGCCTAAACAGACAAAAAAGTATTGCTCAATACCTCTCATTTTATCTCAGTTGAGATCTCACTTAGGATAGGGCACAAACTAGCGTTAATTGTCTTAAGGCTAGGTACTTCATAAAATTAATTAGACATAAACGTGTTAGTGAGCATGGAAATTAGCCCAAGTGAAGAAATATATATTTCGGTGTGCTTTCCAATGCAGTAAGCTGTGAGCTAAGAAAAAAGATAACGAATCTTTGAAAACACGATACAAAATTTTAGCCTGTGTTCGCAATCATTTGATTGCAAACAGCATCAGTCAAACTGACGTGATGGATGAATGTAGGATACGGCATTCAATTAAAGAGCAATCAAAATTAAACAAGCCCTGATGTCTTAAAATTAGCTCCAGATAAAACAAATGGCAAGCCAATCTTGCGAGTGCAAATAAAGACTCGATATAGTGAGCAACAAAAATCGTAGTCAAGGAAGCTTTTGTTCTTCACTCAAACCAAAATTTGTAAAACGTGAGCAGGCAAGGTCCACAAATTGACCTTATCACAAGACCGAATAATCTACCGTGTGAGGATTTCAAGTACTAATCGACAAAAAAAAAGTACGTGATTGAAATCTACAGCATTTAATTTAAGAGCTTTTATTTGTCTGGCAGTATAATTTGCGACATTCGAAATGAAGAATGGATTCTGCGTGCTTGTTTTAGCGCATGATCCACTTATTACACGCGAGGTCCGGGCTGTCAGCGTTTGAGAGATCTGCTTCCGCCCATTAAGCGATGAAATGGACCCATTGCCCGTTTAATTTTTTTCGCAATGGACTGCCTTTTCTGACGACGTGCACATCCGAGCACAAAAAAATTCAGTGGCGGCTTTTTCCTATCTTCATGACAGAACTTGATACTTTGAACTACATCTAGCTTCCGCTGTCTGCTACCCTCTCAAAAATTCATATCTCGGCAGATTTTACCTTCTCGGAAATCAAGAATTAATTTCAAAAAATGTGCTCAGTTGTCTTCAGGTCAAATCCTTACTGATGGTCTACCACGTTATAGCGTTTTGTTGCCGTATAGCTTCCGCTGTCTTCTAACTCCATCTTAGTTAACAGCAGATTCACCTTCTCCGAAATCAAGAATTTAATTCATTTCAAAAAAGTGCTCATTTCTCTTTGGTCTTTGGTCAAAATCTTACTAATGGCTTCCCACGCAATAGCGTTTTCTTTTCGTCTTCATTGTTGAGTAATCTCTTATGTCAAATTTTATATTTTGGCGGACGCGATTTTTCGACGGTCGCTTGCATGTGTCTTTATGTAATTTAGCCAAATTCCGAGACTCGGAACCGGCAAGCAAATCAAGGGAAACATAAAAGCTAACTTCTTAGAACATTGAAGGAAGGTTCGAATAAAACAGTAAATACAAAAGCCGTGAGGCAGGGATGGGCAAATTTGAAAAAGATAAAAAGGATTGGGGTTAAATGTTAATTTTCAATAATTGCTTGCTCGGCATAAACTTTCTGTTTTCTTATTAAAAGGCCCAAAGTTAAGGTTTTTAGTAATCTCAGCTCTGAAATCACTAGCTCTACATCTGTCGCGTCTTTCAAAAATAAGTTAAAAGATTTCTAAGGGAGATTAATTTTCCTGACATGTAATTCAGTGTTCTTCGATCTTCTGCCTCTGAAGTGTGCATCTTCTCGTTAGGTTTTTGTGGGCAAACCTAATGTCATATAAGCCTCGTGGTTTCCTTTAAGTTCCCTCGGCACTTTACAGTCGTGTAAAATTGTATTCTGTATTGTAATGTTGGCAAGGTATGGCAAAATAAAATAAAATAAATAAAATAAAGTATAAAGAAAAAGATGAGTATTTCCCTCCTGTTTTTTAAACCACTCTACCTGACAGGCTGAATGGTCAGGCAAAATGTGATCAGGCGAAAATTTCACAGGCGATATTGCAAATAGACTTCTTACTTGCGGCCCTCGGTAGTTCTGTTAGGGCCTGTGAAGTGTTACATCGGGCGCAAGGGCATGAGACAATCACTGATGGTCGTCCACATCACAGACTAAACAATTTCCGCACTCCGCCAGTATCAACACTCGACAGCTTCATGCCGTAATTGTTTGTCGATGCGCGCGTTTTTGTTTTGTTTTGTTCTTAGTTTCTGCTTTTGATTTTTCAAACGTATTCAGTATAAGTTAATAAAGTCACAC
>BLFK01000862.1:2689376-2691876 GCA_014634185.1 Astreopora myriophthalma | reverse complement strand
GCGCTGCACAAGCATGCTACACCGCTTCGAAAGGTTGAGGCTCAGCCTAGGGTTGGATTCACGAACCTAACGAGGGTTTTACCTAGGACGGCGCTTCCTTTGTAGCTCAAACTTGATCATTCCGATATTGTGGATAAAATCGCATTATACTGATGTAATCAGTGACAAAGGAAAACAGGAAATTCTTTTGACTTCCGGGCTTTAGTTTCTTAGGCCGACACTGATCTATTGAAACTGAAACGAGTTCAGAGATCAAACGACCTTACTTCTATCAGAAACTGGAAGGACGCCCAATGAGAGAAGTTTCCTAGAAACGGTTTTGAAGAGAGTGCATGGGTATAGTTGAATTTCTCGAGAAAGTGTTGTTGTTAAGGAGGCGTGAAACCGCGGTTTCTTACAGCTCATATACATGTCATAACAATCCAACATCAAAATTTTATGGTTGTAGTCACCGGTAAAAAAATTGTAGGTAATCTTCTAAAGTTTCGAATATATATATATATAATTTTTTTTTTTTTTTTTTTTTTTGTTAGGTTCTAATTAGGTTCCAAATTTTGGCGCGGGTCGTATTTGATGCAATTTTCATTTCCAAACTCCAATGATTGACACAAAGATCAATCATCAAGCCATCTTTACTGAACAAAATCGACTAATTTGCTAAAATTTGGTAGCCTCCGAGGCAGCACTGGGGCTTCTTTGAAGATCGCCGAAATGTTGTCAATCCGCCAAAAATTGAAAAGTTTTTGAAACGTGGGGTAGCACTTATTTTACCACCAATCTTTCAGATTAATTACTTAAATAAACAAAATTCACTCCAGTGCGAACTGGGCCTATGTTCCGCTGCTTTTTACCCTTCTTTCAGGTTAATTTGCTGAAAAAACAATTCAAGGTGGACAGCTCGCACCACGAGCGACGAAATTCGCTGGCGATCAAAATCGCCTAGTGTGTCGTTGGCTTAATGAGGCATTTTAGGCATTTCCTCAATTTAGTTAGTTTGTCAGAGTGCTTGAAGTAACAGTAAATGTTGAATAATGAAAAGTTATAGAAGTAATAAAGAACTTGAAAGCCTACTTCACTTCGGAATCTATTCCAAGAGAAATTTGCTTGTAAAACTATCGCGGGGGGAGGTGTGCCAGTTGACGAGTTTACAAAGCAGGAATAAGCAAGGAAATTACTCATTTAGCTTTACCAGCTTAAATAGCGTTAAGTCTCTTAAATTGCATTCTTGCACAAGGTAGCCAGTTTAAATTTTGCTCGATCAGTGGTTTGCTTTGACATAAATTCTGCAGTGTCGACATACTGGTATTCTTGGCTCGGCTATTTTTTATATATTGTTACGAAAATAGCTCTAATGGTATTTACAAATTCGACCCAATCGACAGCACTGATCCGGAAACGACAAATTTGGAAAGCCAAACTCGGGTTAACCCAAGTTAACTGGGTTAAGTTGGCACCTACACGTCTAGTGTTAAGCTAGAAAGCAGCAAAAAGTTCTTTTATTGCCGTGGTTGTTCAACACTCCGGCTGTGTTTGTACATGCAATCAATAGCCAACTAGCTGGCTCGCCTGCCGACTATCAAGAAAAGTGGCCAACTAATTAAGTGTATTGAATAATTATTCACCGAAGTGGAGGTGAACAGCACTTTGCAGGGCCGTAGCCAGTATGAGACAAACCGAGGCACTTGTCTCAGTCATTTTTTTTTTTAATCCGTGATCAAAGCGTTCTGTTAAATAAAGTGATAAAGAAACACTCTAAATACCTAGAAAGAGATTTAACAATGGTCATTGCCTCAGTCATAATTTTTTTCTGGCTACGGCCCTGCTTTGCTAATCACCTCCTAGTTGACCCAATCAGAACGCGTGATAAGTACTATTTACTTGTGTGGTACGTAGTATTTATATAAACCCGAATCAAAGTGAGGTCGACTAGCAATAGAGTTATTTCAGTAGAGTTATGACTTAAGAGTTAGAGTTAACGACTGCCAAAATCCTGAATTCAAGATTTTGGACTGCCAAAATCCTAAATTCAACATTCTGGAAAGCCAAAATTAAATGAACCGACTTGACTCTTAAATCATGGTTTAGACCTAATCACTAAACTTTAAGCTAACCCTTCAAAAATCATGAATTCAGGATTTTGGCAGTCGTTAACTCTAACTCTAAGTCATAACTCTACTGAAATAACTCTATGAATAGCCGTCCCCAATCAAAGTTTTTGCTTAGCACAAAGTACGTATTTTTATCTTAATTACTATAATCTGATTTGCTTAATTTACTTTTTGGGCCTTTATTGTTGAAAGTATTTTTTATAAATTGCTCGAGGAGTTAACCTAGTAAAATAGAGCTATCTATCTACATAATTACTTAATGTGTAGATTCCCGAGCAGACAGTTCTTTCCTTATGGTGTGGAAAGCACAAGTTCACAACGCCCGACTGAAACTAGATTTCGTGACCAGCGGATTCAGTGAAAACGTGGTTCGGGTTGTTTTGTGGGGGGGG
>BLFK01000862.1:2677141-2689371 GCA_014634185.1 Astreopora myriophthalma | reverse complement strand
GGGGGGGGGGGGGGGGGGGTTCTCAGTCACCCGGGCTAACAAATTCTGGGCCGAGTTGTTCGAAATACCATGACAACCTATAGGTTTTAATCGGACTTAACCCGAGGTTAGCACTAACCTTGCTGCGAACAACTCGGCCCCGGTTTACATTGCTTTCTTTTGGAGTTGCATGCTTATACGCCTTATTCCAAAATGGCCGCTATTTTAATATTCTTTTGTTTTTATTCAAATTAGCCCTGTTTGCCTCGTTCAAGGTAAAATATTCTTTTGAATTTTGGGCTTAAAGACGAGGCAACAAGGGCTAATTTGAGTAAGAACAAAAGAGTATTGAAATGGCGGCCATTTTGGAATAAGGCGTATGGTTTTGCAGTCGCGCTCAAGCGCGAGCCGGAGTTCGATATAGATGGTTTCCACTCACGTGACCAGCGGCCATATTGATTTACTCAAACAAAAGGAAATATTTGCATTAAAATGGAGTTCAATTCCCCGAAGATTGTTTAGGTACACCAAAATGGCCGCCGTTTCTTTGTTTAGGTGCACGAATATGGCCGCCGTGACGTCATTTGAAAACGATCTAAAGAGAAATTGAAAAACAAAATTGGTGGGCAGCGCCTTGTTTGGTGCTTTTGTTTCAAGGGAGAAAGCAGGGTATAAAGTTTTGGGATACAAATAGTCATCGCTCGACGGAAGAAGGCATGACCAAATGGTGATCAGCAATCAGCAACGAAGGAAGAGACGCTCAGGTGTTCTTTCACACAAAAATTAAGCTTTGATGTAAGAATGCTCCTGAAAAGATGGCTTTACATCTCTACTGTGGAAACTCAGTAATTGTCTGCATGAAAATTGTTACCAAAGAATATGCAACTACTCACTGTCTTGCGTAGATACAGATGGAAGGGATGGGATAGAAATGAAACCTGAAAATGGACTTCGGCCAAAACTGAACTCATTCCGGATACTTGGCTTTTCATTTCTTATGCTCAGTCTTGTTACGCGGTCTAAAACAATAGATTCATGAGCAAAGGAAGTACGAAATGACTTTTTTGAGACTTTGACCCAAAACAGCTAGTATAAATCTCGCTTTGAAGATTATGGAAATACTATTCTAAGGTCCGGGAGTAAGCTGTATATGGATGTCATGATGACGTTACGTTACTGATTTGAAGTTGAGGTAAAATCAGTTCTAATACTTTATACGTTCCCGTTACTCCGTCTTCAGGATTATATACAGAAGAAAGGGAGTAAGGAATGACAACTGAACAACTTTGACCCAAAACAGCTAAATTTTGAAGATTATGGAAATACGATGCAAAGCTATAGATGGATTAAAATCGGCTAGATGACGTTATTTAACTCCTGAGTGAAAGTTGAGATAACTAACGCTCTTGGCTCACTTGCTTCAGCTTGGCTAGATCGCAGTTTTGCGCGTAAGTAAGAATTCAAATGTGGAGTACTTACTATTCTCACGAGGTAGATTGTCCTTTCGATGTGAAGCTTTTCCTGTGAAAGAGGGAGAAGCTGTCTTCTGCCCGTCTTAAATGCACGGAAATCATCGTTAATTCTTTATCGCGTTCATTCTAATTGTGAAACCACAAGGGTGAACGAATCACGAAAACTTTCCATTATCGCCAAAGGCTTCCGCTTTGACACCACATAAGCTCCGATGTCAATAAAATGGAATTTTGAAACGCGTAAACAGATGCAAGAGGACTAGCATTCACACCAAAGCTTGAAGTCGTTTAAACGCTGTTCAGTGGTAAAACTGTTTTCACGACTACAAAAATAGGGCATAAGATAAAAGCACAATTTAATGCTTACCAGTACCTTATTTAAAACCGATTTAATTTAAACGCGATTACAGAAATCACAGTGAAAGGTCATTTCCTGGAATTAGTCAAAATACTGCTGAGATTAATTAGCTCTTCAGTTTAGATTTCCCTCATTCCTTTGGTTGAAAGCAGAATTTTGTTCCTAATGGACTGAACAAATGCTCAAAATCATGTTATTTTTAATTAGGCGATAATTAGCCGTAAGACAGATGTTTCCGATTGTCTTCTGTCTCTATTGCCGACGCCTATACCTTGTGTTGGACATGATGACCATGGCTATTCTCGACGAACGTCTGAAAACAATCGCTACCTGTGCGGTCCTTGTGTGCTATGAGGGTGAGGAAATAGGCAATAGACCTTTTCGCGGTTAATGACGCCCCGCATATTGGTTGGGGCAAACACGGCTAAAATTGCAGTGAATGTACGGGATTTTGGCCGACTTTGAATCGCTGGGACGAGGCTATGAAGAGGCCGATTTCCAACCTTTGCCGCTATTTTTATTAATTTTATTGATGTCATTCATTCACAAGAAAATTAGGCCAGTAAAGGAGGTATGACGTCGGTAAATTGGAATTATAAATCTTCTCATGTTGCTTCTAAATTTCGCGGCAATTTACATAGTTTTGATTTCAAGGATTTGTTTGAAATCTTCAACATACCTTTACGGTCGTTGTAGCCTGAATCTGTTCTTTATAATTCATGAAAATAATGTCAGTACAAATGCCTTTTATAAGACATTTTCGCTGTCAAAATACTGCGTCCGTACAAGCTGAGTTACAGAGGTTCAAAGTCGACCAAAATCCCCTAAATTCCCTGTAGTTTTAGCCGTTTTTGCCCCTAAACTCATGTGGCATCATTGTCCGTGGAAAGGTCTATTAGCGACCAAACAACTGGCACTAAAATGCACATGGTACGCCCCTTCAGTTCCGTCCTTTCCTTCCTTTCCTTCAGTTCCCTCAGTTCCGGCACGGTACCGTCCTTAAACTGATTTTTGTGCTTTTAGCAACTCCTGGCCCCTTTCTTGCGGAAAAAGTTAGCCTGCAGAATTATGCTAAAAAACATGGGTATCGTGCCAGAATCACCACTTAGACTGCTAGTAGTCCCTCGAGTCTTCCTTCCGTACGCATTGCGCATGCTGACTTGTGGAATCGAGCGAAAGGGCCGACTCACTCAGGAGGGACTGCTAACAGTCTAATAGTCACACCTCATAGTCTAGAAACAGTATTTTGGTAGAGCGTAAGCTGGCATAACCCCACACACTCTGAATGGTGCGGTGTCATTTGACAGCAGTTTAGCATGCTCCCGCAAGATCTGAGATCGGGTGCCTTCTTTGTATTTAATAAAAGGCCTCTGATGACGTGTTTGTTTCATCACCAACAAGACTCCTGCAGAAAACGCTTTAGTTGTCTTTGATCTAACGTTTTTGCGCTGAGGAAAATGAGAGGAAAATCTTGCTATGTAAGCTGTAAAAATCAGCCAGAAAAAAAGTGTAAGCGTCTTGACAAGCTATATGGACGAAAGCAGTGGTAATGACTTTCCTTATCTACCTCTTCCACGAACAGCTCTCCACAAGATCGTGCTTTGCAAATCAGAAGCCAGAAACCTAAACACGGCTAGCGCCGTAATTTGCGCCTTGGCAAGATGACGATCACCACAAGAAATCTTTTTGGTGAAAATGAACTGATGATTGTATTATTTATATTTAATTTATTGTTATTTTTTTATAAAACGTGGGAGGAAGGAAATATGAAAGGAAGCTGCGGACAGCCTTGCAGTCGGGAAAAATAATAACAGCGAATTAACGTCTTTGATGCCCGAAACAAGCGCTTGAACAGCTTATGTCTGCTTATGTCTCTTTTCTTCCCGCAGTCGGAAGAAGTCACAAATATGATAGCATGTAGCCATTGAGATCAACATTTACCCCTATAGAAGTAAATGCATGAAATGAGATGTTGTTGTCGTTTTTTTTTTTTCGCCAGTCTCGCAGCTTCATACTAGACCTAGGTCTTTATGTAATGTTTAAAAGACGAGCAGGAGTGTTTTATCGGGTTTAAAACCACGAGGCGTAGCCGAGTGTTTTTAGACCCGATAAAATACGTGCTGCGAGTTTTTTGAACAGCTTCAAAAACATTCCACAAAACGCGTGCCCCTCTGGAGTCTGAACAATGGTTCAAACTTTGCAAGGAAAATTATTAGCATACAAGAAAAACAAGCTATGCCTTATTAGTATTCTTTATATAAAGGCTCTTTATATAAAGAATACTAATCAGGAGTGTTTTATCGGGTATAAAGCTCATGCACGTGACGTTTTATCACTGACTTGATAGGCTGTTAGGCTCATGAATTATTAATGTATTTTTGAATAACGTTGAAACATGTCGAAAGCTCCTTCATTATTTTACAAACGAGTGAATCAACTTTTACCACGGAGTTTTCTAGGTAGCTCAGTGACCACTAAAACTGATTCAGTGCTGAGACGAACTGTTTTGGTGACAGAGAGGTGATGATTGCTTTTCGCGCAACAAGGGCGCGAGCGGCTAGGATCACAGTAGACGCGGTTTATCTTCTGTCTGATAGACAGGCGAGAATCTGGAGCTACCGAGCTACCTATCTACCGTAGATAGACTAACTATATCACCCTATTAAAATAACCACTAAATAATGTACAGAGACTGGCACGTTTTTCAGGTGGTAACGCAGTGAAATTTCACGGCGATGCGCGAATGGGGACGAAACATCAGGCATTCTGAATCTGGTGGCCGGAAACTATTATTACCTTAAAAATTCAACATTTAAAGTAATTTGCTGTGGCTCATTCTTTGCGAAAACCCCCGGCTTTTATCCAGGACATGCACCGGACAACTGAACAACGCAGTAGGCCATGTAGATGATAGTTAACGCGCAAAGAATTAAGAAACAAATCACTACAATGGCGAGCGCACAAAGAGAGGCAAGTGAATTTACAGCACATGGTGAAGTTTACAGTATCATAGGACAAAGCTTACCTTACGAAGGATCTGAGCGTTTCCTTGTCCTATCTGTTACAGGTTTTTCAGTTTAATTCAGGTAAGGATTGGGAAACTCGCTCTGTCGCCCGGCTTTTTAAACGAACAGAAATTTCCAGATTCTAGGCTTCGAAGGGCGTGACAGATAGCATCATATGTTGCGTCAGTAGGAGGTCAGTAAAAGTGATAATAAAAATATATAGTGGCTCATTCTTTTCCTAAATAGAGAGAGCGTATTGAAAATAACAGCGAGAGCGCACGGATAGTCAAATGGATTAGCAAATAACTTTACTTGCCGATTACACAGAAGTTACCAGTTGAATGTTTTACGTCATTCAAATTATTCGAAATCTCCAGACTGTAGGCATAAGACGGTAACTTCCGAATTGGATAACTGTGACTGCAGGGAGTATCCTCGAAGACGTTAGAGAGTTATATATTGTATTTAAACCTTAGAACAAGCTATTTGCCAAAAGAGAACGCTGTTGACACACAGATATTATCAAGGAAACATAGGCTCCACATGCGCTAACAAAACCTGAAGGTAACACCAAAATAGATAACTGACAACATGCATCCGTAGGGGGTCAGTAAAAATAGAAACAATGGGTTAGATTAAGTGAAGAGACGATTGAGGAATTGCAGTTCTCAGGACACATGAGATGTCAGACAACCTTGTTTTCATCTTTTTGGGGCGGACGGCCCGGGTTGCTGCTCACCGCACAGGAAGCCACGACTCACAATATGAGTGCTCAGTTATCGTACAGATTTACTGGGTTTCTATGCGAAAGATAAAATGACGAAAAAATCTTCTAGTCTTAGCTCATAGCGAAGAAAATGGCCAATAAAGTAAACTTGCTTTTGCTGTATCTTGTGTCTGTTTGATGCAGACACGACTATACAAGAAACCGAAAAAGTTAGGAGCCCATAAGTCAATTTTATTTATTTTCTTCGCTACGAGCTTAAAGTAGAGGACTTTTCTCCTTGTTTTATCTTTCCCATATAAACCCTTTAAATCGGCACGATGTAGCGGAGCGCTCATGTTGTGAGTCTGCGCTGCCTGTGGTCAAATCCCTTTCCTTTCGTTCCCAGCATTCCCGGGAAAGAAACCACTACTAAAACAGCTGCGAATGAAAGTAATGATTTGAATTGAACATGAAGTTTTCACTGATCTGCTTTCTTTGTCGCTCAAAAGGCTAGCGCCTTTGAAAGCAGCTGGGCTTCCCAACACAACCGCCAGCTACGCAGGCTAGGAAATCAGGTTGATGAGTAATTATTTTTTAGTGAAAACCGACAGTGACGGCCAGCTTGCTCGCAGGCTACAGATAAGCCGCTGGCGGGCACATGACACGATCAAAGTGACCAGGCGCAGGAGCCCATAGCCCGGAGCGTACAACTCCCATACTGGGGCTATGTCACGGCGTTTTCACGGACCAAGCTATTTATAGATACGTTTTTACCTCAAAAAGTCCGCAGGCGTCCAAACAATTAATTATGCAAGACCTCCGATTGGCTAGCAAGGCTCCAGTGGGAAATCAAGGCTCCTTTTGGAGACTGAATTCATGTGAAAGTCAGTCTAAAAATAGCTCAGTCTGCGAAAACGCCGTGACACCCGTATATTGAAGTTGCAGGCTGCGGCTGCTAGGCGAGAAAGCGGGTATTTTTTGCTGAACACCTGAAACAATTACAATGAAAATAATTCCGAAATCTGTGCTTCTCGCCGGGAACAGCCCGGATCCTCAGGCGGGTCCTTGGCCGGGATCCGACTTATTGTGGCCCAATGCTGTGTTGCTGATGAACGATTTCCCGCGTTTGAGTCACGTGACTAATGCACACCAGGCCCTCTGCTCGAACAGATGCATTCACGATATCGAGTGGACGACTTGGTGAGTATTAGACCTGCACTTTGTTCATGTTTTCCATAGTTTCTAATCCGTAAATATCACTATTTCGCTCATATTTAATGCATTTGAATTTCACAGTGTAATCATCGGTCTAACCAAGTGACGCTATGTCAACCGAAACCTCAAGTTGAACCCGTTATTATTTGTCTCTAGATCATTGACAACATGGTGCAAGAAACGGATCGATAGTGGCGATGACGACAATCGGAAGAAGAAGATGATGGTGATGATGTCGGTTTACCCCTCGTTGTAATCATGATTAACTGTCAGCGAACTACTGGCATTACGCTCGTTACAGATGGTTATTGACAGAGATAAAGAAATCACTGAAAACGCTTGGTGTTTGCTTGACAAGCTAGAGTCAAGCGGTTACTCTGGTTAGGTCGCAAAATTTGCATGCGGACAAGTTCCGGTTCGTTGTCATCTGTGGCCCCTGATTAAAAATCTACCACGCTATCGTTGAGGTTGTTAACCATGTTATACGCTAGATTTGAAACCTTTCTTTCACGTCATTTAAGTGGATTGCCTGTGAACTAACTTGATAGCTAAGTGCACTTCCACGATAAAAAACAAAGCATTTACAGAAGTCCATAACCCAGAAGTCTCCATCTGTCTCGTTTGGCTTTACGGTATTACCTAAATGTAGAATACAGGCCCCGCCAAATAATGGCCAATCAGATCAGGGCCTGATAACCGTCAACGCCAAGAGCCGCACGGGGATTGCTCGTGCTAAATGCCAATCATGGCACAAATCTACAAGCAGCCGTTCTAAAAATAAACTGACGGGCCGGATTGCATTCCAGATCGCGACTTCTGGGTTTGTGGACTTCTGGCATTTACAAGCAAGCATCTTACCAAGCATTTACAATGTGTCAGAAAGGAGATTATACTCATGCAGAATAAGTGGCGAGCAGGCAATTAGGTGAATGGTGGAAAACGTCAATTATATTCACTGCAAAGACGCTTCAACAAAACAGCAGTGAGGCCGGAAGAACTGGAAACTGATCTGTATAATAAACTAGGGAATATTATCCTCAAAGCTTCCTAGTTTCTGAGTTGATTTAATAAGGTTATCAAGATAGTCCGGTAGAGATGCTCACGGAAGTGGATCGAAGCATGCTTTTAGAACAGATTTAACTAAACTACAATAAACAACAGTAAGCTTCTATCTCGTATATGAAAAATCATTTTCTTTCTCGGACACAACTCAGTTTAAAACCACGGACTTGTTCCAGGAGTCTAAACGGTTCCCTTCTTGAGGGGGGTGGGGGGTGGGGGGTGGGGGGTGGGGGGGGGTCCTTGTTTCGTTGTTCCCTTTAAAAATTTGCTCGTGTTCCGTTGTTTTCGAAATTAAGTCGGAACTTGTTCCCAGCTTTTTTATACCTAAAATGGTTTATGTTCCCTTGTTCCCCGAGATATTTTGTCGTTGTTCTCCTGTTCCCCAATTCAAATTAGCCACGTTCTCTTGTTCCCCAAAACCCCTGGGAGACCCTCTTTCTTCATCCGTATGGTACGTGATGAGATGAAAGGAAACTTGTCGTAGTCTTTGCAAATTTTCGGAACCAAATAACTGAGATCACTTTTAATTAGAGCCACAGAAAGCGTTTGTAGCGTTATCCCAATCGAGGAGGGAGAGTGGGCGGCAAGGGGTAAGCACTTGCAATGCATGAGCACTTAATTCGTGGAATGCGGATCAAACGAAAATTGAAACTAATTAAGTTTGATTCGGCAGCTTCCTGTACTACTTCAGTGTCGTATATAGAGGGACTAACGTTTATGTCAAGCTGATTAGCCAGTACTGCTCATGTATTTACGGAAGAGCTTGAACTGAGGCCTTAATCTCGACAATTGAATTATATATCAGGAATAGAAGAAAGTTCAACAATCTGAAACAATATGCGGAGCTGAAGGAAAAAAAACTGATCTCCTTCGTCCTTATCATGGAGGTGAGAGAGATTATGATCTTATTTACAGCCGAAGGATAGATAATTCGATAAGATCTTGCATACTTTTATTTTTAGTAATGCCAGCTCTGAATTTCAAGCGTCCCTTTTAGTGTGTCCGGAACATCGAACAGCTAACTGAACCGACCATTCAGTTACTCACAGGTGGCCAGATAAAAGCCGAAAATAGAAACTTTTCGATTCGACTTTGTTGATGCCTCCGAATATAATAAAAAGCTATATCGAATGACAATCCATGGAGCACTGAAGATGGTGTAATACGAAACTAGTCCTTCTTTATTTGTGTGGTAACGGCAATGGAGACTGAGCAAGGACTGAGACATCTGTATCCAGTCACCCCGCCCTTTATCGGTCGTTTTTTTCGAGCTTACTCATCCATCCCGCGCACTTGAACCTCTACAGGCCGATTTGCACAATAACATCAGTACAGCGATTGGAAAAAATTCTATGTATTCTTACCTATTTGTACACGTGCTTCTCCGTTTTAATTTGGGAAGATTTGTAACTGACGAGTTTAAAAGATGCCTACTGACTTCAAAACTACTCGTGTGTATCACAGGTCGGTTTTCGCGCTTTGCACGCTCCAGCAAGCGAACTACATGCTGGACTTTAAACGATGTGTTGATGAAGTTGGAGCAGTATTCAATTAAAGCAATGGACATGTATCTGAGGCGCTAAAATACAGCTGTGATCAGTTGACAAAGCCATCCAGTTCGACTAGCCAAATTCCTTTCTTCCCTGATTCATTGAGGTCGCATTTCCGGTTTAATGAATTTTACTTAGTTGGTAAGTTAACTTTGATTCTTCGGTAACGTTCACTACATTCCTCTAAGTGTAACGTGAACAGATAAACCAGGATCTCACCCCCTTACATTGTCTCGTGGCTGCTCAGTACAGAGGCAGCTAAGAAGTGTTGAATCAACTGAATAGGTCCTTAACTCAGTGATTGCGCTTTTATCAATAAACTGCGTAAGAACTGCTGTACAATACTTTATTATTTTTGAGCGTTTTAAGGAAGAAAAATTAACTCAGAAATGAAATTAACATCAGTACTCACAAACTGAGAACTTGGAGAAATTGTATATAGATGTTCGCTTACCTTTTTCAAGGCTATTCCAGACTGTGAAAAGCCCAGTTCTTAAGATATGTTGACTTGAAAAGAGCAGTAATTGAATACGAAGGAAAACTGAACTTGTTGAAGATGATGCTCCCGGCAATTCAGTCTTTCACCTGACTCAAATTAGCGACAGCTTTACTTTTAAGGTCTGGCGCGGCGATTTGACACTTCAATGATGGGCCAATGATTGATGTGGACAAACTTGATTGGTTGTCGTCTAATTTGATCGCTTTTTTTCGTGGCACCAGTACCTTAATTAGTGTAGTTAATGAAAAATTATCTTCCGCCTTCTTTACCGCAGAGAAAATACGCTTTTAGTCAAGGAACAGCCTGCCTTAAAAAGGAAATGAAACCGTCATTTTAAATTCGGATACTGTAGATATTTCATAGCCAAAGTGTTTGTTTCAGTACTTAGTAGCCCACTTATATATCGCCGGAGAGTTCATCTCACTCATCGAAACCGCATCTGGAACCGAGTGGCTTATTTTTAACGTCTTCCCTAGTGAAAATTACGTCATTTCCCACTTTACCCTGACTGTTCAGTTTGTGCAAAAACATTATCATCCATGCAATAAGAGTGTTATACCACGGCTAAAGGATATTAATTTTCAGTTCTCGTGGTAAAGGACATTCCCTGCGCTCTCTCGTAAAGGGTTCATTATTTTTACGAATCGAAAGTCAATTCCATATCTTGGGGTAAAACTTTGCGGCGCCGGGATGGTGACTGGTACAAGAAAGTTTCACCACATGACGCCACAGTTAAGGCACCCCACCGGCTGCCAGTTGCTGAACAACTGGAAGTTAGAGATACGGCAATGGTATTTAGATGCGTCAAGCCGTGAGGGACTATTTCCATTGGTCAGCCTTAAGTAACAAGTTTACGACAAGGTCTCAAGTTCATTCGCCTATTACCAGAAATAAAGACAAACTTGAAGTGCCGCAACGATCTTTTGCTTATAGACACAATCGTATATGAATCTTCCAGAGCATAGCCTGGTACCACTGTAGAGTAGATAGCTGCTTTTAAGAACGAAAGGAAGAGACTGACGTGCCCTTGACGATATTTTATTGCAGTGGCATTTAATACATACAGTTTTTAACGTTATACCTAGGTTTATTAGAATCGATTGAAGTTACTAGAGAGGCTGTAAAGAGCTGCGTGAAGTATCCGTGCTGTTATTTATATACACCGGGGAATAACCATTTCAATGGTCTTAAATAAGAACCATATTATTTTCTCCTGTTAGCCGACTAGAACACTAATTAGCTTTGCTTTCCAATTCTGCATGGGTCGCATTTCAGTGGTTCGTCATTAACAAGCTGTTTGCTCAGTCCCGGGATTCCGCCCCAGGACAGAAGCCTTTCTTACGACCTGTCATCTTACGGCTCGTAGTATTTATTTTCTTCTTGCTTTTCCTAGATAGCCAGCTTCGACACTTTATGGACTTTTTGTTCATCCACACTTGAGAGACGACAGAGACGAGTACGCTTGCCGAAACAGTGACTTTGGTAAAGTAGCCCTGGCCTTCACTGATGCTATTTCTAGAACAGTTGTGGGCTCAACAGTCTGCGTAAAAGTAAACTATTTTGAAGTTTTGTGGAGGGCGTACCTTGGGAGTGTCCACTTAGCTATTTCAACTTTTTCCTTTAGATTGCATGTTGTCACCAAAATGAGGAATATCTTTATTGGCTAGCACTCTTTTCATATCTGCACGGTATATATGGGTGGTACCTTTTCCTAATGGTATCTTCGCCATAAAAAATCTATAAACAGGAAGGATAAAGCCAGAGGCTCAGCTTGCACGGCAACTCCCTGCGGAAGTACGGTTTGATTTTGTTTACCTTTCAAAGTACAAACGTGTGCGCGATTTATTTACAATTTGCTGGCTCAGTTTGGACAAGATTTCCATTCATACGGCTTGGTGCCCATAACGGACAATCTTGGAATGCTAATATAAGGGTTTGTGGGTATTGTAAATCCCACTTGAAAGTGAAGAGGTAAACGTTGGACTGGTTACAATTTAGTGGGTTTGCTGTGGCGCAATCTCTTTCCAGTCCCCTCAGTCCCACGAGTAATGGCCTTTTACCTTCGATGCGTGTCGTCCATAAATTACCCTGCTAACTTGGTCTCTCAGAAAGCGTCTCTTCGCTTACTTGTCTCCATTTGCCGACGTTTTTTCAGTGGTAGTGATAGTACTATGAATACGGCTGATTTGAGTGATGAATTCAACGATATACTGCAGTATGTGGAACCTAATCTCTTTAGAAACTACGGTGGAAAGACGACATTTGGGGGTATGATTTCTACAGTGAAATGCCACGAAGACAACGTCCTGGTCAAACAAGCTTTGAGTGAAGAAGGAAAGAAACGGGTGAGAGGAATAAATTTTCGGTCAGACAAGGACTGGTTT
>BLFK01000862.1:2657141-2672141 GCA_014634185.1 Astreopora myriophthalma | reverse complement strand
GGTGGGACGTTCTATCTTTTAAACATTTTCATTCTCTAATAATTATTTTAAGTAGTTTCGGTGCAGAAGAAGCCAAATTTAATGTAAGCTTTATTTACTGTAAAAATTACTCTCAATGGTATCTGAGATCTTTTATCAATTGACCTTGCAGATTATATATATATATTTTTGTGAACAGTCAACACCTGAAATTTTCAGTAAAACCTGGAATTTTGCATTTGTATTTGGATACTGATAGTTTGGAGTATAAGAATGGTATATTGATACAGAAGATTACAAACACAAAGATCACTTTTCATGTGTGTTCTTTCTGAAGATATACATTTACTTTCCTTTTTGCTACTACACATCATTGCACTTTTCATTGATGTGTGTACTCTAGACTTCAGAATCCAACCAGGGTTTTCATTTTTTATTGCCATGGATATTTTATTGTTATTCACAGCGACAGTTGATAAACTGTTTGAAACAGAAACTGACAAAGTGGACTGAAATCCACCAATCACAAAGTGTCATGAAGCCCTTTGATCAGGTCCACTATGGTGATTGATGTCATTGAAAAACAAAGCCATTGACTGGGGGGGGGGTGCTTTTCAATTTAGGTCTTAAAAGTGTGGATTTTGCTGGGAATTTTGTTCATTGAAAATCATTTCTTGGCATTGACGTCAGTTAACAAAATCTGGCGTGAAATCCGTTTTCGGATTTTGTGTTTGATTGGAAATGTGAAGATCCGGATTTTAACATTTATTAAACCCAGATTTCCCAAGTCACAGAGACCCTAAATTTTGAACTTGAGACCACATTATTTTTTTTTTTATTCAAAGGTGCAATAGCCAGAAATAAAATATGGAAAAAAAAGTCCCACATTGTCTTAATGGAGGTTCTAATTTGTGAAGAGAAAATTGCACTGCTTTATATTTTAACCCAGTTGAAACCCTTCTACTGAATTTCCTCCTCTGCCCTCCCTCCCTCCCTTCCCCTCCCTCCCTCCCCTCCCCTCCCTCAAGCAATCTGCAAATTTTGAAAAGGGAACTGTACAGGACAAAATCCAGTAGAAATGCTGTAAGCGGCTTAAAGGTCACTTTTGTCAACAATAAGCGTAAAATAATAATACAGTTTTTTTTTATAATCTGGTGCTTGATAAGGGGAACCGATAGGTGATTTTTAAATAAGTTTCAGCCCGCGAAAAGGTCGCCGCCGGGTCGCCACGCACCGGAAAAATGTTCTGCACCACCCCTGCCAAGTCAGTCGATCCACGCCTAATATGGTAATTTTGCCTCACAAGCCCTCAGAGGTGAACAGGAAGACACATGCGAGGCATGATAGAGTGTGTGACAGAAGGATCTTGGATTTTTGTGGGTACATTTTCTGACGCCATAAGCTCCTCATCCCTGTTCTAAGTATTGCCTATCGTCGGGGAAACGATGGCGGACGATTCTACGGAAATAGAGTCCGTTCTGCTGGGTAATGCCAGTGTCTTTCGCGTTTTTTTTAAATTCCCTTGGCGCGTACTTCCGTCAGGAATTTTCCCAGGGACTATATCGTTTCTTCGTCAAAGCTCAAGTTTCTGATATTTTTGGTTCATTTGTATGCTATCATGTCTGCAGAAAATGTGAAGTTGGCTGTTGGACGAAATATAGAATTGGCCTTCGTCAAGAAAGCGAAAATAGAGTTCAAGGGTGACCGTTCCGAAGCCAGAGTTTTGGTGAGTACAAAAGGCTTTATATTCTTTATTTTGGTTGTGATACGAAGAAAGACAACTCTTAAGTTTTGAGTAGCACCACATATGTGAAGGTTTCCTTGCCCCATGGATCGTGTAAAATTTTCGCAACCCTGTTTGTGTACGATATCTTGTTTGACCGAAACATTCCCCTCTGCTTTTAATTTCGATTGTTTGAAGATCAAGCAAAACAATGCCGTGTGTAACTTAATTGATAAACGCCGCTACACTAGGGAATCGATAGATGTAGAAGAGCTGTTAAAATAGGACCAGCCTTATTTCTAAATTTTCCAGGCACTATTATTTCAGCTATGTCTGCATGAATATGTCTGCGGATAGGATTATCTTGTGTGTGTTTTTGCGTTTAATATTTGGATGAGATCATTAGGCCTGAAGGTAATGAACACAATATTTACGAGTCGAAGCGACTTTGCCATCCTTGGACGTGAGAAAAATTTCTTGACTGGGGAACCGTTACCTTTATGGAAACTGAAATTTTATAGGCTTAATGTGTTTGAAGGTTCCATTATTTGTTTCTTTTGCACTGCCAAAAAAAATCTTCCGCTGAGTAATGTTTATTTCATTTGACGATAAGTCATCGAATTACAGCAAATGAACAGTAAATTATATTGCAGAATGATGTTGTTTCGTCTTTTAAAAATATTGAAAGCTGCGCTGTCCTATAAAGTGAATAATAGATCTAACACCAGTAACGTTAGTAATTTAAAGAACAATGCCCATTCAGCTGTAATTCTCAGCTTAGAATATTGACTACATAAGCTTAGTGTCATCCATAACAATTTGTTTGAGGTTCTCAGACTGTTACGAGTCACCGTTAAGCCCATTGTGCAGAGAATAACTGTCATACAGAAATCTGATAATTAAGGTTAATGATAATGATAATTATTTAACTAAACCCTCAGTGAGAATTGGATAAATTAATTTTTCGGCAATTATACCAGTCAGAGAGCCTGATTTTCCATCTAAATTTTGTTTGCATTAGCAGTGTCGAAAATCAAGTGTCTAATGTCTTACATTCGTAAACTATTTTCATTTATACTGTAAATGAATGTTGAGTAAAAGTAATAAACAAATTTTGTTTCTCTTTCTAAATGATCGATGGACTTGGTTTAGTTTTAATTTTCTAGAAATTACTGTTGCTTTGTTTGTACACTGTACTTTTATCACTGTCCAGGTTAAAAACAGGAGTGACTTATTTTTGGCTTTAATTTCAGGCCCTTTCGGCACACAGATTTTATGTTCTTACCTTTTCCAAGAATGGATGCAAGGTACATGTAGAATTCTTATGATTTTTCCTAGAGTCTAGAGCTGTGTCGTTTTCTTTGGGTAATTAATTTTACATTTATACCTTCTTTTGTTTGTCTCTTGTACTGTCTTTAGGTGGACTTCAGCATGCATGTTTTAGAAATGCAGAGAATTGAAAGCAGTAAACCTCTTATGGTAATCCAGCTCTTGAACCTTGGCTAAATGATCGAGCATTTTTGTCCAATATCATGCATGGTGGATAACATGTTTGAATAGTTACCCACCAACATTGCACTGGAATGGTTTGCCATGCTTGATCTCGACCGAACCTTTTCATCCAACATTTTTGTAGTGTGAACAACAATTTACTGTTTGATCATTCAACCACCCAATGCCGTCTTTAACAAACACTAGGTTGGACAGAAATGTATGATTGTTAACTGGCTTTATGATCAAAAGGCTCCAAGCAAAAACACCCCAACTGACTTTTGAGTGCAGGTTTTGTCATCTTATGGAATTACTGCTAGTAAATGGCACCAAAGTTATCAAATCACCCATTGTAAGTTGTTTGAAGAAAATAACAAAAACTTGGTGCAAGAGGACAAATAGGAAAAATATATTTGGGATTCTTTTCATCCCAATGCCCAAACATTTTGCATGTATACAGCATTAGGCAATTCATTCTACAACTTAAGTGGAGTTGATTGGCTGTAGTTTGGGATAAGAAGATACCTAAGTCAGTCTGATACTGAAGAACTTGATGCTTTTGTTATTTAATTTTCCCTGAAGTCCTCTCCCCACAAACCTCAACCAAGTCAAAAGCCAGTGAATCTGTTTGGGAATCCTTATTGAACAAGTGAGAGAGTCCGAGGGCTTGCGAGGAGACCCCCAAGGGAGGGTGGGTAAAGAAAAGAATAAAACCCACTGGAACGAATGAAACTGACAACATTAAGGCAAGCTATATCACATGACAACAGGTGTCAATCAGACCTCACAGCACAGACGTTGATGTCCTGGTTCTAATTGAGTTATTCCTAAGGAATATAAGCCACAATAGTCTATCCTCAAATCAAACTAATAAGCTACAGAGAATTCTGAATTGAGCTGCTGGACTTGTGACATTAAGATATGCAACCACATAACATGTATCTCCTGTATTTATGTGACCTCCATGGGATATTTCTTTTAAATACTCAATTGCTTTCAAAGCTCGTCAGGGTATGACCTCCACCTATCTCTTGGAACTGCAGCTTACAGTCTATATGCCATCTCCCTGTTTATGATCAAGCAATAATTATTATTAAAGTTTCCTCATAGTTCTCATGAAACATTGTGGTGAAAGAGCTTTAGCAGTTGTGGCTCCAAAGCTTTGGAACTGCCCATTCCAGTAAGGAGCACAGTCACATTGGCTGCAGTCAAAAAGCATCTAAAATTGCTATTTTTTTTACAATTACATTTGCAAGCTTAAGTTTGTACTGTTATTTTCTTTCAGTTATCGTCATACCCTTTTTCAGCGTGACGTTCTAGTCTAGTGTGAAAATCAGCATCATAGTTGGTAGTGGTAGTTGATAGTAGTATTTTAAGAACAGTGAGACCTAGTTAAAGTTCTCCTAAAAACATAATTATTATTAATTCTTATTATTATTAAAAGGCACAAAAGTTTCGAAGGGTGGTTTTGCTTGGAGCCCTTCATTTCCATCATTTAAAAGTCAACTGGTAATGACTGCCCTCGGTCACTGATCTGCATTTCAAACAAAAGTGGTTGAATTTGCCTTCTATTGGAAACATCAACCAATTAAGCCAAGACCAGTTGATCCCAATACAACAACCGGCAAAAATACTTTTAAATAAGTAAACCTTCATCCTGCTTTTTTCGGTAGATAACAATATCTTGTGGTGACAAGTCGCACTACTTCCGAGTTGCCCAGCCAAGAGACACCACAGAGATCATTGCCCACATTTTTGCCTCACTTAAATCTAACTTCCCATCTGGAAGCCCAGAGTAAGTATTCATGTACATGTATGTGTATTTGTTGCACAGAGAGATTCATTAATTAGCTTTATTTGTGCATTGTAGCCAGTGTGTTACAATGTAAGTCATATTGATTTTGAAACCTTGATTGCTTTCAGCGTGATAACATGCTTTTTCATGACACCAATATTGTTGAGAATCTGACCTCTTTTTAGTGAATTTCACACCACGGATCAAAAATGTGCAGGCTCGACTCTCCATCGGCACAAGTGAACTCCCGTCTCTTTTCTCTTGTTCTTCAGTATTACAGTGCTTTAATTTGTTTCTTTTCACCTTAAATAGCCGTCTTCTGCGAGTGATATATGGGCCCCCAGAGGAAAGTGATGAAAGACAAGCACAAGTATCAACACTCGTTAATAACCTGCGAAATATGGAGGGAGATGTCGAGACAGGGCCTTGTGGTGAGTGCTGCATTACTTTGTTTTTCAGGGCTCTCATAGCGTAGTAGTAGTATCTATATATAGCTAACTGAAGTTAAAGTAATTATGTTACCTATATATTAGAACCCTTGCTACCCCAACTCCATCACAAATTAGTGAAATAGCACATGGGCTTATCATTCAGACAACCGTCATAGAGAATGTGTTCACCCAAAACCCAAAAGTGTTTGTCCAAAGCGTTTTATGAAAACTGTATGTGCAACAGCCTTACAATCATGTAAATTAGATCATGTGAGGCAAAGTTGCTACGGGTATACATTTACACAAATTAACATGTGTAGTGAGGAACATTGCCACATTTTTTGTATCTACTGTACCAGAAAGGATGACTTTGTTAGTGCCTTTTCTTTTTCCATAACTAGGTGGATTTTCTAAAGTGTATGTTTCAATGTGTGATTTTTACGGACAAGCACATTTAGAGGAAGTTGTTTGGGTAAGTTATTGACTTTATGAGTTACAAAGGTGCCTAAAGCCTGATTTTACCAAAAAGAACAAGAAAGCTTTGGATAGTGAAGGTTGTTGAAAAGCAAATAATGTTGCAACTAGAGCGTAATAAATTATTATAACCAAATGAGGAAAAAACTCACTCTGGCTTCAAGTGAGATCATGGACCAAAGAGTTTAATCATTATTTTTTGTTTTTCCCCCAACTTTAGGACATTGACACGATCTATCTCTCTCTCAATACCAAAGAGCTCAACATCCAGGACTTTGACCATTTGGACCAAAAGTAAGTTGCATTCAGCACAAGACAGTGTTCTTATAAATTTCAGCATGGTGTGAATCATTTATTTAGTTACAATGTTACAAACAAATCACTGTATTGTATGTTGCACTTTCAGAGATTTGCTTCCTATTATTTCAACACTGGAATACAATGAATGGTTCACTAAAATTACATGTGATTCATTTAAACTGGTATGAAGTATTCTTTGTGGTAATTCATGTTATATTTGGGTCTGTATAAAATTGAATGGTTACAAGCAAAATCATTTCATCCCACTTTCCTACGTTTTGGCACACAGCATGGGAAAGTTAACTCCATAATTTTTGTGCAGTTGATTCAGTGGAAATAAGCTGAGAATTTGCAAAATGACCAAAACACCTCGGAAAAGTTTTTGCCTCAAGCCCATTGAACTGATTGTCTTAAAGAATTAGTGGGGACATTCTGTGAGAATTAATTCAGTAACATAAATTTGCTGTGGAATGGAACATTTTATTTTGGGTAGTTCAAGAGACAGATCCAATTGATTGCACAAATGTTTTGATTATTAGACTCTCTGCTGAGAAATTATTATATATTTAACAATATTATTCCTTTCGAAGGCCCTCGCATAGCGAGGTTAATAAATTTGTCAGGCCGGAGGCCCGCACTCGGAAGCTAAGCCGCATGAATTTGAGCGGAAAATATATATATGTATAATTATATATTTCGTTAAAGATGTCCGTGCTGTTGCCTGGCAACAGTGTGCAAACAAAGTATGAATGATGTCAGACAAAGGGAAGGTTGCCAGGCAGCAACAGGTTGCAAGACAGACTACTGTGAGACACAATTTGTGGTTGCTATGCAACACAACTGGTTTCAACCGATTAAAAAGCGGCCGGGACTGTTAACTATAAAAGAAAACGGCTGCCTCACAATGGTGCACTCTCATGTTTATTCATTGAGGCAGAACGTGTAATTTCATCGACGAGTGAAATATGTTTAGTATTGGTCAAACACGACCAAATTGTCATGCAAATGAACCACAAGAGCACGCACAAGCGACAAGACATATTTGCCGAAGGAGATTAAACAACGAAACTCCTGAACAATGTGAAAGGTAACTTCAGATTCAGCGCGAGCAGCGAAGAAGTAGAAGACATCAACTGCCCACCCAGCCCTAGCTTCGCGAGGTTTTGCGAGTCACGTATTTCAAGTTATTCTGCGAGGGTGTGCTGGATAGGAAGTGAAAGATAACCAACGAGGCACGTAGTGCCAAGCTGGCTAATATAATCATTTTATATCCTGCAAGCCCGAGCAGAAAAATAATATTGTTTTCTTAAAAACTCAGAGCTGCAAAAATGTTATCAGCTCGCTTTATTGCTGATGCGTTCCTTGACCACATTAGGTACAACAGGTATATGAACTGATAACCTGTATCCAGCAAGCCAATGAAAATGCTGGAAATCTGATATCCTTAGTTAAGTTTTTCATAAAATTGGTTATTCTGCAGTTACAGCATATATAATATTGTATTAACCTTAACACTTAAGCTATCCTTCTGTGATCAATTTGCTATCATACACACTGTACTAGGGATCAGAAGTCTGTGATGCCATTCTAAGAGTTGTAAAAAAGTCGTCAACCATAGAGGAACTAGTGCTTGACAATGTTAGTTTTGGCAGGTAACGTATACACTGTTTTACATACCTACTTATTAATAAGCATTACTGATTATTACATATTACTGTATAATGTCCATGCACATCTGCCCAATCATGTGAGCATGTGAGTGAACAGAAAACAAAGTTATGCATTCATTACTGGTACCCCAACCGTACAAAATTGATTTTCAATCACCCGAATGTGAAGTCATGAGAGTCTGAATTGTTGAAAAGGCATGCTTTTGTAACTTACTGTTCTTTATAACTGTTTTTACACTGACTGTACATGTATTACATAACACTTAAATGAATTAACCAGCAGTCATTGACTAATAAACCTAAATAAAAAATTAATCCTGGGAAATGTCATTAATTTTATGAAGTTTATTCCTTCTGTTTTTCTTTTTGACCCATTATTTTCTAACACTTATTCCTGATGCTGGCTTTCCTTGCAGAGATTACTGTCAGAAACTGGCATTGGCTCTCACATCAAACCCCAAAACATCCTTGCATTCTCTGAGTTTGAATGGTAATTCCATAGAGGACAGAGGTATGTCATGTGCACGCTGTAACTAGAGTGTCCCCTCCTTACTCTTTATGTCACTGATACCTTGTTTACAATTCCAACCACCCAATGCTTGCTTGTATGACCCATTGGTGTTTTACTATATACACCTGTACAGCAGTCCTTGTAATCAGTTACTGTACAGTGAGGTAATTCACAACGTGATTAGTGGAGTGTTTTTTCTTACCAGTCAAAATGAATTTTGATTTGCTGTTGTGAAAGTCTCTTGCTCAAAAATCAGATCTCAAATCTCGAGCCATACAGCAGCTTTCGCAACGTCTCACATCATTTGCTTGCCACCCCTCACAAACAACAGAAACAACATGAGGAAGCAGCTAAAATTTCTACATGTACATTCATAAGACAGTTATTGTCCTCTCTGAACCCTTCATTTGACCTTTTCAAATTAATTGATACAAACTTTTAATGCTTCACTACCCAAAATTTGCACATTTGGTCAAAATTTGCACATTTCTCAATAATTACACAGTATTTGAGGAAACCAACTGCATAGAAACTCTTAGGACTAATTATTCTACCAAACTACAAAGTTTGAGCAAAATCCATTTTTTGAGGTTTGCTGCGATTTTAAGAATTTGTTTGATCAATGCTGACATTCGCTTTTAAGTCTTTTGATGGTTCGAGTTGATGGATTGTAATCTGTTGCAGAAATTAATTTTGTTTTCTATTTGCAGGTGTAGGGCATCTGGCTGGTATATTATGTAAGCTTCCACACGGTTTGGTGTCTCTCTCTTTGGCAGACAATGGAATTACATCAAAAGGCATGGTGGAGTTTTGCACTCATGCTTTCCCTTTGTCTGAACTGCTTGACCAGACCATTTAATTAGCCTATAAAAATTTGTAGTAAAAACTCAGTATTATTCAAGTTGTCTACTAATTATGAATGTTTGGTTTATGGGAATACAATTATTATTATTGATTGTGGGCAGCCAGTTGTGACAAATGGATAGTACCCTTAAATTACAGTACTGTTTAAATCAAACAATTTGAAAATTCAGGTACTCATGAGAGGTCAATAATAATTTTAATTTTAAAATGTGTATTGTGTACTTCTACAGGAGCCAGTTCACTTGGACAGGCATTGAAATCAAACAAATACAATGAAAGTTCACTGCAGAGGTTAGGATCAGTGCAATTGTTATGGTAATTATTAACTCGTCAATAATGGGTGAGCTTTGGGAGATTTGTGGAGCAGAGGCGAAACAATCAGACAGAAGAAAGTACAGTTTACTCCAGTGAGGGTAACTGTGTGAACAACCTTAACATTCCAGTCAAAAGAATCTTATTGCTGTCAGTCTGGGGTAACTTGTTGGTAATCTTTGTTTTTCTTCCAGATTAGATCTTAGCAAAAATCCCTTCAAAGGAGAAGGTGTTGCTGTAAGTTTCACCAGTTGTTCTTCTCTGTGCTTTAAGACTAAAAAAAATGTGACATTGGATGTTATTTCAAGGTGTGAAAACTGCAACTGCTTTTTTTTTTATTAGTTATTTAATTTTTTTTTATACATGTTTTGTACTTACAGTTAATTATTGTTATTGGTTTTTTTACGGGTTTTGTACTGTACTGTTGCTGTTGTGGTTATTGTCATTGTTATTAAAGTGAAAACAAATGTTTGGTTGGCTAAAGAGTGTTGTATTTCTCCAGAGCCTGTGTGATTTCTTATCAAAGCCGAACATGTTGACCCACTTGGATCTATCTGGAACAGATTGTCCTCTAGACTTGGTAACTAAAATAATTTTGTGTTGTGATTTTACTTAATCTGAAGGTCTTAGGTTCAAGTCCCACAAAATGGAGTTAATTACATGTGCATACATCCCATTGGCAGTCCCTTGTTGAACTCCTTTTTTGCACTTATGAATAATAGCCAACGGGTTTCCCTCCCACCATTTGGGATTCGTAAATCTGTTATGTTCAAGAAGTAAACAATGTGTAATTAATTATTTTTGTTTCGTTGGCTCTGTAACGGTCCTCAAGGAGTGTCGTCAATTAAGCATTTGTTATTTCCACAGTGCCTGTTATTTTTGGTTAAAAGTAGAAACAGATCACCTTTAAAGTGTATATAACAGCAGGGTTCTCCTTATTAGGCGGTAACTGGTAAAATTTACCACTTGTAAGAGCACTTATTACCACCTGCAAACATTCAAATTGTTGCTTATCCTTTGCAGAACGTCCAACATTAACCAAATGCTTTACCGGTTTTAAAAGGTCCCTTACCTGTTGTGCTGAAAACTAGGGAGAACCCTTACAACTTACAACTTACAACTTTATTTACTATTTGACAAAAGAAAAATACAAAATGGTCACTTCCCACAAATAGCATTGGCTAGTCTTACCCTTTAACAGATTTTATTTTATTATATTGCTAGCTCCTCGAGCAGGCAAGATGAACCAAATCATGCGCTGTGATTGGCTACCCGAGCGGGCAAGATGGAGCTATCTTGCCCGCTCGGGACCACCCGCCATGTCCCGCGCGAAACATTTCCCCGAAAGCCATATAATAAATCCTTTATTGACTGAGCATTTTTATGGACCTCGACTTCGTCTCGGTTCATGCCGATTTTTGTTCCCCATGTTTTAGCCCCGTAAAACATGAAATTTTAGTTTTGGTGGGGTGCCGAACCATGCCAGTAGGAAGACTGGGAAAAGAGGGGCTGTTCCGTAAGTGTCCATTATTGGTTGCCTTATTTTTGCCAAAATTGCTCTACCATCGCTCCCTGTTTCCTAACTGAATGCCTGGAACAAGCTAAATCTTAGTAGTTTGTGGCTTTTCTTGTGTTGATGTCACAGCCCTGCTATCCCCAGTCTCCTTACTGGTGCAGTTTTGTACCCCACCAGTAAAAGTCACATTTTCAAGGGATAAAATGTGGAGAAGAAGAATTGGTATGAAGAAAATTTTTCCACATTCATCTTAAAAGATCATGAAGATTCGTTTGAGCAAATAAAATCAAATCTGTTACACACTTAATTAAAAGATCTTACTGTAAGTTTTAAAAGCTGATTGGTTGTCATTTTTTGTGCGTTGTTTTCAAATGCACATGCTTTTAGCCACTAGGTGGATGTTTGTAGAAAGTACAAACATTGTATGTATGTGGTGGATCTGGTAGATATACATGTATAATGATGTAAAATAATATGTACAGGTATACCGTGTTTATCATGTTATGAGCTATGACGATTGTTTAATATTTTATGCAATTGTACATGTAGGCTGGCAAGTATTGTATTGTTTGTGGTGATTTACAGTGCAGCAGAGAAAAACGGTTTTGAAGCACCACCTTTACTGTCTACATGTAACACCATTCTTGGTAAATCAGCAGTTATTTCTGAAACTATTTGTTTTCTTGTTGTAGTTATTTGGTGCCCTTATTCGAGGCTGTGTTCAACACTTAGCAACTATCAACCTTTCTGGAAACAACTTTACATCTAAGTAAGATCCTCTATCATTTGGTAATGTCATAATTATAGTAAATTGGTGTTGGCATATTCATGAGGTTCAGTATACAATAGTTTATACCATGTGGTTTTTATGTACTTGTTGCTGTGATAGTACAGTTCCGAAATGTATTGTTGATTCAGAGTGATGTTTCGACTGCCTGAGCAAAAGTCATTATACTGTTTTATTGTAGGTAGCACTTCCTCCTCTTTTTTGTATTTTATTCATTTCATGATTAATGGTAAACAAAGATATACGTTTTGGTATTCCTCTTTATATCATTTGTTAGTAACACTTAGTAATTAGTAGTTAGTAATCCCTGGTTCTGCAATTACTCAGTCCAGGTTGCTACATGGTTACTAAGGTTACACTGTTTATCTCCATTTTGGATTACTGTATGATTAAACGTTGTGTTTAGTATTCTGTGTGGAAACCTTACTTGTAAGTATGCTAATAGCCTCCCACACTAGGCACTAGTATGTGAGAGATTATTCATAATTATTGTAATATTTATCATATCTTGACTTTGTACTAATTGATGTATTAATTGCTGACCCTGCCTGTAGTTCAGTCTTCAAAACTGCAAAAGGCAGAAATAAACAAATTTCATTTTTTTTTAAGTGGCCACATAATGTTCTTTCAGTCAGTTTCTCTTTCACATTTATTTTTGTACAGGAAGAGTAAAGATGCAGTGGTCCCACCATCATTTCAACAGGTGAGTTCATTTCAGTTGATATCCACCATGATTTAGACTCTGAAGCCTGGATGAAGAATCAGGTTTATACAGGTGTCATTGATAGTACTCACAGTTGGTCAACTATTAAGCTGGCTCAAACCAGTCCCAACAGTTTCAAGAGACTTTCTTATTAGAAGGCCTGAGCCTACAACACTGTATCAGTCGTTATAGTAAAGGTTCGATATAACGCACGCTCTGATTGGTTAAAACAGCGTGCTTTATGAGAGTACAGATGCATGGCTGACCCCACTCGTAGGATTTGGAAAAGAAAGTTCCAAAAATTTTAGCCGAATGCGCAAGGAAATTACGAAATGTTTTATTATAAAACAAATAGAGAAGCCTTGCCTGTGATCTGTTCTGTTTTAAAGCACTTAGGAAGTGGATAGAGCACTCAAGAAGTAGGGAGAACAGTCGACTATGTCTTGTGTTTCCCCTACACTTTTTTTGTGCTCCATAAGCTTCCTAAGTGCTTTACAACAGAACAGATCACAGGGGAGGCTTCTTTATTTGTTAATTAGCAATGTTATGATACCATATAAAATACCAGTTACCACTAAACAAGATGTGATATGGTAAGGTAGCATGGCAACAGAAAAGCCTCGTAAAAACACTCTATATTTTGGCTTTAGTTGCTCGTATATAAAGAAATGAACTTGGTGACCCCTATTCTTTTATTGCTGGGAAGTGATCAGTGGGCCAAGATGAAACTTTCTGCAAAGTTTAAAACAATTCTGTGGAGCAGATTCAGAGCTGCCTAATTTTTATTATATTATTATTGTTATTATTATTATTATTATTATTATTATTATCATCATCATTATTATTATTATTATTGTTATTTTTTAAGGTGTCTCTGAATCTGTTGCACAGAATTATGCCTTTACTTGTTTTCCGGTCTGATTGGCTAGTAAAACCATGTCATGAATTGCTTGGAACTGTAGCCAGCAGAAAGTGTATCTCCTTCACAATATGAGTGACTCTAAATGCTTTGTTTTTGGTTGCATGAAGCTCATTTGAAGATGGCTCTAATTATTATAAGATTACATTTGCTTTTTTACTGTTTTAGTTCTTCAGTAGTTCACAAGCTCTAAATCTGTTAGACGTATCAGACTGTAAGCTTCATGCCGAAGCTGTCAGGTAAGAGCAGATGTTGAAGTCCCCTTTCATGAAACTTCTAAAAATTCCTTTATTTGCATCAGGAGTTCTTTTAAGAATTAATGAAACTATATTTAAAGATAGCAGGGGAATGTATGCAAAAATATTGAAAATTTCCTGTTTCATTGAAGACTCTTTAAAATGCGTTACAACGTATTGCCTTCTTGTATAGAATTCTTGTATTATGTTTTCTGCTATATTGTATAGTATTTTATTAATTGCCAGATAATGGTCATTTATCCTTATGGAGGGTGTAATATTGAAGTGATAACATTGATTCTTCAGTATAGATTGGTACACAAAATGTAGGATACTACTTTAATTCTATTTTAGATGGTCAGAATCTAAGGTACACTTTACATGTGTTGTCTATGCTTCTCTTAAACAGCTCAAACTGCTGGTTAATGGAATGGTATCCTTGTCAATAGGTGCCTTGCATTTAGATCTAATTAGATTAATTTTGAACATGAGTTAGGGGCCTCCCTTCAAAGATTCTTTTTGTGACTTGAAGCTTGCTGGATGTATGCCGTCAGAACAAAATAATAATCTTGTAATTTCTTTTATTTTGTAGAGCAATCCTTAAAGGTTTAAATGAGAACAATGGCCTTGGTTGTATTGAACTTAACTTGAGCAACAATGAGGTGACTTGTATCTTTTGCATCTAGCTGGACATATTCTTGCTTTACACTTGTTGACAGATGCTTATTTCCATCATGTGTGTGACGTTCATGTCATTTACAGCTCAGAGCATCAGGAGCTAAAGCCATTGCTGAAAATATTGGCAAACTCAAAAGTGTGAGCAGGCTGGACATCAGTGATAATGGTAAAAAAAAATCACTTACCTTCCTGACAAATATGCAGTTCTCATAAATATAATAAAACATTATCATCTACAGCTCTTTTCATGAAGTAATGTGGCTTCCATTATAGTTTGGTTTCATTTCCTGTTAAATGAGTGTTACTGAGGGGGTTAGCTTAAAGGTCAGTGTTCACATCTAGGGAGCTATGTTATTGAGGAAGTTTGTTTTATACTCTGACGTAGTATAAACTAACTGAATAATCAATTTTCATTCAAGATTCCAGTGCCCGCACCTCATCAGAACCCGTCTTTGTTCCTCCTTCCTGAAACGTAACCTTTGTTACACAAGCTTTATTCCATGAATAAAAACAAAAAACATAATGTCTGGTCCTCTTTTATTAGGTTTTGAGGGGGATTTAATCCAGATCCTTGAGAAGATGTCTTCTAACAAATCTATAGAACATTTGAA
>BLFK01000862.1:2644942-2657131 GCA_014634185.1 Astreopora myriophthalma | reverse complement strand
GAATAATAATATTGTTTTATTAAAAACGCCCCCAAGATTAGACAAATCTTTCCGAATTTCAACTTTCAACAACAAATTTCAGCAACAAATTCCCGAATTTCAACTTGCATTTTTTTGCTTCGCATTATTAAACTATAAACACAGATGCTTAAATTGTCAAAATAAAGTTTAGAAGTTGCTACCGTGAAATATTTTCATGCCATACTTTGTGGCTCTCTTTGTGCTCCCTGGTGTTGCGTTTTGTAACAGTTCAAGGACTTATTTTTCATTTAACTCTGGTGCGAAGCGATTATCGCCGGCCGCCATTGTTTCCTCAGGAAAAATTTTTTAGCATCCTTTCAATTTGAAGCTGACGCGTACACTCACGCGTGCGCTTGAGCTGACGCGTACACTTACGATATTTGGAGATCATGGTATATTAGCTCATATACCATGATAGCTAAGCCAATGAAAAGTCTTGAATTGCATTATCCAATGATTCAGTTTTACGTTCATGTCATTTACAGCTCAGAGCATCAGGAGCTAAAGCCATTGCTGAAAATATTGGCAAACTCAAAAGTGTGAGCAGGCTGGACATCAGTGATAATGGTAAAAAAAAATCACTTACCTTCCTGACAAATATGCAGTTCTCATAAATATAATAAAACATTATCATCTACAGCTCTTTTCATGAAGTAATGTGGCTTCCATTATAGTTTGGTTTCATTTCCTGTTAAATGAGTGTTACTGAGGGGGTTAGCTTAAAGGTCAGTGTTCACATCTAGGGAGCTATGTTATTGAGGAAGTTTGTTTTATACTCTGACGTAGTATAAACTAACTGAATAATCAATTTTCATTCAAGATTCCAGTGCCCGCACCTCATCAGAACCCGTCTTTGTTCCTCCTTCCTGAAACGTAACCTTTGTTACACAAGCTTTATTCCATGAATAAAAACAAAAAACATAATGTCTGGTCCTCTTTTATTAGGTTTTGAGGGGGATTTAATCCAGATCCTTGAGAAGATGTCTTCTAACAAATCTATAGAACATTTGAATCTGGGACAAAACACAAGACACTCCAAGTATGTTAAGTCTTCTGCAGATGTTTGAGTGACTGTGTTTACAGTACTGGGCCGAGTTGCTCGGGGCAAGGTTAGCATGACAACCAGATAGGACTTAACCGATGGTTAGCACTAACCATGCTTCGAGCCACTCGGCCCAGTACAACAGACAATTCAATATTGGGCACCACGTTATGGGCGTAATAAGACACTGCAGGGCCATCACAAATTCAGTGGTAGGTCCAATGATAAATTATTGTCTGGAATCACATCTTCAGCAGTGGAAGGTTCATGCCCTGAAATATTCAATCAATTGTGTTTCTTACAGGAGTTCAGCTGCTGTTATGGAAGCATTAGTTCAGCTGATATCAGAGGAAAACTCGGTGAGATATCGTGTGTAGCTTTTTTGGGGGCTTCCTTTGTCTAAAAGTTGCAATATGTTATTGACCCCAAGGAAAGTGTTGTCGCCGCATTTCTTATGGACGAATCTTCGCATACAAAAGCCCTTTCCTGATTCGCGTTTTTTCTTATTTTGACCGAAAGGCCTTGTGGTTCATCATGAATAGTGTCATTAATTGAAGGGCTAAAACGGGCAAAAACGACAAATGTGACTTAGCGGGCTTTTTAGGTCATTTCGTAAAATCAAGGTCAATTTCCACAGAATCAACTGCACTAAAATCACGGGGTGAACCTCCCCGTGCTAGGTGCGAACAATTAAAGCCGTGCGATGAAAAGGAGCCCCCAAAATTGTTTTACCTGTATTTTCATATTTTCTTGCTCTTGTGAGCCCCCCAGGGCCCGAATCTTTTTTCTTTTCCTCCGTTGTTTGGTCCATATCACTTAGAATCGCATAATTGAATAAAATCTTGCATTCTGATTGGTTAACGAAGCGAGGTATTTAGCGTGGAATGGCGAGTTGAAAAGAAGGCTAAGTAATATTGTTTCGCATCTACATAACAACTGTCGTCAAATTGTCAAATTGAGATTCTTTTTTTCTTATTTTATTCAATTATGCGATTCAAGGAAAATTCATTACCTGACACGTGAATTCCGCGTTAAATTGCACTTGGAAATCGATATCACACTCATCGCTTCGCGATTCTTGCGATATCGGTTTTCGCGTGCATTTTGACGCGGAATTGCCTCGTCAGGTAGTGAATTTTCCTATAGAATAGGTATTTCTAGAATAGGTAATTCCATAACTTAATTGCCGTGCATGGCGCGAAATTGGCCGGAATTTCGCAAAATGACCAAACGCACTAAAAAACGTAGAGCCCTTTGCCCAGAGCCCTTCGATTAATTGAAGGTTTTTCCCCCCTATATATGAGATGAATGTTTTTTGTTTTTTGTTTTTTGTTTTTGTTTTGGTTTGTTTGTTTGTTTGTTTGTTTTTTTTTGTAAATGCAGCACCTGGAGTCCTTATCCTTGGCTGAGTCCAGATTGAAGGATGACATCATACCTCTTCTGGATGCTCTGGGTACAAATGAAAGTGTGAAAGAACTTGACATAAGGTAAATGTCCGCAATTATCTGCCTCAATTACCAATTTGGTACCTCTGTGTACATGTAGCTCAGTAGTCTCTTTGTACCAGGACAGACTAGGGTTGCATGACCAATTAAGGTATTCAACAGACCACAACACCAGAAACCGTGTCTTAAGTGACTTTTGTGTATCAGGAACAATTTTCAGATAGAGAGAGCTGAACAGAGTCATGTGGCTCAAGTTGATTTTTCCTTTTTTTGTTTTGCTAATGTTCTGCTGATCTTTGGTGTTGTTTCCTTTTTCCAGTGGAAATCACATGGGTGATGAAGGAGCCCGCGTTTTGGCAAAAGCTCTTCATATCAATAGTAAACTTAGGTGAGATGTGGTCGAGGAGTCCGTGGGACAATTTACTGACTTTGGCACGGTAAAAGCTGCGTCTGTTTCTCCTTAATTTCACTTTTAAACAGCATGCCTTAACGTTTCAGAACACTAAAATGGGACAAGAACGATACATCATACAAAGGATTCGCCGACATTGCTGCTGCTCTGGAATGGTGAGTGAAGCTACAGCTATACATTTTGTGCTCTGGAGAGCAGGCATATTTGGTTGGGCAAGTCATTAATCAAAAATAAGCCTTTTGATTAATTTTTATTGGAGCGAGCCCTCAACTGCTTTATCGCCGTCTTCCATTTTGCCGATTTTCTGCTTGCTGCGTTTCCAAAATGACGGCCTTTAAAAGAGCATTCGTAGACCAAAAATCACACGCTCTGCAAGCTACATTTTGTAGTGGAAGTAAAAGGCATGGAACAATTCGAAACTTCAATTTATTCTTGCTGAGCCTCATGAACAAAGCCTTTCAGAAGTAATAGGATAACGCTAAGCTATTGTAACATGGAGGAATTTCAGTATCTCTAATGGTGGATCTTATACTGCCATTTTTTTTCTTGTTATTGTTGTGTTTGTTTTTGCAGTAACCACACCCTGCTGTCCATGCCCATGCCGTTACACGATGCTGCACAGTCACTTAAACCTCAAACAGAGCAACATCTAAGAAAGGTAAGCACCAAAAACAGGATAATTAATATATCAACTGATGAAATGATCCTCACACTTGCTGGACAATTTAAGCAATTGTCTCATATGCACTTGAAAAATTCAAGTGACTCCAACGGGATTCGAACCCACGACCTCTGCGATGCCGGTAATCATTTCAATGATAATCATTTCATTCATTCATAATTAATATAACTAACTGGTTTGTGAGATTGTACGAAATCTGGAAGTCAGAAGTTCGGTAAACTGTAAAACAGTCGCATGTTTGGCGGTGGGCAAAAGGTTTTGATTGAACAGGTTTGGACCGAGCGAGGACTGGTGATAGACACTATATCTTTCTTTTTGCGTCTCTCTCTCTCTCTCTCTCTCTCTCTCTCTCTCTCTCTCTCTCTCTCTCTCTCTCGCTTTTAGAGAAAAAAACGGCTGTTTTGAAGTCTGTTAGTCTGCTGGAGAGCTTTGACTAATTAATGTTTGTTTGTGTTTTCCCTTAGATTGAGAAGTTGTTACTCAGAAACCAGTCTCCTCACAAAGTTGTAACAGACCAGGCGTACAGATTACAGCAGGGTCTCTTTCTCGCGTCCACTCAGCAACAGGTACTTCTGCCCTGTTATGCACAGACGTGAGCAATCGTAGTTCAAACGCTTGGGCGAGACATGGTTGCATCTTTGCACAACTGGTGCTAACGTTAGTTCAAGTGTTTGGGGCCGGTGAAGACTGTGTAGCGACTGTAAATCTCGCCCCTCAGAGTCATACTGGCTCATTACCGTAATGAGCCAGGAATGATATTTTGCGTAAACCACAAAGATTTGGTCAGTACGCAGCTATTACAACAGCCCACGCGATTGGCTCAGAAAACAATAGAAGCATTCAAAGAAACAACAGAAACAATGAACCCTAACCCTAAAAACAATAGAGCTGCGTCCTAACCGGATCCAATGAAATTAGAGGCTGGAATACAGCTGCGTGGTATCTGCAAAGATTGACAGATCAGCGTCCAATCTCTCGTTAATGATCGTGTCTTTCCTTTCTCTTTCCCACCATTCAACGTTGCAAACGCGCTGTTCAGGTCTTACACTTGGTCTAGCACATTAAAATAGAGCACATGAAAATTGGTGAAGTGGCCAAATTTGAAGGCATATTCTTTAATGAAGCTGAGATGCACAATGTGGCTCATCAAGCCTGAAACTTCTACAGATATTAGCATGGGTTAGTGCCGCTGAAAATGGACCGCAAAAATAAGTTGTCTCCATTCAACCGTTTGAAAAGTTTTCAGTCTAAAGGGGGCAGTACCACCGCTTAAAGAGATGAGGTTCTCAAACTTGGCCAATTTGCTTAATCCGTCAGTTGCACAGTCTCTGAATACTGATGCTTGTTGGTGTTCAGTACTGGCCTGCTTTTTGTTACTACCTCCTACAGTAGGATAACGCACACGCTGGAATACATGACCTTTCATGTTCAACAGCACGTAGGAAAGTTCTCTTATTTGTCCCGGCTTTCAGATGGTAGACCGGCTCGTGGTTCAGCTGCAGGACCTCATTGGCGATCTCCGGCTCTCCAAGGACACTGATGCTAAGAACGAGATCAAGACAGCTAAAAATTATATTCAGGACGCAGACAAGCTCAAACAGGTGTGCAACACAAATCAAGACTTTTAACACTGATGAATCACTTCACACACATCTCGTTCTCCTACTAAGAGCGTATTCCAAACGTCGTACTACATGTACTGCCTTAAGGCTCAAATGAATATGACCCGGCAGTGGCACCACCATAGCGCGACTTTAATCTAGTCACGCTAAATTCAAAATTCAAAAAGGAAAGAACAAATCGCATAAATACATGTCCAGAGGGATAGGAACCCGCCGTTTGAAACCAAGTCGCGGTACTGCCAAACTGAATGGTTTCAAAGGTCGCCAGTGCCACTATCGTGTTTAAAGAAGAATTTAATTCTTGACTTTAGTTCAGCATGGCAATAGCGCGACGTTTGGAGCTGGCCTTTGTTCTAACCTCAGCTCAGAATTTGTTTATCTTCAGCGCAATCTTGTTCCCCGGTAGGGCTTTTCACGAGAGCTGGGAGAAAGGCTGTTCTGTCCACTTCTGTTTCGGTGCCTTTCGCTTCAGCTTCAGTGTTCGTCCTTCAATGAAGCAAATTTATCACTGAATACTGTCGGTAGTTTCGTTATAACAGAAACGTTTTGTTTTCCTGACTTCGGTCAGAATCGCTAAGAAACCGCCTCAAATCTATGTGAAGTAGTATCTTGTAGTTTCTGCGACTTAATAGCTTCCAGCGAGGTTTCAAACCCAGCAACAAGAGCCAGCTGACAAAACGTTGGAAGCTTTGTTGATAAAGACTTCGATAAAGACTTGATAGAGACTTCTTGATGAAAGACTTCGAAAGTTAAACGCTTGCTTTGACAGCTTTTGCTGAAGCTCCATCTGTGTACGAGTGACAGTGATCTTGAGGCGCGGTTTGCTGAACTTGCTACCGAGTTTCACAAAGCTGCTGAGGAGAAAATGAAGGTAAGAAGTTAGCATTTGTGCTGATTCCTTTTGGCTGTGAACTCACAGTTGTTGAAATGTTGCATGTGCACTACACGAACTTAGTATGATACTGCTTAACTTAATATTTACTCGCATCGCTTCCTATTTTATGTACCACGTTGATTGTCTTCCTTACGGTCGTAAACGTTACTTAACTTTTATTAGAAGTCATTGTTTAAAAATTCCCGGCTGTGGGGACAGAATTTCTAAATTATGTTAGCTAGTATTGAACAAATCATTTGTTTTTTATCCACAGAGCAACTTGGACAAGATGGTCGATTGTGCGAAAGAAGTCTGCCCTTACATCACATCCACGCAAGTAAGCTGTCCACAGCAATTATCCCCCATTTCCTCCATAGCTTAACTTTTCAGGTTTGCAGTGTTGTACGGCCTTAGTAATCACTGCGTGCCTTCAGGTTTAGTTTGGGTGGGAGCGTGTGAGGGCAGCATTGTAAAAGGAGCGGATCTCTGTGAAAATTAGTGCAATGAAAGACCGCCGGCGAGCAATCTGTCTGTTACATTTTATAAGACGTGGTTTGTCTGTCTTGTTGTTGAGATCCTCAGTTACTTTTATCCCCATTCCAAGAATATGTTACGAGGTCTGTCTCTATTTTGCTTCAACCGATGGCCTCCATCTTGGATGATCAGTGAATTCAAGCTGAGGCAGGGGATAGTTACTCCTTCTATAGTGCGTCTTCGTGTTTGCGAGCGCCAAAGGCGCGATAATCTAGGGTTTCTGGAGACATGCACTGCGGGCATTGAGTCTTGTGCATTTTGAAGGCACAAGATTAGATAAGCAGGCAGTCGATATGGAAGTTTTAAACATAGATACGTGAGGAGACTTCTTGAATTCGAAATTGAATGTGCGAAATGATACAAAGGGAGGTAGGCCATACAGTGATAGACCCTTTGCATAAATGGCGCTGATATTTGAATAACAATACTTATACATCTTAAGCCTCGCGTTGATGCTTTTTAAACAAAGGATTTTTCTCCTGTATGTGAGACTTAAGATGTAGCGGTATTGTAATTCAAATATTAGCGCCATTTATGCAAAGGGTCTATACGACTGGTATTGACTTGCTTTGCTCTTGCTGTCGATTCCTTAGAGACGGTCCCTGGGCCGGGTGGGGGGATGGGGTGCGTAAAAAAACCGCGCCACACACTCCTCCCTGTGTGACTGTATAACTTGCGTTTGCTTGGTGTCTTTAGGATGTGAAAATCCGCCTTGAAACAGTTGTACAGAACAAACCGCAACTGAGTGAAACGTTTGTTGAGGAACTGATTCTCACGCAAGCTGCTGCTGGAATCGCCAATAGGTTAAGGTGAGGCTAGTTCAATCACCCCTCCAGTCCTCACGCAAACTAACATTAAAATTCTGTTTGTGAATCTGTGATCGCCTATTACGTCTATTCAATTATTTCACACTAAATAAGAAGTCTCCCGCACTGCCGCCTTGGGTCGTCACGCAGGAGCGTTGCTTGACGTGTTAAGGTAAATTATAAAATACGGCGAAAAATTCTCGGGTACATTACACCATCACCACTATCAGTAGTTGCAAAGCGGAAAAATCCCTTCACGGTGTTATCCCTTGTGTTTGCCACATCTTTTGACGAAGTTTTGTATTTAAAACAGTTCTGAAGCTTTCGGCTGTTGTTCTGTTCCGCGTTGACGATGCTTACACGGGAGTGAACTATCGTACGTCGATATATCCTTTTTACATAAATGCAACTACCCTCTGTCCCTTCTGTCAAGACGGCTCGGGTCGATATTCTCCAAGTGCGGACCTCGCCCTTGGTAATCCTTGGCTTATCAGATGCTCGTTAAAAACCTTTTCTAAACTGGGATTTTAAAAAAAAACAAACGATAAAACAAAGTCAATTTTTTTCACCGTCGTTGTCTCTTGGTTGGAGGGTATGCTGCTGTGGACTTAGCAGTCAATTTGGAACGATTTATTCTTGTGGAGCTACCAGCTCTTACGTTCAACTGACCACTTAATCTACTTCCCTTCCGCTCTCTTTCTTTGTAGCGAAGACAAACTTGTCGTGGCGTCTCTTATGGTAGATACAATCATGGAGGTGGTGATTCATCAGCTAGAGAACAGTGTTACTAAACTTGTGAGTGCACTTCTTAGCAATAGACCACGCGTTTCTATGGTTTATAGATTTTTATACAATAACCAAATCAATGCGCGCGCTCTGATTGGTCAATCAGCTATGGTTTATTGTGCCAGTAAACTCATGGAAAATTCGCGCGTCTTCTGAATTATTATATAAAAGCAATAGACCACAAGTTTCTATGGTTTATAGGCATGATAAACCAATTGGGATGTTGGAAGAACACTCGAAGAATTCGTAAATCACTCGCCTGCGGCTCGTGATTTACGAATTCTTCTCGTGTTCTGCCAACATCCCGCGTGGTTTATCAGCCTATAAACCATAGAAACTTGCGGTCTATTGCTTAAATAAACCACACGGGATGTTGGAAGAACACGAGCGGCGAATGATTTATGACTGGGTTTTTCGAGTGTAGTTCCAACATCCCAAGTGGCTTATCATGCCTATAAACCATATAAAATGTGTGGTGTCAGTGTTGCTTTTAAATAATAATTCAGAAAACGCGCGAAATTTCAGTGATTTAACTGGCAGGATAAACTGTATCTGATTGACCAATCAGAGCGCGCGCATTGATTTGATTATTGTATGAAGTAACTTGAACAAACTTATAAAATGCAGTCTTGCCGTATTTGTTACATTACTGCCAGAAATACTACCTGATGCAGACGGCTATTTAAGTTCCGGCAATTGTCCACGTTATGTCGCTCGCCATGCTTTCACCGATTTAAAAACTACCACAAAATGAACTGTAGTCGCGTATGAAGATCTAAGGAAGCCCTTACTAAAACTTTTTGTCATGGCAATTGTTACAGTCAAGCTGTGTCACGGTCACGCGTGACCAGTATTTTTGTAATTTGAATTTAGTGTTCAAATCTGCGTGGCAGTTACGAACTTCCTCTCGAGAGTCTGAATTCCCGTTTATTTCTTTCGAATATCGCGGAAAACAGAAAGCTCTGAAAATTTGTATTGTGCAAGAATATATGGCATTTTAAAATTACAACCTATTCGAACGCATCTTGAAATTACTTTTTAGATATCATGCATTTTACAGCGCGATTTTTCATAAAATCTCGGAACTTCCAAAGAGGAATTCGAATGTTCATTTCAACCGGGCCTTCGGATAAGCTTGACAGGAATTTTGTAATGACCAGGTCATCAAATTTATGTTGTGGCACAGGACATGCTTCTGAAAGATCAAATAAACAAGGTGGAGGAAGGAGAGAAAGAAGCTGAAAAGGGCTTAGAAGACGACGATTTGGCAGCGGTAAGGCATCGTTTGTACTTACGCGAGCACGAGAACTGCTATTGTAATGGAAGTTGTATTATTTAGTAACGGCACGGGAATACTCCGAGAACATAACTGCAAGTTCCCCAACAGGATTCGAACCTATGACCTTCCAATTCTTGGTTTAGGTTCTCCAGCATTCAATTGTAGGAGATTCGCACATGAGTTGCGCCATTAATTCAACTACTGTGGGTTGATGGGGACAATCATCCTGCCCACTGCCATGATAGCAATGTCAGTGAGATGCGTGTGTTCGAGCGGTTTTCAATTGAATGTCGAAAGTAATTTCGAGCTTGCTTTGTTTTTACATTGCAACGCTTAGTGATTGGCTGAAAAAATCTAGCGTGATATTCTCAGCCAACCAGATGCAAAATTGCCTGGAGTCGGTTGCATATATATATTTGCTTTGCATTATGATTGGCTCGTTTGATTGTCTCCGTCTGTCCTGGGTCAGTACGGAGCAATTACAAGAGCCCACGCGATTGGCTCAGAAAACAATAGAAGCATTAAAAGAAACAACAGAAACAATGAACCCTAACCCTAAAAACAATTGAGCTGCGTCCTAACCAGATCCAATGAAATTAGAGGTTGTAAAAAGCTGCGTGATATGTCTGTCCTGATTGACTCCGGGTAACTACCTTTGTTGTGGTACCAGTTTACTCCATTGAAAAGTTCTCTCTGCAACTGAGTGCATGGCTACGGTAAATTGACCACGGAAAACACATTAAGGAGCTTACGCTTCGCACCTTTAGTCGTAGTCGATTCGGTTGAGCTCCAGGATTATGGGTTGCAAGTGATATGTAGGGAGAGAGAGGGCGTTATGCTGCGGTTGGTGTAGGCTTGAATTGTTATTAGTTTGAAAATTTGGCAACTTGATTTAACCAATCAAATAGCAAAGCAAAGGAAAACGAAGGGAAAATACCCAATTACACATGTTAATGGAGCGGAGCCTTAAGCAAGCGCCGCGGAGATACTGTACGCACTCAATTGATAACCACTTGTTAATAAATGATAAATAAAATATGAGCGGAAGGCCTGTGTGGGTTTTCACAATGGCGAGAGGTAGGTTCGTCACTTTAAATACCATACGGTTAACGGCTACGGTTGGACGAGTACGCGGGATCTGGGTTGAGCTTTTTTGCGCATGCGTAAAAGTTGTGGGTTGGGGTTGTGGTTACCGTAGTGTTTCACTACGGTAAGTTTTGACAGCTTTTCTCGTTGTAGTCAAAAATCTAGAACGTGTGACTTCAAAGGTGAGGAAAACTTACATTTGTGCATTCGTACTCTTCGTAAAGAATTAGAAACTCTTCTTCAGTGATGGTTCCATCAGAAAAGAACGAACTAAGGCTTCACGAAGTTCATGGAACGACATTTTTCACACGATGAGTGATTGAACCGTAGCAGCTTGCTTGCACGGTTCGTACTCGACCCAATCCACCATCGACAAGAACCAGACCTCTCCTGCTCGTCCAATTGTAATCATTTAACCGTGGTGCTCAATCTTAAATTCCCTACTAGCCTCCATTTGGCGGAATTACAGAGGTATGCATGTGACCTAAATACTGCCTTTCTGTTAGCTGTCGTCTTTATGAATTATTAATGAATGTATGATTGCTTTTTTTGTGCACAAGGCTGCTCGTAAAGCCCGTAATCGCATCAGCTCTTCTCAGCTGACCGCTCCCGTGGCGGAAGGAGGCGATACGAGCTTCAGGAACAACAGGAGGCGCCCCACATTCAGCAGGCGGCCACCTCATGGCAGAGTAATGGAAGAAGAAGAAGAGAAGGAAAAAGAGGACAAACAAGAGGTCAAACTCGCGAAGGACGATGTAGACGCAAAGCCATCACTTCAGCCGAGCACTAAAACAGGTTTGCTTTGATTTTAAGGAGAGTAGCCTGCCTTCCAGCCGCACGGGGAGAGGGGGGGGGGATTCAGGCCCCTTATTGGTGGTTTGGACGTTATGTCATCGCCGCCATGTTGGTTGACGTAAACAACAGATCTCTCATTACCTCCTTTTTTTCGTGAACCAACATTTTTACATTTTGCCATTGTTACCTGTGTCTCTAGAGACTGGTTGCAAACGACCTATACGCCTACTACAAGCAAGTTCAAAAAGGGTCTGACGCTTATTGCTATAACAAGGCTCATGTAGCAATTCTTTGAACTGAGCTGGCGTGCTTCTCCCTGACCCGACAAATGTCGAAGTCACGTTCAAAGGAAAGGATAGGGGGAGGGTGGGGAATAGTTAATTGAGAGGTGACCATTTTTATTGCACAGGGTATTTTTTGTGAAGAATGTGTTATTTCGTGAGGATTTCTGTGTGTGTTTGGAATTCCTCGCAGCTTTGTGGTCGTCGAGTGGTTTGATTCTACCTCTTTCCCGTCCTTAATTTCGGGCGTCTCTTTTACAGGCAACCAGTAACGTGGAGTTCACAGACGGTGTCATTTGTCTCACTCTTGTGCCTTTTGTCCCTTATTGTAGGCATTAAAACGCGACTTTACTGATCGTAAATTTCAGCCAAGAAGGTTCATTTGGGAAGGAGTAAGTTATTAGTGACTTTATTTTTTGTATTTCATCAGAATTCACCATTGTGGAACCAAGGACGTCAGAGCTGAAGCATTTGGGGAAAGATCGTCCCCGGCCACCTCAGAAAAGGCGCCTCCCTACTCGTCC
>BLFK01000862.1:2625029-2644741 GCA_014634185.1 Astreopora myriophthalma | reverse complement strand
GGGGGGGGGGATTCAGGCCCCTTATTGGTGGTTTGGACGTTATGTCATCGCCGCCATGTTGGTTGACGTAAACAACAGATCTCTCATTACCTCCTTTTTTTCGTGAACCAACATTTTTACATTTTGCCATTGTTACCTGTGTCTCTAGAGATTGGTTGCAAACGACCTATACGCGTACTACAAGCAAGTTCAAAAAGGGTCTGACGCTTATTGCTATAACAAGGCTCATGTAGCAATTCTTTGAACTGAGCTGGCGTGCTTCTCCCTCAGACCCGACAAATGTCGAAGTCACGTTCAAAGGAAAGGTTAGGGGGAGGGTGGGGAATAGTTAATTGATAGGTGACCATTTTTATTGCACAGGGTATTTTTTGTGAAGAATGTGTGATTTCGTGAGGATTTCTGTGTGTGTTTGGAATTCCTCGCAGCTTTGTGGTCGTCGAGTGGTTTGATTCTACCTCTTTCCCGTCCTTAATTTCGGGCGTCTCTTTTACAGGCAACCAGTAACGTGGAGTTCACAGCCGGTGCCATTTGTCTCACTCTTGTGCCTTTTGTCCCTTATTGTAGGCATTAAAACGCGACTTTACTGATCGTAAATTTCAGCGAAGAAGGTTCATTTGGGAAGGAGTAAGTTATTAGTGACTTTATTTTTTGTATTTCATCAGAATTCACCATTGTGGAACCAAGGACGTCAGAGCTGAAGCATTTGGGGAAAGATCGTCCCCGGCCACCTCAGAAAAGGCGCCTCCCTACTCGTCCCTCTAACAGGCCGGCTGTTGCTAATGGCGCTAGCCACGAAGACGAAAACGAAGATTTGGAATTCTTCTGGAATAAGACAGTTGAAGCGTGAGTAAACAAACATTTCAAAGAATGAATAATGGGCGTGCGAAGTCTTAGTAACACGGTGCAAAAGATTCATCTTAAAACCGATTTAGCCTAATTTGATTTCGCCGACAGACTTTGATCGACTTTGATCTTTGCAAACAAAACTCAGTAAATTTAAAAAGATAACTACATTTAGTAACTGGAGGAAACATGAATGCATAATAAATGTTTGCCTTACTATTAACACCCAACCATAATGATTTAAGCGTCAGTAAATGTTATAACATCAAAATCTGTTGTTTGAAGGCTGCGTTAATCTGTTTTGGACCAAATTTCACACCTATGAACCACATTATGTTAACATGGTCTTCGAAGTTTATGGGGCTTATTTCAACTTTGAAGATGGAAACAGTGACGCTGTAGGACATCCTCTTTTGTGACTTTTAATGTTAAGTGAAGAAATCGCTTAGATCCTGGTCGTATGAAAAAAAACTTGAATACCTGAGAATACCTCGAGTTGTGCAAAGAAGGGAAGAATCCGTATTACCGGTTCAAAACGCCCCAGTTCAAGATGAACGTATTAGCTGGCAGGCTGTGTTTGTTAACGTTGCCGCCAAAACCTCTCTCCTCCGTAGAGGGCTATGTCTTGACCTCTAACGCTTCTGTTTCCTCAAACGGAGATTGGAGAGGGGATAACATAAGGTTTGCAAAACTGAATCATGGCATTTTGTATCTTGCATTAAACGTTTCAATTTTTGCGATATTTTCAGACCGGCTGTTGAAGTTGCTCCACCGGGGAAGAAGACGTCAACTTCAAAGCCTCCCAACCCTCCCACTCAAACGGCCCCAGCGAGCAAAACCCCTCCCCCCAAACCTGCGCCAAAACCAAAACCCTCACCAAAAACAAAGGGCACTGAGGTAAGAGTGGTTTTCACAAGTTATTTTTTCACACGCTTGAGTCTATTGTGCTGACCTACTGACCGAAGTATTGCAAGCCACTTGCCCGAGGATTGTAAAACAGGGTTCGCACGCGCCTTGAAAGTCCTTGAACTTCAAAACTAAAACTTCAAGGCCTTGAACGTCCTTGACAATTGCATTTGGTGCTGGAATGTCCTTGAAATTTCTCACGGCATCCAACCCACATTGTCAAGTGGGCAATAGGACGAAAATGTTTCTGGCAAAGAAGTAACGACAGAAACTAGTTAAAAAAAAAACTGGTAAAAACCTGTTCCACTGGTTTGATTTTGTACTGCATTGAGTCCTTGACAAATGAAAATTGAATCCTTGAAAGTCCTGCAAAGAGTCCTTGAGTTTTTGACCTCAAAAAGGATACGAACCCTGGCAAAAGCGACAGATGTTAGAATCTTCAGTGGGGTTTACTTTAGGGCTTACGCAATTGCTTGGGTTATGCCTTAATGCGCCCACTCGATTGATCCGGAAAGATTTCAAGCCACTTGCGCGAGGATTGTCAGAGCCATCGGTGTGAAAATCTTGGGGTTTACTTTTGACCTAGGGCCCTAGTCAACGTCGTTCAGTGCTTGCGGTTCCTAACCCTTACAACACATTACATCACGACCAATGTGAAATTTTGGAGTGAGGACCCTTGAGAGTCTTCTCTTGCTTTTTGTAATTCTTACCACAATCGTTTTTGTCTGGTTTACTCAACTGGAGGCTACTTCTTTTGGCTGATTTCGCTTTCCATCTTTACAAAAGCAGGCCTCACCGACACAAATGTAAAAAGAATTCATTGTTGCGCAACAGCATTTATGTGTTTTATTCTCCCCACCTTTTTTTTTTTTTTTCTCCCGAACAGGAGAATAAAAAGGCTGGTTGGAAAGGGTAAGGATGCTCTTCTTTATTGTACTGTGTTGGTGTGTCGCGTTTTAATAGATTTCGATTTTTTAAAATTCAACTTCAAACAATGAACATGACTTCGAGGCTTTGGGGAATAAAGACAGGATTTGTAAGAGTTTCCCCCAGAGCCTCGACATGATGCCTCTTGTCTAAGAATGAATTTTAATATATCGAAATTGGCCTATTGTCTTCGTGGCGTGGTTGCATCACGCGCTACCTTTTAACGTGCTATTTTCACAGCGCAGTGTGTATATGGAAGTTACCCAATTAGGCTTTACAGCGCTATCGGAGGACAGTGTGATGCTGTAAGTAATGAAACTCGCAGCACCGCCTATTGGCCTATTGTCTTCGTGGCGTGGTTGCATCACGCGCTTCTTTTTAACGTGCTATTTTCACAGCGCAGTGTGTATATGGAAGTTACCCAATAGGCCATTTCCGAATTGCTGTTTGCCTCTGTTTCAAAGCGAGTCTTGGTGCTAAACCATTCAAATGATAACGAGTTTGATTTGCATGAAAATACAAAACTCATTTGCATTTGAATGGTTGTGCACCAGGACTCGTTTTGGAACCGAGGCAAACAGCAATTCGGAAATGGTCTATTAGGCTTTACAGCGCTATCGGAGGACAGTGTGATGCTGTAAGTAATGAAACTCGCAGCACCGCAGGTTGTAACCATTTTCAACAATTACGGATGCTCTAACGGTTTTAATAGCACATCAGACAGTATCAGTATAGACTTTTTCCACGCTCCTAGTGGTTTTATGTTCAAGCGAATCAATTTAGGGTGCATTCTTTTAGGGTTATTGTGTTTATTCTTATTCAGGTTTAGGATTAACGGAATAACTGGAACAAGGTTTATTCAAAAGAACGCGTTTTTACAAAACGGACTGGGAACTAACGCTCGGAATTAGTCTGGACACGACAAAGACTGACATTTCGGCGGCCGAGCACGATTTTCGCGCCAAGATCTTTCCAAGAGAACGCGTTATTCTGAGAAAACGGTATTTTTTTTTTAATTTCATTCTGCTATCGGGAGCAGAACAAACACATTGCCATTCCATCCATTCCTAATTAAGCAATAGAGGACTTTTTCCGTGTTTACATAGGCTCATGTAAACACGAGGAGGGGTTGGAAGAATTCGAGACTGTTATGCAAACCCGAGACGCAGTCAAGGGTTTGCATAACTGTCGAGAATTCTCCCAACCCCTCGAGTGTTTACATGAGGCTATGTAAACACGGAGAAAAGTCCTCTATTGCTTTTATAAAATATTTCTCAAAAATAATTCGACAAAAGAAGGAAAATGCTGTTTGTTTTACTTCTTGATTGAAACAGGTTTTCTCGATACACGCTCATGTTTCCTACCAGCCAATCAAAACGCGCGTTTGACAACACCACCAATCAAAATTCGTGTGATGTCACAACCGTGTTTACATACTCTCATCGAAACACACCTATTGACCAATGAGAGCGCGCGCACTATCCTAATTATTTTATAAAACGGAATAAGTCCCAAAAGAACATGTAAGCCGAACACTCAGTGTGAAAACTGAGATGGTCGGCGACAAGTCGGGATAATCGGGAGCGTCCCATATTTCTGCGATTGAAGTGATCATTCCCTACACGTAAAAACTCCAATTTATAGACCCTTTGCATAAGTGGCGCTAGTATTTGACTGACAGTACTAAATCTTAATTTAAACAAAGGGCTTTCCTCGTATATTATATGTGGGACTTAAGCTGTATCAGTATTGTCATTAAAATACTAGCGCCATTTATGCAAAGCGTCTATACTGTCGGGGATGTCGGTGAAGTTTTTATCTAGCTACCAAGCCTAAAATTGGCGTACTTCCGGTCTGCCATCCAATTTGGCATACCCTTTTTCCCGTGAGTTTGGGGCGGACGTCGGAGACTTTCCCCGGCAGATCTAAAAAATCTGGGACGGCCAGGAAACCGAGAAATCCCCCGCGATGTCTGGGATTTTCTTACTTCGAACAATGCGTCCCTGAGTCATGATCCGGCCAGGAATCGAATCCTGGGCTTCAGTTCCCGCGAGGTCTTTTTCCCATCCTGGCAAGCTCACTGATCGGCCGTGAATCAATCATGTGTCAGATTGCGAACATCGTTGAACGTTAAATAGTTGACGTCTAGCGCAGGAAAACAGGCAACGTAAAATAACGATTGCAGGTACATAACCAGCCGCCGGGAAGCCGGGAAAACAAGATGGTGATAGGAAGAAAACGCAGCCGGTGAAAAATTGCAGGCCGGCGTTGGTCATTCTCTCGACCATCCTAATTCGTCTTTCATTCAAGCTGGTCACTAATGAGTTCTGGTTTGCCTGTTTAGGGGAATCAACATCGGTATTCCTGGATTTTTTAGAAAGAAAAGCAGGGATCGCGCTTCAACGGGTCCAGAATCAACAGAATCGTCTACAGCTTGGTACACAAATAACGGTAAACAGGACAGAAATTATCAAGTTTGTTTTTGGGTTTTTTTTTTCCAAGTGATGAGCACTGAAACTTATGATATCCCTGCAAACCATGGTGATGATAGATCAGCGAAAGAAAAAAATCCCCTCTTACCCTTGATCTTGTGTGGTGATTAATTACCCTGTTTGTTGGTGGAAGGTTAGCATTTAGTTACAAGCAATTGACTGTATTGACTTCACTGAGATATTGCTTTGCCTTTCAACAGGAGAAAAGAAAGCAAAATCAGAGTCGCCTAAACAAAGTAGGAACAGAACTGTATCTGAGAGAACACCCGAGATGAAAACAGAGAAAATAGATAGAGCGCAATCTGAAAAGAAACCAGAAGCGTCCAAGGAGAGGGTTCCCTCAGACAAGAAACCGGAAGGGATTAAAGAGATGGTTCCCTCGGAAAAGAAACCGGAAGTGTCGAAAGAGACGGTTCCCTCGGAAAAAAAAGCGGAAGTGTCGACAGAGGGGGTTCCCTCGGAGAAGAAACCGGAGGTGTCCAAAGAGAGGATCCACTCAGAAAAGGAAATGGAACTGTCCAATGAAAAGGTTCCCTCTGAGAAGAAACCGGAGGAAACATCGAGTGAGAAAAAGACGGAACTAACGCCAACAGAGAAAACACCAGGAATATCGAGGGACAGGAAACCTTCCGATAAGAAACCGGAGGTGGCCCGACCGCCCATCCTGGGCGTGAAGCCGTTTGCTCTTCCACGTGACAGGGCGACCACTTCGGATAATAGCCCGATTTCTGTGGCCCTTAAACCACGTGACAGGGCAGTTACAAGTGAACATACTACGAAGCCCGCCCACAAGGAACCTGCGGCCCCGCCTTCGGCTGCTAGAAAACCGCCCAAGTTTGGAATAGGGATAGGGGGTGCAGCGGGTGGGGGGCTTTTGGCTGAGATGAAGCTGAGGCAGGAAAGGGGGGCAAGCTTGATGAAGGTGAGGAATGCTCGGTGAAGAGTTCTGTTAAACTTGCGTGATATGTTCTGTATTGACGATATTGTCCATCGTTTTTCAAGACAGCAGAGAGACGAAAATATAGACAATATATACTGCTAACAATTGATAGAACTCAGGTTATTCAACATTGCCTTCGCTTACAATTGTTATAGCGTTCCAAAAACGATTTTCTGAAAGTCCAATTTTTTTTAGTCTATCTGCGTCGGGGCTCTTTCCGTCTACCATGGACGATGTAAATGTGGCGACAGTTTGTTACAGCTGAAGTGTGCGACACTGCATGTAGCTGCAGTAGTCGAGACATGCTTGTGTTTGCAGTTCTTTGAGATCCTGTATTTGCTTTCAGATGTCGTATTAGCTCATAAAAGGAAACTAGCTCAGAGCACTGTAAAAAAGCTGAATTGCTTGAACTGGTGTCAAATTTTCTTCGTCCTGGTTCATGTGATCCGGTCTGATTTAGGAAGGCATTTTTTTAAATTTAATTCATCTTACCTTGTTGCCTTAACTCCTGTAGAAAAACATCCCTGAAAAGCCAGTTGATGCTAAGCCAACAAGCGATTCTGGAAAGAACAAGACTGAATCGGAAATGACCAAAGACAGACTTGTGAAACCATCGTCAATCAAGAGACCCAGGCTACCGTCTGGTACCCCTCCCAAACCCGCACCACGGCCGCTGAAAAAGGAACCGCCAAAAGAGGACAAAAAGGAGGGGAAAGAAGAAGAAAAAAAAGAAGAAACACCGGAATTAAGGAAAGGGGAAAAGAAAGAGGAACCGGCGGAGAGAATGGTCGATAAATTGGATGGACAGAGAGCGGAGGAAATGGTAAAAAAACAGCCGGATAAGGAAGAGGAAAAGGAAGTCAAAGAGGAGGATAAAAAAGAGACAGAGAAGGCAACGGAAAAGGCGAAGGAACTTGAAGAAGTAAAATCGAAAACTGAAGCTGCAGTTCATGAAAAGGGAAAGGTGGCTCGAGAAATAGAGAACGTCGAACAGGAAAAACTGGAGGAAAAGGTTGAAGTTAAAACTGTAAACGAAAGGGAGAGCCCAGGTGAAACGACAGAAAAGAAAGAGACGGAGAGAATTAGTGAACCAGCTGCGGGGAAGAAGCAAAGCGGTTCATTGGACGACTTGTGGGTGAGACAGGAGTCTGGTAAAGACGCGCTCAGACCTGGGGGTCGCTCCAAGTCTCTTAAGGTTCAACGAAGCACCGCAACGGAGAAAGTACCGTCTGTGCGCTCAGCCACTTTGCCAAAGCCGTGGTCTCCTGGACAGGGACCTTCCAATATGCTTTCACGAAAACTAAGCTGGGAACTGCCGAAAGTGAGCGGTGACGACGCACTCACGGGGACGAAGGAAGGTAGTGGTTATCGAGGAGAAGAGACTATCCAGGAAGATTCCGAGGAGCAAAATGTCGAATGGTGAGTACAGTTATTCAAATTGATTTGTTTTGAGTTTGCGTCTATACTTCGTTGCTTATTTATCCCGTTCGCTCTGTTATTCGTTGAATCAAATCTCGAGATCCTTCATGTCTTGAGGTATATTTAACTGACCAACAAAAAAAGAGACGTGATAGCTCAATTGATAGAGCAGTCTGCAGCGCATTCGTAATAATAATTCTATTTTTGCTCAGGCCGAATACCATTTCCGAGGAAAATAAGGAAGCGGAAAAGCAAGAAAACAAAGACGAAGCTGAAGAAACGAAAAGAAATGGCACGAACACGAAGAGTCCGCGCAAGCTTACGATGGAAGAAATCTTGTCCGCCGATGGTGATACTCCGTTATAGACATGGTTAGTGATTGGGGCAGTTGGGCCTGTAGTTCCACGTTTCAGTGACAACGGGATGGAGATGAAAGAGGTAAATTGCTTGTGATAGCACATAAGACGGAGAAAGGTTTGAAGCGGACTAGCTGGGAGTGTGGTGTCGTTTCATGCCAATTTAGCCTAATTCAGGTCTAGAGATAGTATATGTATGTAGAAAATAAAATCTGGCCTTTCAGGGCTAGTTGTCGCGTAAATAAGGCTTGGGGTATCAGGTGGATATTTAGGTTATTTCTTTGTATGCATAAAGTAACAACGCGGCGGATTTAATTGCTAACATTTTCAGGGTTTCGCAGGGTGAGCTGCGGTTTCAGGAGGGCTGATCACCAGTTTTCAGCCGATAAGCCTCGGTTACGTATTTAAGACTTGTGTCTGATAGTTAAAATGTTTGCTGCAAGCGTGCAAAGTTCGAGGCGATTTAGATATCGTAGACCACAAATGTGGTGCAAAACGGATATCTTTCTGCTCACTTTTGAAAGCAATTCAGTCTGACGTTTCCATTTCCGTTGTTACTGAGAACGAAGAGCTTATTGTTGTCAGCTCTTCGGTAAAGTAGTCATTGAAGATTTTTCTGTGAAATTGGTCATGCCCCCAAAAAGGTGTACATGTTGTTTTTTCTCTCCTGCGTCTGGTAGAAGTCATTTTATATTAATGTATTTTTAATTGATAAACGATCGTTTTGATACGAAATATATTCGCGCCAAAATTCGCCGTAAACTGAACTGTAGCAAAACTTCGTTTTAATCCACGATTACCTTTATCGGTCAATCACTACTTGTATTTGAAAAGTTTGTTATATTAGATGCAAATGTACTTAAGGCATTCACGCAAAATGGGGTTTATTTTAAATTTAGTAGAAATAGGTTACAGTACTGGGTAATAATTGTATAAAACATGCTTTTATAGACGTCTGTCGTGGGTGTCTGTTAAGTTTCGGTTGTCGCCATCACAATTGTCAGTCCAATTTCTTGTTGGAAAGACAGCGGACATGACTCATAGATAATTCCCAGATTTGACCTATCTAATCGGCTCTTCAGTTCAGTCCATGGCATTGTGAAATATTTTAGTTGTAACCAGCGTCGAACACATTCAAGTTTTGTGAATTATTCTCCAGTAAAATCAACTTACGGTGAACTTCTGACTTCTATATTTTCCCTTGATACGCCACATTAAAGATTAGCTTACTCTCGTCCTTGGTCGTTTGCTCTTCTCGGAAGAGCAATCTCCGTTGTACAAGAAAATGACCTTTCACGCGTGGATAAAAAAATCCGAGCTACTTGTCCTGTAAGGAATCGTAGGAGCAGGCGCACGTTTTTACCGCAGCCGCAGCGAGCTGTTTAAGTCTTCCAACGAACCTCAAGACGGGATCCAGACGAGATCCGTTTTGGCGTCGACAGGGGCCTCTGATCTTGGCAATCCCTCTTTTTAACCCCATCCGTATCCCATCTCAACCCCAAGCGGAAACCGTATGGGTCGAGCCGGTGATAAGATCACCCGCTTTCTATTCCAGGAGTTCGTAATTGATATATGCTTCCGAGGCTCGTTGATGATGAGTTTGCCACGCTTTGTGGTCGGAGTTAAACTAGGGGCATATGACAAAGTTTTGTTCGCAAAGAGTTCTTCGCTCACTACATCTCGCACAGTTTTGTCTTTGCAATTTCCTTATCCACTTTCAACTATATCTTACATCTTCTATTTCCTGGAATTCATTTGCAGGCACAGTGCACCTCAGAAGTGCGTTTAAGTTTATTGTTGTAAGGTGGATGGAATTCAACCGAGCGGAACGGTTTTTCCTTTTACCCTCTGAAAACCCGTTCGTACGGAATTGTTCTCTAGCACCCCTACTAAAATCAAAACTGATCCAGTCACTTCAATTGAACAGTTTAATCATCGGTTACAGACGTTTCCTTCAGACAAAAGTTTCACACACACACACGGCATGTTCTTGGACAGTGCATTTGGACATGATATGACGTTGCGCATGATCCGCGAGGCGCCTGCTGACACTCCCTGGGTTTGAAGTCGACGCAGTCGGAGCTCTGTTGCTCGACCCTCAATACCGGTTTAGCTGTTCAAAAGAAACGAGGAATTAAACATTAAACCTACTACAGAGCGATTTTGTCTCTGGCTGCAAACGCCAGCACAATCGTCATTGAAAATTACGTTTTTGAAGACGCTTCGACCACACAAAAAGTTAGGGCTTTGTTTGTTGACATGGGACTATTAAACGAGCAGTATCCTGAGGTAATTGTTTCAACATCAATCCTGCTCTCTGCCTTCGACCTCCAGACTCTACCGGTATCCTTGGTCAGCAGCGTCAACGAGCCAAGCAAGAAATTGTTACGTTACCTGATAAGCTTCGTCGCAAGCCTTCGAAGTCTGGCGAGTCGTCTGGCTCAAATTCTTTGTCCTGGAAAGCTCCATCTTTGTGAATGAAAATAGGAGATTAAAAAGATGACATGGTGGGGCTCTTGTTGGACTGTAATGGCCAATATCCACGGTACGACTTAGTTTCATGCGACAAGCTTACGACAGGTCTACAGCACGAATTGTTTCGTGTAAAGGTGATGTTACAAGAGCCGATTTTAACGCAACATTGTCGCAGCACTATTGTTATTTTTTATTATTATCATTATTTATTTATTATTTATTTATTTATTTATTTATTTGTATTTTGTTTTTGTTTTTTGCTTTCTTTGTACCCCCCCACCCCACCCCCCTCACCCCACCCCCCTTTCTCTTACTTGCATTATGATTTGATTATGTTCGTTTTTTCCAAGGCTTACAAACTACTGGGCCGGGCTTATGGAATGTTCCCTGGCTCGCCGTCTTGCAAAGTTTCAGAGCCGATCCTGGCCACACCTTTTGCAGCATTTTTAGGCGGAGAAACATTTTACTTACTCGGCGAATCTGCGCCCGAAGGCTTGGAAATGAATGACAAATATATGTATATGACACTGCTTTTTCTTTCATACACCATCACGCCGGGACCTACCTATGAAATTCGGAGCGGAATCCACTTGAAAAAGAAAAACAGACAACAACAGAAATAGTGCTTTAAACATCCCGGCTGAGTACCTTCTTTCCTGGATATCTGCAGAGGTCAGTCTTTCAAGCTGACATCTGTGCCCTTATAAATGTTTCTCCGGGAGAACAGCGGGGAAGTACGTCCGCATGTTGAATCCGGTACATTATTGCAAACTGAACGTATGAAATTATTTATCGCATCAAATATCACTTGTTAATTCTTTTTGTCGGCTTTTACGAGGACAGTTATCGCCGGCGGGAGGGGAAAATACAATGAACGGTGAATTTTAATCCGACAAGGTTGAACAAACCGCGAAACGACAGCAGAAGGCATTTGATCGATGCTCCATTTCAGAAGACTGGGTTCAGTTTAAGTAGCGTCTGGTGCCCCCATATAATGGCGCAATCGTTTCCACTGAAAAGTCTTCCGTTGTCAATGGGTCCCGACTCTGGAAACGAAACGTTCTCTAAACGACATCATTTGAAAAGTCTCCGCTCTTTAAACCGTTTTCGAGAGATTTCACTTTAATTACCGTTCTTGATCAGTCGTTTTAGAAGAGAGGATGGGCGAATTGTAGCAAAAAAAGTGTGCGTTTTCAAACAAAAACGCATCTGTCAAGACGGAGTCAAAATTGCTTAAACTGACCCACTAAAAAAACCCACCAGGGGGCGAGACCTTAGCTTTGAATCAAAACTGTCACTTTTGGCGCTCTTGATTAAAACTCACTCGTAACATATTTTGGCAGCCGGCGCCATGGCTATTTAGGGCGCACGCAATGTTCTAATATGTCAGGAAAGACTCGCATGCCTGAAACGCAATTAATTTTGTTCACGCGCCGCTATGATAGGTATGACACAATAAATGGATTGGAAAATCCTGATTTCCTGTTAAGGTTTGACTTTCGATGGTTTAAAAACCTTAGAAAATACCGTAATGAGCAAAGTGAATGTGTTTAACGCTGAACAATATAGCTGAGAAAACCTTCCTATGTATTTATCATGAAACAAGTACAACTTTGTTACAAGCAAAAAGTCCAAAGCAAGAATTTTTAACTTCTTGCTTTTAGAAAGAACCCTCCTTTAGCTGAATGATATTGTCACGCGACAGATCGTTTTGCAGGTCCAACCAAGAGGACGCAACTTTTTACTGGAAGTTCGTTTAATCCAAAGTAGCTCACCAACGTTTCAAGTTGGAATCAGGTTTACAAGCGAAGCTTAGCCCTTCAGGCAGGTCCATTTATACTAGGCAATTAAGTTAATTGGTGGCTATAAAGATAAAGAGCATTCACATCCAGTGTTTGCAGGTGTTTTCAGGTCGGTAAATAGAGGAACTTGAAATTGAGCTGTGCTCAGCTACTCGCGCTGGCAATTTTCAAAACTGGGAATACCGTAAAGATGGACTCTCAAAAATTCAGAGCGCTGGGTTTGAAAAGAAACGGTCGAGTCTTGTCACGATCCTACCGACACAGAACAGTTTTTAAGTTGAAGTTAAGTGAAATTTTGTCGGAAAATGATCCACCCGAGAACAATAAAATCAAAAGGTACCAAGGCCCGTGAAAGACCTTTTCAGTACTATTATTCAAGCTCTGGCGAGAGGCGTGAGACGTGAACGACAGGCCGCTCTAAACAAGCGCATTTCGTGAAGAAAAGTACCTATTTTCCTACCCAACAGCGGAAAACACCTTCTAAGGAAGCAATCAGATTTCTAGTAACGGAGCTAATACATTCATACCTCCAAAATTTGGGGGTTCCTAGGCTTCCTGGCGGTGTTGCTTGTTCTTAATTGAAAACTTAACCGCAAAAGGACTAGAAATCCAGTTTGCGGTGTTCCTAGAACCAAAACCGTACAACCACCATTTTATAACATTAAACCCCAAATTAAATATTAAAAAGAGGTCGGCGACAAGAACTGGTTTCGAACAAGGATTTGGAATCAAGCCAGAGAAATAATTATAACGTACACTCCCAATACCACGAACATACATGTGTCTTCTAAATACAATACAGGATTGGGAACCGGGAAGAGGGGCTACAGGAAAATGGTTACCTTTGACCACAAGGTTCAAAAAGCGAAACTTCTGTCTTGTCAGTCCTTTCCCTCTATTTTTGAAGTGTAACCGGTGAATGTATTTTAAAACAACCGGATTTTAGGTTGAGAAAATATTGATTCAACAAAATACAACAGCGGCAGTAAAGGAGGTCAAACGTGTATATTTATATTCATTACATGTTCTACTACTGAACAATTGTACGCCGAGATAGCTCCTATTCAACCTCTTACTAACCGAGTTACTGTCGAGTTCGAGGGCCGAACTGCAAGTTACGTCCCGCGTTTTTTCCAGTTCAATTTACGGCCCGAATGAGAAGCACGAGGGCCGTAAATTGAACTGGAAAACAAGGGGCCATAGCTTACAGTGCGGCCCGAGGAAACGAGGTCGGTTAAGATATTTATTATATCTCTTGGCAACGAATCGAACGGGAAAGCACACTGTGAAAATTAGCGGGCCACGACAGAAGTCTGCTCCATTACCTCTCGCGTTGCACCAACCTTCTAGCTATTAAAATGGTAATGTGTGTTTTTTTAAGGGTTTATTTCGTTTTATATTTTCTTTTTTTTTTTTGGCTGAAGGTTGCAAGTATACCGGCGAAAATTTGAATAAATTTCGAGTAAATATTTTGGTCCCGAAAAGTTGACACAGATACATATCCCAAATATCTAGGTTACCTTTAACCTTGAATGGAGGGAGCACGTGTTTGAAACTTGCTAGCCGCGATAGTGAGTGAATGTCGTCTCCCATGGAAATAATTCGGTGTCCGAATTGAGACCGCTCCGCGACCTCATGACTTCTGCCAGCTGCTCTTCATCATGTATCTATTCCGGCCGGCTTTGCCGGCATGATCGAAAAATTAAACCCATCAGATTGTAGGTGGTTTCACTCCTCACACAGTGAGGGAGCCTGACCGACGCCTCATCAGCAACGTTGGTCTCGACTGAAGACATGACAAAAATCTGTTGCATGGGACGCTGATTAATAAAACGTTCGAGCAAACATGTTTAACTGTGGTGTGATCCTGCGGTTCTTAAAGCTACTGCAGTGAAGAGTGAACGTAGCTTAGTCTTGATCTTAATTGAAGCAGTTGTTGCACTGGGTTCAAAGATTTGATGTGAAATTGAGTTTTTGATTTGTATTAATATCGTTTGACATCCAATGCCAAAGTAATAACTCCGACCAATCACAGCAGGTGCAAACAGCGCAATAAGCCAATCAAAATTCGTAGCAATTCCATGCGCAATTGGTTTTGGTTTTCCTTCTCATTGGTTGATAAACTGGCGCGATATTTTTAAGCCAATCACAAAGCGTAACAATCGCAACGCGTAATTACTTTCGACAGTCATTTGAAAACCGCTCTAACGGTAAATTTGTTCTTGATTGTCCCTAACCACGTGACACTCACGTGACCAGCGGCCATACTGATTTACCGAAACGATAGGAAATATTTGCATAAAAATGAAGTTCAATTCCCCGAGGATTGTTTTGGGAGACTAAAAATGGCCGCTGTCTCTTTGTTTAGGTTCACCAATATGGCGTCATGTGAAAACGATCAATACGTGTAAAATGGAGTATTTTTATATCCATTAAAAGCTATTTCACTTAAATTCTTACTAAGGCAACTAAACCTCAACAAAACACGATGAAAGATACAAACATGAATTCAACGCCACTACCATAATCACTAACACCAAATTTGTTATACATCCAACCGTTACATCACCCTTTAACCCAGGCTCTTCTTGTTTTGCTCCCTTCACATTGACAGAGACCCTGGTTGCAACTTGTCTCATGACCACGTGGTTACAACGATGCTGCATTGTTCGTACCGTTTTGCACAAACTATTTTCCGGGTCATTTCCAGACCTGTATTTAATGAGCTAGTCTTTAGATAAATCCACGATGAAAATGTCCCAACGGTTGGTTAGAGTTTCAGTTCACAGATTTCCAGAACTTTCCAGGACCCGCCGTCAGGAGCAATTGGAGCGTTGTCATTCTCCAAGACTTGAAAAACTTGAAAATCCAGAACTTTCCCGGATATTTCAAGGGCCCGTACAAACCCTGTACTACATGACAGGGGGGTAGGATTGTCAGAACAACAGTTTTAAAACTCTTTGCTCTTCACTGTTAACAGCTTCTTAATTACTTAGAATTGTGGTGGCCATGTGAATCAGCGGCAACTTGGGTTTCCCTCCCGACGACAAGGGAGGAAAAGAAAGAGAGGAAAGTTTCAGGTTGACGTCGTACATGTTGTTGCCTCCCGTAAGTCTACAAAACGACATTATTTATTACTTTACATTACGTGACAACTTATACTTTTCACTTGTTAACTGGAAAATGAACTACAGAATAGATGGCAAAAAAACTTATTCATACATTTTTTTTAACGCTATATGATATCAAAATAACTGTCTCTTTGCTTAAATTCATTTTAATTCACAATACCTTAACATAATGCACATGACAAAAAAAAAATGCTAAATTTGGACCCTGCGACTTTATTATGTAGAATTCCTTGTTCCCTGCCAGAATATTTCCAAGATGCTGTGAAGCCAATTCGGTTTAATGATCCATCATTTTGCTTTTTTTAAAGTCCTTCTTGATTTTTTTAATCAACTCAGGATTGCAGATTACATCAATGGCAGTCATGGCCATTGCCTTGCTTGCAATCAAAGTTTTCTTATGAGCAGCTTCTGTTATAGCCGCTGTTGTGAATGCATGGGAATGATTCCCAGCTTCAGTATCAATGGCATACAGCACATGAGTTGAAGGGACAACATGAGAGACATTGCCCATGTCTGTTGATCCGCGCCCTTCCACTACTACTGACGGGTCATAATGCACTCCTAGCGACTCAGCATTGGCTTGATAGAGGTCTGCAAGGGTCGAATTGGTGTCCACGTTAGAGTAACCCATGGGATCCCACTCTATGGACAATTGACACCCTTTTTAAAAAAAAGCAAATCACATTAAATTGCTGTACCACACATCTACATCATAAAAATAAGTTTTTGTTTTTGTTTTTGTTTTTAAATTCCTCAAAGAAGACAACTAATAACTAATACAAAAGGATGGCTACAATAAGGTAAGTCTAATGAATCACACTCTAATACACCTTATTCCAAAATGGCTGCCATTTAAAGATCCTTTTGTTTTTAATCAAATTAGCCCTCGATGCCTCTTTCTCAAGCTCCAAATTCAAAAGAATAATTTACCTTGAACGAGGCAACAAGGGCTAATTTGAATAAAAACAAAAGAATTTTGGAATAAGGTGTATGAAAGCCCAGCAATTGAAATGTCAGCTTTTGAATAATTAAGCAGGGGCTAATCTTTCCTTCCTGGCTAAAACATGAAAAGCCTGACTTCCTTTAGTACTGTTGGCTGCCCTTATGAGAACTAATGTACCCATTACCCATGAGTGGGTTGTGTTTTGAAGGGAAGTGATATATCATGACTAATAATATACATGAAAAAATTTCTCGATTCTGATTGGCTAAGAGAAATGCAGTTTTCAGGAAACAATGCAGAAAAAAGGAAATTCAATGCAAAAAAGAGAAAAAACTCTGCGGCTTAAAACCTTTTAAAAACCTGTTGTTTTGACTAACGCGAGATGATATATTTGCAGGGTTTGAATAAACTATTTTTGCACATGATTTACCTGCATTGCTTCTGCATAGGGTAATTGTGATAATTATGATAAGCCATTTTTTCACGAATATTATTATTAAGTAATCACATGATTTTAATTGTGCAATTTGGAATAAATAATCACTCGTAAATTTTTTGAAAGACCACAAATTGCAATTTTGTTAGTCTTTAAAAAAATTTACTCGTTTATTTACTCCAAATTGCACTCAAAATCATGTGATTACCTGTACTAATCAATCTTTCAAGATTTGATACTGTGTTGAATCTTGACTACATTTCAACGTTGTTATGCACGCATGCCAACAAAGTTTTTGGCAATGTCCAGTAATGCCACATTTGTCTCAATTTTTTCCTTCTGTGGGCATACCAAAGTATGACTCGGTGTGATGTTGCTACATGAGAAGGAAAAATTGAATTAGCAAGAACATTTAATGTACAAAACTTATATTCATGACATCTATTTTTAATTGCTTACCTGTGGCTTTTGCTGCAGCCTGAAAGCAACTTGTGACCTTCTCCTTTAAAATCTCTAACTCCTCATCAGTTGGTGCTCTGATGTAATAATCAAGCTTAGCCCGATCCGGAACGATGTTTGGCTTTATGCCCCCCTCAGATATGATGCCATGCACACGCCATGTGGGTTTCATCTGTTGTCGTAATACACTAATGTTACTATAGGCCATTACAGCTGCATCAAGGGCATTGATTCCTTCCCAGGGAAATGCTGCGGCATGGGCAGCATGCCCTTTGTAGGTGACTGTGACACGCTGTAAAGCTAAATGAACAGGCCTAACTAGATCTATTGGGCAAGGATGAACCATCATACAGAAGTCGATACCCTTGAAGCAGCCATTGTTGATCATCAAAACCTTGCCTCCACCTCCTTCCTCAGCTGGAGTGCCAAGAAGAACTATTTTCACCTTTGGCTTCTGATTCACTGCTTCCAAAGCAATTTTGAGACCTAATTTTGACAATTAAAAATGTTCTGTCATGACAGAAACCAAAGTTGCAGGGAAACAAAACGCTTATGTCACCTTTTGTTTCATACAAACTTTCACACTGTTTAGAGAAAAAATTGTAGCAAGAAATCTGGGTTAAAAGAAACAATTACTTGAAACAACTGAAGCAATATTATTGTGGAGCTGTAAATTACAACCCCTGGATATTGATGCCTGACAATCATTTTGCCCATGGTAGGGGCTTTTGATCATTTGTTGAGTCCTGTGGCTTGAGACATTTGACTTAAACCATGAGTGGCCTGGGATCCACTGCTGCCATTTTGGAAGAGAGACCTGGTAAGCAGCAGACATTCAATGAACAAATGTTGTTGCTAAAAACTGCATTGGTCTCTTTTTAGCTTTTTGTTATGTGCGATAGTCATTTCCTGAACTGTGAAAATTATTCATCTAGTAGGAATTACTGAATGAAGAATTAAATCTTATACTAGACTTATATATTAAACTTGACGACGTTTCGTCCAAAACCATCGGACTTCATCAGGTCAATGGTGGAGTCGTGACCAGTCATGCAATACGCATCACTAGTTACATAAGAGTCCGCGCGGAATGTTGCGTAGCAACTCGGACCAGAAAGAACGGTCATTTGAGCAAGGTGTGAAAGAGGCTATTTGGGAGAGGGTCACTAGTTACATGACATGCAACAAGAAGGGGGGCCTCCGCTTTAATCTATCACATGCAAGGGATGAGTTGCTACGCAACATTTTCCGCACCCGCTCTCATGTAACTAGTCATGCGTATTGCATGACTAGTCACTACTCCACCATTGACCTGATGAAGTCCGATGGTTTCGGACGAAACGTCATCAAGTTTAATATAATTATAGTCTTTTCTTTCATAAGCTTACTTACAATGTTTTTTTTTTGTTTATGTGTGTTTGATCACATGGATTGGTTTATAATGGACTGCAAATTATCTTGAAATATTGCTAAACAAATATATATCAATGAAGCTATTTAAAAAACAAAGAGCATGTTTGCCATAAATGTCAGCGGTGATTTGCTCCACAGTGGACTCCACAGTGGAGTATAAAGCATCCTTTTTTTAAAAAGGCTTTGCTTTTGATGGAATATTCTTGTATTTTCTGCAAAGGAGAGGGGTGGGGAATTGATACTCACTTGAACAACGACAACTTCTGTGGGGTTGGGCATTTGAACAGGAAAAATGATGCAAGTTCAAAATGTCCACCCCTCCCGGCTTAAAAATGATAGGTGCATAAGCTTTTGTAACTCATTTACCTAAAGCAGCGGCTACGCCTGATTCAGCGATCAGATTGTGTCCACACGCGTGTCCAACTTCTGGCAAAGCGTCATATTCACAAATCAAACCAACCGTGAGACCTCCATCTTCACCGCTTTCGGCACGGAAAGCGGTGTCCAACGTGTAATGAGGAGTGACGTCGAAACCGTGCGAAGCTAAAAGCTCCGTTAGTTGCGCGTGAGCATACGTCTCCTCAAAGTTCAACTCTGGGTTCTCCCATATTCTCCTGCTGAGATCATAGAAATCATTAGAGTAGAAGTCGATCGCTTCTTTTGCCTTCTCTTTCAACACTACCTCATCGGTCGCCATGCCGGCACATGTACTTCAGCCAAATGCCCCGTGCTTTTCGAGACAAAAGGCGTCGACTCCGACAAAAGCCGTACTCGAACTCTCACCCTCCAGTTAACTGACCAAGGTTTCTTAAGATCGCGGGTGCAAAATCTTACACCTCTGCCGTTATTTCATTTTTCCACATTCTTCGTGTTTCTCTCAGCAAGTTTATTTCACGGTGTTAGTTTCTTTACCAGTCTCGAAACTTTGGGAGACTGGTGCAAGTGTGAATCTTGTGGTATACGAAACGACGACGCCGACGGCAACGAGAACGCCACAAAACAATAGGTTTAGTGAGCAAAAACAGTGGTTTCTGCACGCTCTGCACCTGCGTTTTACACTTTGGTACATTTCTTTGCCGTCATCTCCTAAACAATGACGTGAAATTACTAAATTTGAGGTTTTGTAGAGGACGTTAGCACATGACGATGAACATTCACGACGTGAAATAT
>BLFK01000862.1:2599001-2614884 GCA_014634185.1 Astreopora myriophthalma | reverse complement strand
ATTACAACAAACAAGGAATGAACTAAAATTCTTGCAACAAGCGATGAATAAAAGTTATTTACAATCAACTTAAAACGAGAAAAAGTTACAAATATTTACAAGTAAAGCGGCGCCGAAAAGTAATGAGAAACAAACGTCTATTAATTTCGTTAATTACACTTTCTTTCTTTCAATTCTTTAAACAAGGAGGAATTGTTACCTTAGTTCTGCCTGTGAACGCTGGAACGACGCTTCTTAAAAGGTAATATACTGGCTTGCTAATTGGCTTTTACTTTCTCCCTTTTCATAAACTTAAAAAATATCGTTCACAGAAAATTGCGACAAGCTCGCGCGATCTGCATGCGTCAGCATTCGCCTCCAGGCCTCTCTATGGGAAATCAAAAGGTGTAAAAGGAAAAGAACTTAGGCAAAATAAAACACACACACATACACAAAACAAAGTCCAAAAAAGAAAAAGTGGTGGTCGCCGCCGCTACAACCTGTGACCTGCAAAAGAAACCTGCCCAGTGCCTACCCGGAATGGTAGTCCCCATACTCCAAGTAAATGAATGGGCCATTTCCGAGTTGCTGTTTTCCTCTGGTTCAAAGCGAGTCTTGGTGCTCAACCATTCAAATGATAATGAGTTTGATTTGCATGAAAATACCCAACTCATTGCCATTTGAATGGTTGTGCACCAAGACTCGCTTTCAACCGGAGGCAAACATTAATTCGGAAATGGGCTATTGAAGAAGTGATCCTCACACTTTCTGGACAATTTAAGCAATTGTCACATATATGCACTTGAAAAATTCAAGTGACTTCAACGGGATTCGAACCCACGACCTCTGCGATGCCGGTGCAGTGCTCTTACCAACTGAGCTATGAAGCCACACAGTTGAGAGCAGGTCAATTTGTTGGGCTCATGCGTGTAAATTATCCAGAAAGTGTGCGGATCACTTCTTCAATTCATTTCTAACCCGCACTTCACAATCATTTCATTCATCATTCCGTTCACGGGAAAACACCATCCGGCCAAAATTTACGGAAATTCCGGTAAGAAATTGAATGGAACGGAAACTTTCCGAAAACTCATTTCGAAAATTCTGGTCAAGCTCTCGAGGTTGTCCATTTTCCCAGAAATTTGGAAATTCCGGAAATTTTCTGTCCACTCCGTACGACTCGGTCTTAGTTCTCCCAGCCGTAAATGGTTCCTCGACAAAGCCATTCTCATTCCCAGAGCCGTGATCCTTGTGGCCAGCGCCACCAAAAGGATCGCGGCTCTGGGAACGAGAATGCCCGAAGAGATTTTACATGACAGCTTGCACATGCGCAGACGTTATTCAGCCCTGCTGACAAAGCCTAGGCGGGAATTACGCCCGAGCGGGAATGGAACGAGACCGGTTCAGTCAGGTGGATTCGACATTTTGGTCGAATGGAACGCGCCCTGACCTATGTTATGTAATATTTGTCTCCCCAGCGCGGGCGCTTGACGTAATGAGAAACCGAGGGCTTGAAAAAAGACGTGAACTGCGCGTGGTAAGAGTTGTTTTTATAAAATTTTACTTCAGCCGAAGCTACCTCTGGTTTTCACTCACGTGACCGGCGGCCAACCAGCGTCCATATTGATTTACTGAAACAATAGGAAAAAATGGCATGAAAATGGAGTTTAATTCACCAAGGATTGTTTTGGGACACCAAAATGGCCGCCGTTTCTTTGTTTAGGTACACCAATATGGCCACCATGACGTCATGTGAAAACGATCTGTTGTTGCTTTCTTCAACTGCATAAATTATGGATATGTGGGGCAAGCATTTTTTATTAATATGCTAGCTCCAGGGTCGAAAATATTGTTAAAATCACGTAACATGTTCCTAGCCTGGAGACCAATTATATCAGATATTTGGCCATAGACCGAATTCATATGTGGCAGCTAATAAAATATTTTTTTTCTTTGTACTAAGTAAGCTCACCAGCCTTGCTAGCATGTGAAAAATTGAAGACTATTTGCTTTAAAGAGACCTTTTCACCAATTCGGCAGCCATCTTGAATTCTGTTGTTCTAAAAAATGGCCACCGTATCGGTAAAAAGATCAATAGAGGGTCGTGAGTCTAATTAGCATGAGGATAATAGTTGACAATTATTCACTGAAGTGGAGGTAAATAGTGGTGGATAATTACCAAGCTGGAGAGTGGCACAGCAAGGTAAATAGCCAACACTTTCACTGACACTGAGGTGAATAATTGAAAGACTTGGGGCAAAAATGTCCTAGCTGACTTTTGTGCAATTTTTAGGTCATTTCTCAAAATCACAGCCAATTTCCACCAAACCAACTGCACTAAAATTATGGGGTAAACATCCCCTTGCTATATGCCAAAAATTAGGACAATCCGATGAAAAGAAGCAAAAAACAATTTTCTACCTGTATTTTCATATTTTCTTGCTTGTGCCCCCCCCCTTCCCTCACTACCAGAATTTTTTTCCCTTTGTTATTTTGTCCACATCAATTAGGATAGGTAATTCCATAACTTAATTTCTGTGTATTGCATGAAATCTGGATGCAGTTTTGCAAAATGACCAAACGCACTAAAAAGTAAGGAGGTTTTTGCTGTGAGCCGTTCAATTATTGTTTTAGTGTAATATTATTATATCACACAGGCTGAACAAGCAGTGGACCAAAAAATAACTTCAGTTTTGACAAACAGTCCCAAATTTAAAACTTACCAAAGTACGATCTTCTGGGTGAGTGTAGTCCCGAGGACTGTCGTTGATGGTAGTGACTGAGGTTTCGACATCCTGAGCGGAAGTCATCTTCATTTAAAATCTCACATGCTGTGACTGTGTGCTCAGAGATGAAAAGTACTTGGCCAACACCTCCCAGCTAGCCAATCAGTGCACATGAAAAGCACTATTCACTTGTGTGGTATGTACTAAAATGATTTATTGGCCACCACTTATGAATTTAGCCTACATATTTCTTACTTTTACTATAACAAAATAACTCTGTTTCATTAGCCAATAAAACTCTGGTTGGCACGTTAATCTTATTTATTTATTTATTTATTTAAAGTTTTTAAAGTGTGAGTACCGCAAAGGTAGGAATGTTTGGTGAGCCCTGGGTCTCTTTTCCTCACCCAAGAAGCATGGTGAAGCCAACGTTCACTACATTTACTACAGGTACACCAGTTAACCTGTGTTAATTTGTTGATCATCTTTGTGATGTAACAGCTAGTGTCGAGTTGGAAAACACAAATAGGATTTGCATATAACAGAAATCAATTATACAGCTGCTCAGGAGTTTATAAAGCCTTAAGTGAGGGAAGGAAGATACTGCATAATTTTTGTGGGTGTGAGGTGGGGGTCTGCCAATGGGACTGTCTCTGAAACCTTAGACCAGACACCAAACTATGTTCAGTAAAACTTCTCTAGATACACATCGATGTCTTGAAATTCACATTGTAAAACTTTGTTGTGTGTTGATGTTGCCTCACTTAACCCTACAGATTTATTTTTTCCGTTTTAAATGGTGAGATTTTTCAAAGTCACTCTGAATTTTTGCAATCAAATCCGGACTACACAACACATCAATAGCTGTCATAGCCAATGCCTTGCTAGCAACCAAAGTCTTCTTGTGGGCTTCCTCTGTTCCTGCTGCTGACGTAAATGCATGTGAATGATTGGCAGCAGTTGTGCCAATAGCATACATGGGGTGTATTGAAGGAACTACATGTGAGACATTGCCCATATCAGTTGAGATAGCACAGGTTTCTTCCCTAGGAAATATCACTCCTAGGGACTCGGCATTTGTTTGGTACAATTTGGCAAGAGTGTTGTTGTGATCCATGTTTGCAGCGTAAGGTGTTTCCCATTCCAAAGAAACTTCACACCCTGGCAAAACATTAGTAAATGAAATTAGAAGAGTTGAGTTTGGTTTGCTTACAATTCGCGACAAGGTTCATTGCAGAACCTAGGTGCCATTTATTGCTATGATTTGGCTACCATTAGATGAAATAACCCAAAATACCATGTCAGTTATTGCAGCCCACTGACAACTAACCTGCGATCAGGCCCTCATTCCCTTTTGAAACCCTGTCTGCCAAGTTCCCCCCCCCCCTTCCCCCCAATAAAAAGAATGCCTCATCACAGGTTAGCTGATAGTGCATGTGCTAATAGGTGAAAAGGAGGGTAAGTGAAAATCAAGGGCAGACGAGGAGAAGTCTTGATAAACTTTACCGGTATTGAATGATAACTACCTGTTGACAATGCAGCACTTTTAAAGCAGTTTGTGACCTTTTCACTTAATTCATCAAGCTCCTCCTCATTCTGTGTTCTTATCTCAAACATTAACTGAGCCCGGTCAGGGATGATGTTGGGTTTTATGCCTCCTTGGGTAATGATACCGTGTACACGCCAAGTGGGCTTCATCTGTTGCCGTAACACACTGACATTGGCATAAGCCATGACTGCTGCATCCAAAGCATTAACTCCTTCCCAGGGATATGCTGCAGCATGAGCAGCGTGACCCTTGAAAGTTACAGTGACATTACAATCACATAAAACTGTTGGCTTTAGCACATCCACTGGGTAGGGATGAACCATCATGCAGACGTCAACAGATTTAAAGCAGTCACTGTTGATCATCAAAACTTTACCACAACCATGTTCCTCTGCAGGAGTGCCAAAAACAACTATTTTGACTTTAGGCTTTTCCTGGGTTGACTGCAATGCAATCTTGAGACCTGTCCAAGTAAAATAGTGAAACACTCTTTGGTAAAAGCAAGGGTTTGACTACAGCATCCAAGTCAAATCAGTGGACACTGAGTGAGGGCATAGATCTGTGGATTAAGTTGGGTCTTCAACAATTTAATAAGCTGATCTAGGGAGTGTACTGACGTTGTGCAGCTGTTTATGTTGAGCTGCCACGTGGCCACTGTCAATCACTCACAATTTGCTTACAGTGCAAAACAGCCAAAATATGGAAGGGGTATCGAAGGGAGGGGAGGGTAATCTTGTACCCAGATCTTTTGTGAACAAGGCCAAAGGTGGCCAGACGAGATCTGGGTATGAGATCAAGGGAGGGAGATAGGAGGATAGAAAAGTGGCTGGGTTGAAGTGGTTCACAACCTGAAAAAGGATTTTTTGTAAATCACCCAATGTGAAGGAATTCAGGGCCAGCCATAGTAATAAAGAAACCCTTGCATATTAGATGGAACCAATGTATGTAAACACTTGAAAGCACACGTCCATTCAATAATTGCAAATAATGCTCCTATCAAAGTGGAATTTGACTCCAGCTTCCATGAAAATGTCAAATTCCTCTGGGTCAGCCCCCTGCCCCTAACACTCTGGCTTAACACTGAGCGGTGCAAACAAAGTTGACAAAGTTTTACCCCCGGTATTTGCTCGAACCTCTTCTGACTTTTCTTGAAGGCTCAAGTGATGGGAGTCACGTAGTGTTGTCATTCTACGAGTTACCTCAAAGTATTTACCTAAAGCTGCGGCTACACCTGATTCTGCGATCAGATTGTGTCCACAGGCGTGTCCTACTACTGGCAAAGCGTCATATTCACAAATCAAACCAACCGTGAGACCCCCATCTCCACCAGTTTCAGCACGAAAAGCAGTGTCTAAAGTGTAATGAGGAGTGACCTCAAAACCGTGCGCGGCTAGGAACTCTGTTAGTTGAGCGTGAGCATAAGTCTCCTTAAAAGCCAGTTCCGGATTTTTTAAAATCCGTTGGTTAAGATCGTACAGCCCGGTCGAGTGTTGATCAATGGCTTCTTGGGCTTTTTCTTTAAGTGCATGAACCTGATCAGTCGCCATTTTGGTTAGCCTGGGCGACAATAGGCTGTCACGTGAAGGGTACTTGACGATGTCACGCAAAAGCAACCATCACGCCAGATGTCACACACGTGCTACAATATCACCAACATTTATTTGAAGAAGTAAACAGGCTGGCCCTTGCAAAGGGTGATTTTCAACGGACCAATATTCTAACTAGTACAACTGGTCTTGTCAGTTATCAGAAATTACAGGGGAACTACAGGCTCCAAAATTTTAAATTTGGACGTAAACATCCGTATTGAGGTTAAAGTTAACCATATATATATGTCAGGGGTGACATTAGGGAGTTTAAGCAACTCGGCGACGACGGCAACGACAACGCCAGAAAACAATAGGCTTCGGTTTTTCGAAAGCTGGATAACGCTGGCGTTAGCAAAACCAATTGAGTTATCCAAGGGGGCCGAGTCGTTCGAAACGGGGCTAGTGCTAACCCGGGATAAATACCATGACAACCTATAGGTTTTTAATAGGACTTTAATAACCCGGGGTTAGCGCTAAGCCGGCAGCTTCTGTGAGTACCGGAGCACAGATTACGTAAGCTTACGTAAAACAAAAGAAATAAAAGACAGGAAACAAGACAACTCCAAATAAAGACTATTCCCAAGTTACTAAAAATACAAAGCTTTCCGGTACCTGCAGAAAGACCCGCTAAGCCTGCTTCGAACAACTCGGCCCTGGTAATGATTTATCCAGTGGACAGAGCTATCCCTTCGAAAGACGGGACAGGTTTATTAAATAAGCAAAAACAAGAGCACTGTGTGTTCTGCACGTGCGGCATGCATTTTAATACTAGTACATGGCCTTGCTGTCCTCTGAAAAACAACACTGAAGGTGACATTCTGACATGACCAATGCAAATCAGATCTAAGGATTGGACGACAACTTGAGAACAAAGCGGTGATTCCTTCATTCTCTATGTTTACTTCCAATCCATCCCTACCAGTACAGTCATAGGATACTCCGCCCATCCTGTCATTAGTCATTAGTATCAACACTCGTTGATTATCGATTGCCAAGCACAAAATGCTCTCCATCTACGCTAGCTTATTTTGTAACTCTTGCCCATTTAATTCTTGACCTCTTTACCGTTCCGTGGTCGCCTTTTAATGAATAGTTTGCGCGAAAATCAAATCATGTGCCGACACGATGACTCACTCATGAGATTCAAAATACTAAACCTCGGTGGTCACTCAAGTTTAAAAAATTTTTCCTGTTTCGAATAACGACAGTCTCGCCCTTTCCAGCCCTCCAAGCAGACTTTCTTTCCGTCACGTGGATCGCACGTGTAATGCCCGTGCACGGTGTCGTTATGCTCCGCGCAGTACTTGGTGCAGTCAGGACCGTACCACTGTGGATTACACAACTTCACTCCACTGTCGGTGCATGTATACTGTGCCTCTTCAACGGTATTGTTGGCGGCCAAACATGTCAGTGAGCAGTTGGCACTGAATCCGTGGAAGCCATCAAAGCACACTTTGTTGCCGTCGTTGTCACAAGCGTAATGGCCAAGGTCGTCGTCGTCTTGGGGGATGCAGAACTGAGTGCAGTACTCACCGTGCCAACCATACAAGCATGTTGTACTTCCGTCATGCGCACAATTATAATGGCCACCATCGTCGTCGCGAGGTATGCATTGCGTGCGGCAGTCGCTACCAAACCACGACGGCAGGCACTGTTTCATTCCATCCGCAGGTCTGCATCTGTTGCGAAAAGAACCGTTTGCTTACAGTGTGCACGCGCATCTTTGTGCTCTACTGACTGAGCACAGCTTTAGTTGTTTCGGCACGAAAGTTAATGAAGTACGAGGGCTTGGCTTAAGAGCTCTTGAAAGTCAAATTACAGTTCTTTTTTTATTTAACAAGGCACCAGTTTCTGTCGCGTTGCAATAAGTCATTTTGAGTAATGTGCGCGCCGAGGTAAAGACGTTGGATTTGCAGTTTCGCGGAATGAGAACGTTTCTGCTGCTGAGTGTAAAGAAAAGCCGCAAACACGGGTCGTTATGATAGAAAATCTAATACGGAATACTTTGGAAGGATACCTAATCCAGTTCAAGTAGGCCATGAGCGAAAGAGGTACCTGATTAACTCAGTTCACCCACCCGCGGTAATAGAATCAGAATTCAATTCAGACCTCTATACTCAGTCTAACAAAGCGGAATTGGCGAACTCTGAGTGAAGTGTAAAGGACTTCTAAGCGGGTCAGCATGAAGGTCGCGAGCGATGATGAGTTGAAGATTTCTTAGGGCCGATTTACATGCCACGGTACAACTTTTGCTTACAACTGTCGTATGCGATTTTTTCTGCGCGCGCTGCTCGCGCCACCCAAAAAATCGCATGCAACTCTTGCTACTGAACACAGACTGTGCTTACGATTGTCGTAGAGTTTTAAAACATGTTTTAAAATTCTGCGACATTTTTTGTGACGTGCACGCCAGTCGTAAGCGAGTTGTAGGTTTGATTTACACGAAACAATTCGTGCCGTAGGCCTGTCGTAAGCTTGTCGCATGCGACGAAGTCGTACCGTGTAAATCGGCCCTTAGTTTCACCTTCCTGACTTACTTGAAATGACCGAGCTCATCGCTCTCATCACAGTATGTAGAACAGCGCGGACCAAACCAGTTTTTGACGCAGCTCTTACAGGATGGCCCCTGCCAATTCCGCAGACATCGTTTGTTTCCCTCCTTATCGCAGGAGAAGTGTCCGTGCTGCGAGTCATCCCGCGGGACGCAGTAACGATTGCAGCTCTCTCCGAACCAACCACGCTTGCAAATCTTTCCTCCTTGGCGATCGCAGGTGTAGTGCCCACTCGAGTCATCCCGCGGGATACATTTCACATTGCAGGCAGCCCCATAGTAGTTTTTGTCACAGTATAACTCCAGCTCAAGCTCAACGCGAACACAGCTACCAGTGAGCGTCAGTGTCTTTCTTAATGGACTGTGATATGGTCCTGGCATGATGGAGGGTACCGTAGCGTGCGTGCTCTCCACAAAGTCATCTCTCGTGTATTTGTCTTTGTCCCAAACTTCCACGCCTATTGTAATGGTACCCTGAAAGAAAGTAACTGTTTTAGTCACCTTGCAGCAGATCCTGCTCTTAGATTGTATTCCATTTGAAAGGCTCTGTGTACAGTCAATCAAACATCTGAACACGCAAGTTCACAAGAAAGCCTCAAGTAGCCTGCGTGGCAAGAGCGTGGAAAAGACGAAGGGAAAAAGAGATCGGGCGCTTGCGTTGCGTGAGGGTAGCGTCGGTTAGGGGAAGTGTATCCAGCTTCTCTCCTTTTTCTCTGCCCTTTGATTCCCGGAACGACATAGGATCGAAATGCCCAATCACAGCCGACCATCGTGTTGCAAATGGTGGAGCGTAACCTGTTGACTTCATCGCCTGATGAAGACTAGCAGTAAGCAGTCGAAACGTCGCGATCTACATCTCAACACAGGGAGCCCGGACAATCTGTGTGAAACCGTTGATAATTTTATAGTAAATTTATGGGATTTGAAGAAAGTTTCGTCCTATAGCGACATCTTGCCAAATGTGCGTATGCATCAATGCTAAAGAAACGTTAAATCACCTCGTCTGTCATATTTTGTCGTCCTTTTGCCTCAGAAGCGGTGTTTTGAAGGATTTTGAAATCGCCGTTGACTATCACTCTATAATAATTCTCAAGTGACTACATCGTGAGATAAACGGTAATACTCTTTACTATCATTGTCTCACCACGTACTTACCTGAAATGAATCAAAAGCAAATTCCTTTCTGATATTAAAGCGATGGTCATCTTTTCCTCCAACCACAACGGTCTGGCTCCTTCCCATGTTACAGTTGCTTTCGGAGCCAGTCCTCGTCTGGGTCACGCACAGCTTAAAATAAGCGTCACACGGATAACAGCGGCCCACATTGAGCATGAAATGATCACAGCATTTACCATTGCTCATGCGGTGGGATGGGTTTCTGTAGCTTGTTAAAGTCACCACTGCGCGCCCCGTGCCCTCACAAGGCACCTGGTGCAAAGAAGAAACATAAAATTGCTCTTTCTTGGGAAGATTTCAAAATTCATGTTATTAACAGGAAACTTTCTCGGGCTACAATACACACTTGGATGTCATGTGACGAATTATGACTAACTATTGGCGAAATACACTCACAGTATCTTCGAGACAAAGAAAAAAACGTTATCTACTTTTTACCTACGAGTTGTCATAAAAAAATTCCTATTGATAAAAATGTTTATAAACAGTTATATATCATGGCAGAGACGGATATATATGTACATCACATGGTAGTAGTTACATATTTGACTTAATGCAATGGGCGGCCGGAAATGTCCCATGAAATTTAAGGCTCTCTCTCCCTCCCACAGTTGAACTCCAAGTTAGAGGGGTATTGCCCCCCCCTAAGGTGAGGAGTGGGAGCTGGGAGCTTTTTAAAACTGGTGCTTAACTGAGAAAAATGTAGCAATGGAATCAAAGGTTGGATTATATTCCGTGTGCCATTCCTGTAACCGTTAATGCACTTTGGCTAATCGAATGTGCACAGATAAGAAATACGAAATAAACTCCACTATCTCTTGTCTTTGTTTACAAACAAAAAAAAAACACTTGAATGAAAAAATGCCATTTAGTTCTGACTTGAATGATAAAGTTTTCAATCCCACATAAGGTAAATGAAGAAAGGCCGATAAGCTATCGGATGAACCTCTATAATTGGCAATAAAATGAGGATGGAACCTTCACTCAAAGTAAAGCCGATAAGATATAACTGAGTTGAGATCGGTTCAGACGCCGATCGTAGTCCGGATATGCGTCGACCCAATTCATGAAAACCAGACGCAGAAGTAATAGTAATAGTAATAAAATATTTATATAGCGCTCAATCCACTATTTGTCCATGGCGCTTTACATTAAAAAAAAAAATTAAAAAGCCAAAAATCCTACAATATTACATCAATAAGTTAGAAATCATCAAAAAAAATTAACAAATTTAAAAAGCTTGTTTAAAAAGATATTTTTAAATGGATCTTAGTTCAAGTGGGATCGAGTTCCGTAGACTCGGTGCCACCACAGCAAACGCTCTCTCTCCATATGTTTTCCGTCTAGCTTTAGGGACCGCCAGAAGGTGTTGAGAGGACGATCTTAATTTCCGTTCAGAGGTGTGATGAAGGAAGGCGCTGTAAATAGTAAAGTAAGTAGATAGTAGGCCTCTCCGAATCTCGAAGCCTCTTATTCAAAGCGAGTGAAAATCTCGTGAAAGTTAGTTTTCATTCATATGTAAAGTAAAATGTTTCATCATAAACCTTTTGGACCACTTGGACTCTCGTTGAAAAGGAAGCTGAATTGAACTGGGAAATGGCCCGGCTGTTCTGTAGGTTTCTTTTAGTGAAACTGCTTATAAAATACATTTTACCAATTTATACCAGAAGTTCTTTTCTTGAAAAGTTCGGCGTGTAAATCGAAGCCAATCCTCATGCGTGCTACAGCCGGAATTCCCTGCTTGGTTGTAACAGCGGGAAGAACGGCTCAGCCGTTAAGAAAAGGCCGTTCTTCATTGATTCAGACGCCAAATTTTTCAAGTCATTAGGTTCGCCGGCTCATGGAATAGCGAAGTGGACCGACCTAACAAACATCCAGAAGCTGTTTACAAAGTGGCTTTTAGGTGGCAAGCACATATATGTGCGACAATTAAAAAAAAAAACAACTAACCGGCTTTGGTTGCCGTGCCTCTCATCCAAGTGCGTCTGACTTACGCTTGAGATTCGATGCACGTTCCCTCGCTTCGTTTCCATTGAAATTCCTTTGGTTCCGGCTAGTCAGTAGCGGACAAATGGTTCCGGTTGTGTCAGTGAGAGGCATTCCGCTTTGACGAAAGATGAATCGAGTATTCGTCGGGTATTTAAACAAGATTGGCTCAAGATTACTCGGTGATGACTAGATTGGGTGACCATTATAATTTGCGAGTCTCTACGAACTCTGTAAGAAAATATTAACTTATTCTCAACTTACCGTGAAGCACCACACGAGAAGAGCAGAGCCAAAAAGCGACGAGATCATTGTTGTTCTATCTTCAAGCAAACGAGTCTCGTGTAGCGTTGAATTCTATAAGCTGCGAACGGTACTGACAAAACTGGCAATTTTTTGGTAGTCTTCTGGCAAGAAATACCAACAGACGATCGAACAATTCCACTAATAAACGGGTCTAACGAAGTCAAGGTGTAAAGAGAGCGCAACTTAATTCTGTCCATATATACATGTGATGACAGGGCGTCATTTCCCTTTACCCAATAGGCGAGGCATGTACGTTTGGCACCGTTCCGAGATCGTGCGAGATAAAAGCGTCCAGTACATCGCGCCACGTACACGTATAACACATATCTAATCAGGCTTTTTTCTTTCAAATTTGCCATCATTTTACGTCATTTTACATTAATTAATTGACACACATGTGCATGGAGTTACGAGGTGACTGGAAATCTCAGCAAACTCGCTGGGTACCTGATGAGGAGATGCGGTCAATTCAGTTTCCTTCCGAAGAATTGCCATCAGTGGAAAAATCGCCAAAACTACAACAGAATAGCTATTACAAAACTTAACATTACCTTTACTTTGAAGCTTTTTTGATCTGAAAAATGACACTATTGTAGTCAATAAAAACATCATCCGAGAGGGCAATCTTTGCAGTTTCAAGGGAGGCAACCCATGTGATTAATTCTCAGCCGTTATATACGTCCCCCGGACGCCGGCTTTTTTTTTAACGATCACCAAGTTCATGACCACGAGTCACTAACACAGTAAATTCCGCAACGTGACTGTCACGCCTTGAAACATTCATCAGAGGAAAGGCACTTTGAAAGTGAACACATGAATGATTTCAGTTAATTTTAATTTTGACACGTCGACATCAATAATCCCTCTATCTTCTAGTTTAACGCCGTCTCAGTACACGAATGTTAAACAAAGAGGTAATCAATGATTACTGTTGCACACATGAATGAATTGAAATAAAAAGAAATTCGACTGAGTGTTGTGTTACAAACACGGCTCAGTTGTTACTTCTCAAAATACAATCTGGCCCTTCCCAGCCAGCTTTGCAAACTTTGTTTCCGTCGCGTGGATCGCACGCGTAATGCCCGTGCATTCCGTCGTCGTGGGGTACGCAGTACTGAAGGCACTCGGGCCCATACCACCACAGCTTGCATTTCATGTCCCCAGCCTCGGTGCAATCGTAGTAACCCTCTTGCGTTGAATTATTGCAGGTCAGTGAACAGTTCTCTCCGTATCGACCCAGAAGGCAGTTTTTACAATCCGGAGGCCGGTATCCGTCCAAGCAGACTTTGTTGCCGAAGGTGTCACAGGTGTAATGGCCTCTCGCGTCATCATCCTGAGGAACACAGAACACGGTACAGTTCTCGCCATGCCACCCGTGTTCGCACATCTTACTTCCGTCATGCGCACAGCTGTAGTGTCCATTTTCATTATCGTCATGAGGAATACAGTACGAACGACAATGGGTTCCATGCCACCAAGGTAAGCAGTGTTTCTTCCCGTCAGCAGGCCTGCACCTGTTACCAAGTCAAATTATCCAAGCATGTTAAAATGTCGTCATTGGGTGATTTTTTAAGAGTGACATATTAAGGCTTCAGCCTGCTTCAGCTTAGTAAAACGCAACTAACAGAAATTACCCGATGACTAGCTTCTCGTGTGCGCTGTTAGGGAAGGAACGCCTTCATCACACGGCTTCCATTTTGAATCCCGAGGCGGGGCTGAAAACATTCGTTCCCACACATGGACGCCGCGTGATAAAAACTCAATCGACTATAAACCGGACAGAGCGAGAACTAAATGATACTGGTCGCATATCGATCGCAAATAATTAATGTTATGAGAAATGGAAACGAAAACCCCTTCATACCATAACGTATATGTAGCTTTTGTTTACCTTCCCACAAATTTTCTCCGGACGCAGATGATCCCAGGTACTTTCCAATGTGTGAATTCTTGCTTCTGTTCTGCTAAGGACTTTTGATGCGTCAAAATAACTTCGAAAGCCCCTGTCTGCCCTCCTTGCCTCACCCCTTCCCCGTTTATATGCGAATTAGCCGTAACAATATTACGATTCCCGCGGATGCTACCCCTTCCCTTCCCACTTCCGTAAAAAAACATAAAAAAAAAATAATTAATTAAGAAAGTACAATGCGAGTAGCGATGGCGTTGTCAGAATTCTGTATACAGGTTTTTGCCTGTCCACTATTAAAAGAAATTCGCGATCGATTATGACAGGTAGGAGTCAACGGAAAACGTAACTGGATTTATTGCTTACCAAGCCTTCTCCCCCATTCCCGTTCACAAGCTTGACTTAAGCCCCGGGCGACCTTAAAGCCCAGGGCGTGTAAATGAGCTGGATTTTATGGTAGGTCTGGTAAACTTTGCGCGGCGCGTGAAGCAAAGTAGCGCGTTCTCACTTACTTGTAATGACCTTGCTCTTGGCTATCCTGAGCTTCGCAATACGTGGAACAGCGCGGGCCAAACCAGTTTTTGACACAGCCTTTACAGGATGGCTGCTGCCAGTTCCGCAGACATTGCTTGTTTCCTTGTGTGTCACAGACAAAGTGTCCATGCTGCGGATCATCCCGCGGGACGCAGTACCGAGTGCAGCTCTCTCCAAACCAACCACGCCTGCAAATCTTTGTTCCCAGGTTATCACATATGTAGTGCCCTTTCGAGTCATCGCGCGGGATGCACTTGACGTTGCACGAGTCACCGTAGAAGTACTTGTCGCAGAACACTTCCACATGAACGGTTACTGTAACGCGGCTTCCTATTAGCTCTTGTCTCGTGTGGTAGTTATTCGTCGAGGGGTTACCACGTTTTACAGCAGGAATTGTAATGTAGGTCTTGACGGTCTCCACAAGGTCATCCTTAGTAAGAGTGTCTTTGTCCCACACTTGCACCAGCAACTTTATATTTCCCTAAAGCGAAATTGGTTGATCGTGAATTTATTAGGTCTCTTAATTGAACAGTTTTGTTAGCCGGTCAGGGTTCTGTGTTTGCGGACAAGCCTGCGAAACCTATTTAGATATACTTCTGAAATTTTTAAGATTACGACTTCTTTAATACTAAAATACATGTTTCGATGTTACGAACATCATCGTCAGTTACAAAATATTTGGAAAAAACCGTTAGGACTATATAACAACTAAGTGAGACATGCATAATTAATATGACAAAGTGACAAAAAATTGATTACATATTTGAGTGAGTACAAAGTGTTGAAAAGAATACAAAACCTAAAGCGTAAGTGTCAGATTGACGTGGTGAACTTGTTGGTTTAAATTGGGCTTTTCCCAATTTATATGCATAGCCTCCTTAAGTTTAAGCTGAAATTTAGTGCGGGCAGAATCAAGGATTTCGAAACAATCTGCAGAGCAAGATTGACGACAACGCTCTGAGCTTTGTAGGTGTTTGAAAATGTGTGAGGACTTGTCTGAAGAGAGATGTTCACGGACACGTGTGGAAAAACACTTTTCAACACTTTGTACACTTTTCAACACTTTGTACTCACTCAAATATGTAATCAATTTTTTGTCACTTTATCATATTAATTATGCATGTCTCACTTAGTTGTTATATAGTCCTAACGGTTTTTTCCAAATATTTTGTAACTGACGATGATGTTCGTAACATCGAAACATGTCTTTTAGTAAAAAAAGTAAAAGTCGTAATCTTCTTAAAAATCACGATTTGCTTTCTGCTTTCTCGACTTCTGAAATTGCAGGAAAAGGTTGAAAGTATCATTTTCCATAATCTTTGTTACAAATAATAAATTGTTATTGTTGTTAGGGTTTGTTTGTTTGTTTCTTTTCTTTTTTTTTCCTCTCCTTTTTTTAGTTTGTTTCGCTTAGGTGTTCAGGTGCAACGGTTCATGCTAAAATCGTGAAAACAAAGGTCAATAGGCAGAATAGGACGTACGTAAATATGAAATAGTCATTTCGTAGGTTTTAGCTGAACTGGGAAGAAATTTCCGTATACAAGAAAAGTATACTTAAGTAATTTTGAGTGTCAGGGGATT
>BLFK01000862.1:2580006-2597816 GCA_014634185.1 Astreopora myriophthalma | reverse complement strand
CCCCCCCCCCCCCTCCTCTGAACAATGGTTTTAACCTCAATTCTTTATACGATGAGAATTGGACTGTACTTACAGCAAAAGACGTGAAAGGGAAGTCGTTCTTTAGGACAAATCGGTGATCGTCTCTACGGCCAACCACGTCAGTAGTTTTTTGGCCAATGTTGCAGGTGTCGCCTAAGAGCGTGTCCGCCACGCACAGTTTAAAGTAAGCATCACACTCTGAACAGCCAAACAGGTTCCTATCGCAGCACCCACCGCTAGCCAAGCGGTGTGTCGGATTTCTGTAGCTTGTTAGAGTAATAACCACATGGCCCGTGCCGTCACAGCAGTCCTGTGAATAACAAGTAAGAAGTCCTCGTTATTAGCCTCCCAAGGAAGGATTGAAGTTCCTGTCACGTCCCATCACGTCCCGTCGAGCGACTGCGCGATCCAAGGGGTGCGAGGATCTCGGGCGCTGCCTTCGTTCCTTGCACCTCGCCCGCGGCTCGTGGATCGCGTTCTCTCTTTGATTTGTTTATCAAAGTCGGAGCGGATGGCGGAGCGAGGTGCGGAATTGCGGAAAATGAAATCAGTGTTTTAACGAACGAGGCATAATCAGAAGTCCATAACCCAGGAAGTCTCGATCTGGAATGGAATGCGGCCCATCAGTTTACAGTAATGTTTAGAACGGCTGCTACCGCATGTGTGCCATGATTTGCATTTAGCACGAGCAATCCCACGTGCGGAACTTGGTTGCGGACCAATAAGACGCGTTGTGGTTATTAGGGCCAATCTGATTGGCCATTTCTTGGCGGGACCTCTATTCTAAATTTAGATAATACGGTAAACTGATCGACCAAGGCCAAATGACACAGATCGAGACTTCTGGCCTAGCAGAATGTGATTTTTTTGTTATTTAATGAGGTGCACATGAGATGCAAGAAGCTTTTCAGTCTGTAATCCCGTCCTTTAGTGGCTTGTCGCTTCATCGTGCCTTTGTTGGTTTGGGGGTCGTGGAACGTTTTACATGTAATGAGAGAGTTACATCCAATAACGACCGTGAGATCAAGAAAATCTGCGGTGCGAGAGGGTGGGCCCAAGGCTTTCCGAGAACCCCAGTTTCTTTTCTTCTTGCAATTCATTGACTAGCACAAAATTTGCGAGTCTAGCGCCATCTCGAAAAGTCTCGACCTAAACGAGATTGAAAATTTGTATGGTTGCAAATTTTGGGCTAAAGCTGTGGTGACAGTGTCCGTAAGATGCGCCCAGGGGAAGTATGAACTGTCCCCCCACTAGTAAGTGATATTTTGTACAGAAAAATGTTGTATTCGTGAACTGTGTATTCGTTTATCTAATTGAGTTTTTTTGTCGTGAAGTGCTTAACTGACAAAAAAAAAGAAAGAAAGAAAGAAACCGTTCCATCCCAATGTGGTTCAAAACGTGATTGCCGCCTTTTTCTCGCTTTCAATCTTCACAAACATAAGAACAACAAAATTCCAAGACTTCCGGACAGATAATCTCGGCGAAAGAAACTTAGCTTTTTTGCATTACTTGCGTTTTAGTGATTTTTAATAGAAGAGAGTCCGTAAGAGCTCCAACCCTCTAAACTTGTTTTTCCCGAAAAAGGTCCAAGTTCTAACACTTAGAGATTTTCACGTTGCAAAAAGTGAAAAATGGGTCTCCCCAGCTGACTCCACCGGCTCATGCAGCGAAGTCTTACTTGGAAAAGATGCATGGTGAAGAACCAAATGAGGAAGGGGATGAGAGGGAGATAAGAAAACTTTCTTGGGAAATTTTAAACGTGCATTATCAAGGAAAGTGACTAAATAAACTTACCATGAAGGATAACAAAATAGCGGCAGTGATGATAAATGACCACTTCATTGTTCCCTGTTTTTCAAATTGAAAATATCCGCACTGAGGTCTTCTGGCTCGGCTTGCAGTGTAACGTCGTTACGTTTCAACTCGGAGAAGCCGGGCAAAACTCACTGTGCGTTTCAACAGGAGCTGAGCTTTCGTGTGACTGAAACTGTTACCTCTGCAGTGCAACTTATAGGCAGTGCAGCTCCTCTTTGCCCAGTGGGAGGTGTTGACCCTGAATGGGTGTCGCGCCAAGTTCTGGATCTTACAAGTGTTCACGTACAATAGAGCGGAGTGATAATAAATAGAGAGCAGGTTCCTTTAGATAGATTGCTAAGATGAAACTTCGGTGATCCCTACGACGTTAATTGATCGTAAAAGAAAGTTTTACAGCTGCTTCATTTTGAATTTGCCAATTTTACCACTTGGTGAAGTTGGCGACGCGAAAAAATCGGACAAACAACATGTTTGATGACTGAGAAAAGAACGCAAAACGGAAGTCAGTACTTGTCTGTTTCGAATCTTTATAACTTTCGAAGTGTCTCGAAAACTCCGTTTTCAGACCCGAAAAACCGGCGTCTATGAAACTTCAATCCGCTTACCCTAAAGAGCTGGTCTTTTAATAGGTTTTCAAGAGGAGAAATTGGAAAATAATTGCAGTGTCTCATGCCTGGAAACATCCAATGATTTCTTTTGATGCCACAGAGGGAATTCTGGCTCGCCTCAACTGTACAAATATTATGTGTCAATTCAGTATTACAGTTGAGAATGTTCTTTTTTGTCATTCTTTTCATCGCCAATTCAAGTAATCCTGATCGAAATCATTTTAAGGCAGATTATGTTTCTACAAACATTTGGCAGGCGACTAACGGTCGCCCTGAATAAAAGAGACTAAAATATCAGGTTAGCATTAAGTAACATCGGGTGAGCCGGGTAGATTCAGTGACCAGCGGTTAGGTTTAGGGTTAGGGGTTTTTGGTGTGGATCATTGCGGGCGCCGAAAACTACTTCACCCGGGTGTTATCAAATGCTGACCAAACCATCATCCAAGTCTTTTTGGTAGTGATCGTCGATTGGAGACATCAATCATTTCAAACTCGTTTCCAGGCCTAAAATACCCGGATGCGGCGAACTCGTCAGCCGGCACTTTTGCCGGGTGCCGAAAAAGCTCAAATTGGCGTTGAGCTGTGAATTTGAAATGCCACTGTCCATAGGAGCAACGCAGTGCTTATCCGGTACATGGGTCAAGAGCTAGTCATGTAATACGGTTCGGACCCTGGCTCTTGTGTTTGAAATACATTGTCTTTAAGAAGCTGGTCCCCCTACTCCATCTCCAAAGCGATAGCATTATCCAAGTGGGCTGATTATGACTGATCCTCACGACATAAAGCCGAAAGCAACCGATGATCAGAGCAGTTTGCACTTGAGCCGGTGTCGAAAGTAATTACGTGTTTGGTTTGCTTTTAGTTTTGGTTTGCGCTATGATTAGATAAAAAAAAACGCGCGAACGTTTCAGCCAATCAGATGCAAAACTAAGATCAATTGCGACTCTCGTCACTCTAGTTTTCCCGCGCTTGGTGCCGGCTGCGTTTACGTGCTTTGCGTTCTGATTGGCTGGTGTAACCAATTCGTGAGTTACTTCGATTTATGATTGGCTGAAGGGGGAATTTCTCTAAAAACGTGATTGGCTTAGAGCGGTTTTCAAATGACTGTCGAAAGTAATTGCGTGATTGCGATAGCTACGGTTAGTGATTGGCTTAAGAATCTCGTGCCAGTTTATCAACCAATGAGAAGGAAAACCAAAACCAATCGCGACTTGCGCGCGCGATTTTTCCCGCGCTTTGGGCAAGTTACATGGAATTGCTACGAATTTTGATTGGTTCATTGCGCTGTTTGCACCTGCTGTGATTGGTCGGAGTAATTACTTTGGTATTGGTTTTGCGACACTCAATTGAAAACCGCTCTAGTCTGTAATTATTTTGGTTTTGGTTTTACGAGACTCAATTCAAAACCGCTCGACAAACTTTGTAAGCAGTCAATTATCAACTGACATTTTACCTTAGTCAATCACAACAAGTGCCGGAATGCAAACAGCCGGCGCTACGCGCGTGGAACGCGTAAGTCACAAGTAGTTTGCAATCAGCTTCTGCTCAGTTAGCTGAGTAAATGGCGCGAGATTTTAGTATTATAAAATCAAAGCATTTAAGAAAGTACTGCTGAAAATCAATTGAAAAGCGCTCCGGCTAAGAACTTTAACACGCATTTAGAAATCAAGCACCACGTTAAGATCACTGTTCGTAGTCGGCTTCTGATTGCTCGCCTTGCGTTTGGCTCTATTTTGATTGCTAAATAGGGGATTCTTGTACGTCACCAAGTGATCATGGACTTGTCTTGAACCGTCGTCACTCCTGAAAAAATTAAAGAAAACATATTTACTCGCTGTCTTGAATCAAAATCATCTTTCAAAACATGAAAGATTATGCCGACCAAGACAGGTGACCAGGCCTTTGTGTGTGCAATCTCATGGCTGGGTGGGTAGATGCTAGCATTTTAGTTTGATTTATCTAATTAGTAGTTGGTAGCCATATGAATTTACACTTATTTTTTTATAGTCTTACAGTGTCAAGTATATATGATTGTCAATAATTATGTTGATTGTATTTTTAAATCTGTAATTTTCATAGATACTTATGGTAAATGGCTGAGGGCCGCACGTGTATTAGTGTGCCTCCTATGACGTGTTACCCTGTTTAAATAAAGATTTTATGGACGGACGGACGATGATGATGATGATGATAGGCAAAAGGAAATAGTTTTCTAATTCCAAGGTAATAATGTTTTCACATGACGTCACGGCGGCCATGTTGGGGGAGTAAAACAAAGAGACGGCGGCCATGTTGGTGAGTGAAATATTATTTTGCGAATTGAACTCTGCTTTTATGCAAATTCTTCCTTTTGTTTCAGTATGCAAATCTCACTGCTGGTTACATGAGCGAAAGCACTCTATTACTCAACCTGATGACATCAAAACAGTCTGTCAGTTAAACGAACCTTTCAGAACTGGAAGCAAACGCAGGTAGCCGGTTATTTTAATAGTCATTAGTTTCATTCCTTCTCTTCTCAAGTTAAAATATTTGAGCTCCAAAACGAGACAAAAAGGTTTAATCAGAATGGAACAATGTTAAAAACAATGTTAAAATGGCGGCCATTTTAGACTGAAAACGTTTATAGGCGTGTCCACAGTTCAGATTCAATTTTTCGATCACTTCAAATCGTGATAAAATGTGTCGAATATTTGAAAACTATCAGTTAACTAGTAAAAGGGCCTCATTCTGGTGTGAGGAAATAATTAAGATGGCGCCACGAGATTAGAAATTTCCGAAAGGGGGCTCCGACATAACGCGAGGCCTGGGTGATAATCAAGCAAGCTAGTCCTCAGGGCGCTTTTATTTTTTCTTCACTCGGAAAAGCAGTCTAAGGACGAGGTTGATGGTCAAGAACTAAAGACGTGCTGACTTACCAAGATACCTCTTGAACTTTAAGAATCACGTCTTTCATTTCAAACTGGGACTGGGTATCAGCTGCAGGGTTTACTTTACCACGAACCGAAAGCCCGTCCACTGAACTTCTTTTCTCGGTGCCTTCGTTTTGACTGCTGCGTTGTCTTTTGTAGCGGACTGGCTTGGATGGGGATCTATAACTGTATGTGTTGTAATACGACAGTCAGAGATGCTGGGGACAACCTTAGCATAACCGCGAATGAATGACTAATATCAAAGGGACGCAATCATGGGTTAGAATTAAATCGCTACTTAGTAAATTTCACTCAGTAAAAAAAAAAAACACTGTGCCGCTGAAAAGTTCCACCTCTCCGTGCCGAATGTTGAGTTTCGGTGTGAAACTCAACATGCCGGTGTGAGCCAAATGCAATTTAACGTTTTGGGCTTTCAGCTTTGCCTCCAAGCTTACCTGGATAAATCGGGAAATGCTAAAACAAGGCTCTAACTCTGGGAAATAATAGACCTTTCTCCAAAATGGCGGCCGCAAGTTAGAATACGTTAAAATGAAAAAGGGGTCTGCCAGCATTAGAAAGAGCACCTGTAGTTCAGTAAACCTACAAAGATTCAGTATATCTGGTGTTATATCGGCTGCGAAAACGTAAATTGAAAACTGAAAATTTTGTAGACGTTTGTATGACTGAGGTTATGGCGTATACCCCCAGTCATACAAACGTCTGCAACATTTTTAGTTTTCAACTTACGTTTTCTCAGCCGATATAACATTTGATACGTTGAATCTTTGTGGGATTGCTAAACTAAAGGTGCTCTCTCTAATGCTGTAATACGTTTTTAATTTTTACTTATTTCAACTTGCGCCCGTCATTTTGGAGAGAGGTCTATTTGATAACACAATTTAAGTAAGAGAATTTCACTGTAGCGCGTTTGAGCTTGGGACTCGCTCCGTAACGACCCTCGCCCTTTAATGCAAAAAACCTTCAAATCACAGCAACGTACCGTAAAAACGCCATCATAACTCCGATGCATAGGGCCAAGAGAAGCACAAACCCTCCAATGATCAAACCTAATCGAGTTTTTGTCGCCCATTTTTCTTGAGGTACGTCTTTAATTCGTTGCCCTATAGGAAGTCTTCCTCCCTCAGCTGTTGTCGCAACAGAAATGCCGTGTTTTGTGCTCTCTGATTCGATGGGGGAAACTTCCGAAGGGGTGGACGGTGTTTTGGGTGTGTTCGTTGTAACTCCTAAATAACAATCAACAGAAAAAAGAAAAGTTCAGTAACGACCCAAGTCTCAGAGGACCCAAATCTCCTGAGATCGTTACTTTCAGTTCCCGGTGCTTTGACGCCACCTGCATGTGTTAACCACTGAGTGATTTGTAGCCCACTTCAACGGTGAAACATCAGTGGCCATACGTATTCGCAAGGGATGAACAGTTTAAAAACTATCTGATAAAAGTGCATCTACTTACTTTCTTGACAGCCCTCTCCTGCCCAGCCGTCCAGGCACTTTTTTCCACCTGTTTCTCTCTGGCAGATGTAGTGCCCTAAGAAACTGTCTTGTGGCCTACAAAATATGGTGCAATTAGATCCATACCAATGTTTATAACACAATCTGCTCCCATCAGAGGCGTCACAAGTGTAGTGCCCCGAGGAGTCATCCCTTGGAATGCAGCTTGCTGAACAATTAGGACCATACCAAGTTTGGTGACAAATCTTAGACCCATCTTTTGGGTCGCAGTTGTAACTTCCCTTCGAGTCATTCCTTGGAATGCAATAGGTGGAACAGTTAGGTCCAAACCAGTTTTTGTGACATATCTTTGTTCCATCGCTGTGATCACACCGATAATGGCCATGAGAGTCATTTCTTGGTGCACAGTGCGCAGAGCAGTTCAACCCAAACCAATCTTGATGACATACCTTACTCCCATCGTCGGTACCGCAGTTGTAATGCCCTTGTGTGTTGTTCGTTGGTTTGCAGTACGTTTTGCATTCAGTCCCAAACCAGTTATCCAAGCAAACTTTGGTACCATTGCTTTTATCGCAGGTGTAATGCCCATCGGAGTCATCTCGAGGGGCACAGAACAAAGTGCAACGAGGTCCGTACCAGTTGTCTTGACACTCTTTACTACCATCGATCTTATTGCATTTGTAATGACCAAACCGGTCATTGTCCTGAGGAACACAAAAGGTGCTACAGCTTTCTCCATACCAGTCAGGTTTGCAAATCTTTTGCCCCGACTGCTGATTGCAAGTGAAGTGACCAGAATTATCATTTCTAGAGGCACAGTAAACGGTGCAGTTTGGACCGTACCAGTTGCTGGAACACAGCTTGCTTCCATTTACTGAGCACCCGTGTTGACCCACGGAATCATTCCTGGCTTTGCAGTGAACGGTGCAGTTTTCGCCAAACCAGTTCGGTAAACACTCCTTGGCCCCAGTTTCCCTGTGACAAGTATAATGACCCATTGAATCTTTCGTCGGTTGACAGAAAACGTCACAGTAGCCTCCAAACCATCCCGTGAGACACTCTCGTTTCCCAGTGATGCCATTACATATGTAGCCTCTGGATGTATCATTCTTTGGAGTGCAATCACAAGAAGGCCCAAACCATCCTGGCAAACACGTCTTGTTCCCATTAGAGTCGCAAGTGTATCCTGCCTTGGAATTATTGGTTTTCTGGCAATACACGTCGCACTGGTTTTTACCATACCAGTTATGCAAGCAAATCCGTTGACCCTTTGAGTTGCAGGTGTACCCCACAAGTGAATCATTCCTAGATGAACAGTGTACTTTACAACTGGACCCATACCATCCTTGCATACACACCTTCCTCCCCGTACTAGATTCACACGAATAATGCCCATGTATTTCATCATCGTGAGGTACACAGTATGCCGTACAATTGGCGCCGTGCCATCCAGTTCGACACACCCATTGACCAGTGACCTTATTACAGGTGTAGTGACCTGAAGAATCATCGTCTCGGGCGACACAATGAGAGGTACAATTAGGACCGTAATAGTCTTTATTGCACTGAGCCGAGTATCGTAGCATCGTTGTAGAAGGCTTACCTCCCAGAGTTACTGCCACCCAATTTGTTGCTGAGGCCCATGGTGTAGGGATTACGTTGATTTGACTTTGATATTTGTCCATGAGGTCATCAGCAGTGATTGGATCCTCATCCATTGCCTGGATATTTAAAACGAATGAACCCTACGGTACATAAAGACATCGTAAGTCTTAGCAGTGATCAACGCCCATGCAAATTATTGTACAGTCAAATTCAAAGCCAGGGCAATTCGATTAACTGAGCTCCTCCCAGGAGGGGGGGCGGGTCCTTGTTCGCTTTAAAAATTTCCTTGTGTTCCCTTGTTCCTGAAATTAATTCCGAACTTTTTCCCATATTTTTGATCCCTAAAATGGTTTTTGTTCCCTTGTTCCCTGAGATATTTTGTCTTTGTTCCCCTGTTCCCTAGTCTAAATTTGTCATGTTCCCTTGCTCCCCAAAACCCCTGGGAGGGGCTCTGAACTGTGCGAACTATTTCCCTTAACACATTTGTGTGGGACGGTATAAAGAACCCACACAGAGGTCGGATAGGAGTAGGAGACGTTGTGATGATCTATTTCTCGTTCTGTTCTGGAACTTGGGCGTCTGTGGATTCTACTGACCATTCAAATAGTGATTGTTAACTATAAGGCTTCAATTTGTGCCATAAAGCAGTCTGGAGGCAAAGTCCCCCACAAAGTGCTGTCAGTAGAGTCCGTTTGAGTGTGTACCCATTGAAAATATGGTGTATAAATGCCACATCATTATAAGCATTTCATTTCTCAGTCTGGTTGACATCTTTTAAATGGTAACTATACCGCACCAAATGTATCGATACATCAGTGCTCGGCAAAATGTGAGCTAAAAACTTGACACAAGTTTGCACGAAAAAGCTTCTAGTGTTTAGTGTCGTGCTTACGCGGTTGGAGGCCATATTAACCAACTGTACTGTTTGTAAACGATCACAACCATTCAGTTTATCGAAAAAGTTTTAAGTAGTCATAAACGTCTTACCTTCCATGATTTAAACGTCCAGATAATAGGGTTCTTTCCACCAGCTGAGAAGCCTTCGTTTACTTTGAAGACGACGTACTTCGTGTTATAATATGTATTTGTTGTTACAGACTTCACACAAGGTCCATCGGCAGTTTCTTTCAAGCAAAGTTTTAAGTAGTAGTCACAACTCCTGCATGGTGATTCACAGCAGTTACCGTTTAAGTCTAAATTGGATGGGTTTGAAAAACTTTTCAATATCACAGATAGTTTACCTCCTGGGTTTGCTGACGTGGAATCCTGTGGGTACAAAAGGCAAGACACTGAAATCAGCTAGCTCGTGCCCCTCGTTCAAAATGATTGAATGACCGTAGTGACTGAATGACGGAACGACGGACAGACGGATGTATGGACTTACGGGGAACGAACGGACAGACTGATTGACTGAATCAGGACTAACTAAATAACCAAGACGTATAGCATTGCTACTATACGTCTTGCTTAAGTATCCACATCTGAAGGGAAAATTCGCCATATATGTATATATTTTACATTTTCCTCTCTTTTTGTTAAGAAGCAGCTATACAGCCATGCTAACTAACGTGTTTTGTGTCAACTTAGTCTTGACTCTGCGCAAATGACTATACTCCCTATAGATCGTTTTCACTCACGCGACCAGCGGCTATATTGATTTACTGAAACAAAAGGACATATTTGCATAAAAGTGGAGTTCAATTCCCCGAGGATTGTTTTGGGACACCAAAATGGCCGCCGTTTCTTTGTTCAGGCACACCAATATGGCCGCCGTGACGTAATGTGAAAACGATCTATAGGATTAGGAATGAAACATCGACCTACAAGAAGGCAGGATAACCCTAGCACTAGAGGTTTTCTACCTACCTGTAAACAGGGCCTTATTCATCTCCTGGATAAACAAATCAAGGATAAAATGCCACCCACGTTGCCTAATTAATTTATACCATGGAATTGTCCAGTAGCATCCGTCTTTTTAGCTTATTTGTTAAAGCATTGATTATTTTAATTATTATTATACTTCCTTACAACAGGCCCCGTATGCAGCGAAACTTGTCATAGGTTTTCTATGGCTTGGAAATTCGTCTGATAAACGTGTTCACTCAACGCCTCCAGACTAAGAATTCAATTAGGTTACACAGTTTCTTTGTCAGCGGTATAGAGGGAAACCGAAATGCCCTGAGGAAAACCCTCGGAGCAGGGTCGAGAAGCAACGAAAAATCAGCCCACATATGGTGTCATCCAGAATTTGAACCCAGGCCAAATTGATGGCTCCCCCATCTCCCTCCCCACTCCACCTCCTCGCTATATGAACTGGCAATTCTAATGAAAATGTGGCTAATCGAGAGTTGGGTTATATAAAGGAAACTAAACAAAACAAACATGAGGTTGGTTCAAAACACGATTTTTAAGTTAAGTTTGGTTCAAAACACGATTTTTCAACAGTATCAATAACAGCATATGGTTTCATCATCCCTATGAATCCCTATCAGGTGATCCTGGAGAGCAGCATCGTGCTTGATTCAGTGCGGTCGTTTCTTACATTCGTCGTGTTCTGTTCATAGTTTTCTGCTTAGTTCTCAGCGACATTAGTAAGCCGACGCAAAAAAGAGAATCATAGCCGGGGGAGAAACAGAAAATGAGCAAGGGGACAAAACGTTTGGTTTTTGTTAGAAGAAAGGTCAACTTTAAAGCCGGTTAGGGCGTGTTTGATTTATTGCTGTCTGTCTTAATGTTCAGTGTTACTTGTCTTATTTTCATTTCTACTTCATCATTAGGATTATAAATCAATGCACAAGCTTAATATTACGGAACAAAACCAATTTGACCCAACCGGAAGCGTATTTGATCGAGTCAGTTGCCAGATGAAAGCTGCGGCCCGGCTGAGATTGAAGGCTAATTAATACCTGTTTAGATTGCAGAAAATACTTTTCCATCAACTGAGTTAAATAAACTCCACTGAGTGTCAGCACTGAACTGGTAAAAACATGTCTTGATACTCTTTCTTGTGCTTTATTATCACTCTAATATAAAACTATGATTCGCGACCGCTTATTCAGAGAATTGAATCATCCAGTTTGGAAGAAAATTTCTCCAAGAAAAGCCAGTTTGTTTTTGACGGCTGCGAAAAAATGTAACACTGTAATCAATTTGGAATGGCCCCAGGCACGGAACAAAGAACCGGCCACCAACTGTTAGTTTATTAATCCCGGGCAACATGACCTCGAAGTGTATCGGAAAAAAATTGACAGAGTGCCTTACTTACAGATTTTTAAATACAATGTACAGGTGAGATCGACTCACGGGCCGTTGTATTAGCGCGCAGAAGTATTTTAATTTACTCGCCCGGTGTGTGCTAAGCTACTATTTCAAAAAATCTTTTTTCATGTCTCAAGTTAACAACTAGTTCAAGCTGAGCTACACGCGCTTGATGGGATCACTTCGTTGATGGTTTCGCAATAAATGGCAAGGTAATGCAGTGAAATATGTCTTCTAACGTTCGGAGAAAGTCTGAGTAAGTCGTATAGAAAGCCTAATACATTTCTGTCCTTTGCAAGGCACGAAGTTTTTAAAATTCTGAATTGCGGGTTTTTTTGCATTACTACCTGACAAAGCAGTGACGAAGTTATAATCGTTCGTAGGTCTGAACTCTTTGGTGTAGGAAAAAAAGCTGACAAGTTAAGCCCCAAAACGGCCCTTTGCTAAACGGCACCGTATCGCACTGAGTACCTTATTGTTGCAAACGTACCTGGACGAGGAGGTCAAGAATAAGAAGCAAAACAGTCACGCGGGAAGCCATCAAATCAGTCTGATTTGGTTTCCTGATTTTTCAAACGTCAGCTGATTTTACTGCGAAAACAGGAAAAAGCACGCCTCAAAAGCGAAAGGCGCGTACCGCCGTGCGTTATGTACTAGCCTCTCCGTTCACGACTCCGCCTCTTAAGGCCCTGTTTACAAGCAGGTAAGGTAACCCTACTGCTAGGGTTACCCCAGCAGGAGGGTCAAAGATAGCTCGGGTTTACAAGCAAAATTTCACAGGTAGGGTTACCCTACCACCCGGGACAACTTTGTGTGCTTGGTAACCGCCAGCATCGCAAACACAATGGAAAAGTTGTCCCGGGTAGGCGAGTTGTCCCTAGCAGAGCGTTTACAAGGCAGCTAGGGTTACCCTAGCGCTAGGGTAGCCTTAGCTGTCTTGTAAACACGTCGATGAAAAAGAAGAAATGTGGAAGTGGTAGGGTAGCCCTAGCACTAAGGTTACCCTCCCTCCTTGTAAACAGTGCCTAAAACAACAAACCTCCAAATGTTAGTTGACAGTCAGGTTGTACTCTTTACGCACGTGATGTCCGTCGCGCTGTTAAAGTGATTAAAAAAGGTCGAAGTATACTTCCGTTCCTCGCACACACTTTGCTTTCATCAAGCCGATCCTTGCCCAAGGATGGCGGTGGGGAATTCTGCTAATTTGGGCTGGATTTGTTTCGCTCCGAAACAGGAACCAGTGCTGTATTTTACACTGAATTCCGTCATATAGTGATCTATTTTCACTTTCAAACCCTAGTCTAATCCTAGATCAAGTACCTTTTTCTATACTCTGTTCCAGACCACACTGCTTGAAATTCCCTCTACTCTCGCAGCCGCACACACTCATATTGCCTGTGTATGGGAATGCCCCACCCCCCCAGGATCCCAGTTTTACGCGGTCACGATGTATCACTATTTTGAAACAAGTCGGAAATCGTAGATAATTGATCTGGTGTATGACCTTGTTGTTTAAGGTGATCTCGACAGAAAAGTGCAGGAAAGCGCGTTAATTGTATTTACACAACGAAATAAAATTGTTTTGAATGGATAGCGTCCCTTCTAGGCACAAAGAGACAAGAACCAGTGACAGGTTTCACGATGCGCTATCATTGCGCTGAGAAATTTGATAGATAAAGCTCTCAAATCTTCAGTATCCTCCTGAAATTATTGACACCACAATGAAGATTTCAAGCATGACTGAATGAATGCAGTGAGATGTGTTTTATTCAGCCGAATTCTTTGGACCATGATGTTGAACAGGTAAATATACGGCAGTTGTCGCCAAGGTTTAACCCTCAGCGCTGTGTGCCGAAGCGTTGGCCCAATGAACGTCTGACAAATCTATTTCGCAACTCGAAGCATTTCAGTCGATGATCACGTTCATTACACAGACATATGGTATATCAAAAGTGTTCATAAAGCAAAATCCAGGGACGCAACATTTCAAAGTCGACTTTCAGGTAAGATTCTCATGAAGGGTTACCTTTTTGTGAATTGTAAATTTCAAAGTATTCAGCAGTAAAAGTCATCTTTGAAGGTTGTGTGGCAACAAGAAATGACGATGTTTGTGGCCTTAAAGCGAATCAGCGGAAAGGATTTCTTCTTTGCCCGCGTGGTGCAATCCACATGTCGAAAGAACATCGCAAACAAATTAGATGCAATTCGTTTTGTGCTGTTGACAAGCCCTTGACCTTCATTGGCCAGTGTGTGATACTGATTTGGTTCCAAAACTTTACCAACTTAAGTCAACACTCTACTTACAATGGACGACCGACAAAGGTCGAGAGAAACATTGCCTATAAAACAAAAATAGCGAGGAGCTTGAATTCTGGCCAAAACAAACTTTTTTCTGGCTAAGTTATTAATTAACGAGCACAATTCCTCTTTCTGACCGTTTCACGACTCTCCTACCAGTTGAAGTACCACAACTGTTCGCTTTGTTTCGCAACCAGTGAGATTACCCGTCGTTTTCTGGGCAAGCGGACCAACTATTTCTCGAGTAGATTAAAAAAGGGTCACGTTTACAATAATAATCAGATACAAACGTTTGAAAACGGATATTTATCTTTTTAGTACTGTAACTTTACTTTTTTCGCTCTGAATGGAGACCTGTGATAATTGTCACTAACAATCGTCTATATCCACAAGTTAAAACACAAACTCGGTTTTTATGCTTACTTTGTGTGTCCTGCTTGATATTGTGAGAATAGCTTCTTTAAAAAAACTGCGACTCAGATCTTGTCAGTTGATTTAGTTTACACTGATGTGCATCAGTGTAAAGTTCGTTATTAGGGGCCGCAGTGTCAGAAAACCAGGTTACTATTTCAGGATAACTGAGTCTGCGCAACAGCTTAATCGAACGTTAAGTTTTAGTTACCGTTTATATCCTGAATCTTCATAGACCGAATGCACAAATGGCTGCCAACTAATTACTCTTTTATCTTTGTGCTAATGAGCCTCACTAGCCTCGTCAGCATGCGCAAAATTGAGAAGAATGTTTACACAAAAGTGAGCCTGGTGAGTCTAATTAGCATTTACATAAGAGAATAATAAATAGGCCGCCATTTATGCATTCGGCCTATTTCCAAGCCCTAAATGCCCAGCATCTAAACACAGTTCATGGATTGTAAATATCGGGGCACACACGTCTCTACCAGGAAAATACACAGACGCAACATCGTGATCGTCTTCTTTATTTGATTGGCCTTACATGCAGCTGATTCAAATTAATGACTACCCTAGCGCCGGCGTCGACCCCAGCTACCACCTATGGGCTTCCAACCACCTCCACCACCCCCTGTGGGTCTCCAACCTCCTCCTCCTCCTCCTGGACGCCAACCACCACCTCCACCCCCGTTGCCGCCGCCACCCCCTCCACCCCCACCCCCACCGTTGCCACCACCGCCACCCCCTCCTCCGCTGCAATAGGAGCTCTTGTCGAAGCTTCCCATGGCGACATTTTTCCTGAAATTGTTCATCATGTTTCCAGCAGGACGATAGCGAGCCACCACGTAGGTGCATCCCCGGGAAGACGCTTTTCCTATTCCCAGCTCTACACTCTCCTTCCAAACAATCTGGGTGAAGTGTCCTGTGCCGTAACCCCAACCGGGGTTATTGAAGTTATACTTGCAAACCTCTTCATACCTGATGGTAAGAAGAAAATCATGTCTATCGTCTAATTTGCCTGAGGCTCATGCTACAAATGTACTGTTTCCTTGAACAAACATCATATGAAAATACTTTTATTTCCTGTACCCGACACATAATTTTATCCAGCAATGTTGTCTTGCCTCAACGAAGCTTTCCGAGACTTTGTTTTGATGAAGGGGTAAAAAAGAACACCTCGCTTCCCATGAGGAGCAAACCGTCTTTTTTCTTCCTTCCTCATAGTCTTTATTTTTCGGTCAGTGTTACCAATCATGTGATCAACGGCTAAGTCTAAGAGGGATCACGTGATCCATGAAGCTGCCTACAGCTGGCCTAATGAATCAACAACTCTGGAGACAATACAACGGTGCTCCACTAGCTGTTACCGAGTCATTTTACACAACAACGGCATACTTAACCTACCACATCTCAATAGCTCTCTGTGCCGATAGTTCCCGTCCGCACGACATCGCGAGGTTCTCCCCCTGCCCTGGTCTCTCGCTGGAGCTCGAGTGCTGAAGACTTCCCCTGCGTGCCAACCGCTGTGCGTAGGCCGTTGACCGCTGGGTCATATCATAATCCAACGTCATATCCGGTGCATCGTGGATCCTACGATACTTGTTATGTTCCATCAAGCCATCTTCGTCAAAAGACCCTAAACAATAGGACAGCTTTTAGTATGGCAGCAGCACTACCTTATCCGCTCCAGATATGTCAAAGGCCTTAAGGAAAGCCTTCAGAATTCCTCTCTTGTTTTTTGGCGGGGTTGTTTTAAGGTTTAGTTAATTTTCGCACAAAAAGAATTTGGTTTTGTAAAGAGTGGAAATAACCAGAGACATTACTCCTGCTAGGGGTATATACGAATTGAGTTGTAAGTAGCCGTTGAAATCATCAACAAGAAAAGTTATTGAACGGTCATCCTGTGCAATAGATTTGGTCTATCTAGAGATAATTTCTCTTGACTGAATCTTACCGCAAACGTTCTGCACTGCCCCTGAAAGAAAAAGACAATCTCCCCATCAAAGACGAAGCTAAGTTATAACAATGAAAGAGTGGGAATTAGTATATTGAAGATAACGTATAGTGCTGCATATAAACCCCAAATCCCTGGATAACAGTGTAATAGTGTGTTCATTGACATGAAAACACCACACCAGTTAACCAAGAATCAACGCCATGAATTTGGTTTTGTGATCCGCTTACCCCGGCAGCCGATATCGGGACCCTCGTTCCAAGAAATAAGTCTTTTTGTTGCCTTTTTTGCTGTACTCTGCCCGGTATAAAAGTATTCTTCCTGAAAATGTGTCAAAAGCAAAGTAGAGTGAAGTCTCACCTAGGATCCATTGAACCCCTAACAACAGAAGGGGGAGACGAGAAGCCATAGCGCCGCGCAAACACAATTTTCTGACGCCGCTTGTTTTTCAGCTTTTCAGGGTGGCAGAGTCGATTCAAAGGAGTGTATGTGTTTGCAGCTGGCACAGGTGAGAAAGGTGTTTAAATACAAAAAAACAATGTAAAAACTCCCAAGATATCAGTTTCAATCCATATTGTGAAAACAGAAATCCCACTTCTACAGCAAATTGTTTAAACCCTCTAAAGAAGGAATATTTTTCAACACTTTTTGAAATTTCGTCTGACAAAACCAATTGACGGTGAACTCCTTCCGGCCAAGAAGAAATGTCAAATGTCAGCGACCGTACGTTATACCGCGCATCTATATCGAACGAGTACTGAAAGCCACTCAATTTCCGGCAGAAGTGTTGCCCACACTTAGGAACTTATACATGGCAATATTAAGAACATTGAAAACAAGTATGGTTTGTCGTGACTAACGATAGAAAAATGGCGTTCCTCAAAAGAAAAAGTTCATATAAATGATATTGACTTTTCCAGTTTCATAACTGATACTAGTTCTGGTCAGCTTTTCAGGTGGATCGACAGCAGACTAAGCTATTCTTTAGTTTTGATAACCCCGCCGTCCATATGCTTCCTGTTCAAACAGGCAACTAGTAATGGCATTAAACTCGGTTTTGTTATCATTTTCATCATCAAAGAGGTGAATTTCAACACGGTTTGATTTAGAGTTGTTAAGAATTTGGCTCCCTTCTGCCAGCCTTCCCTCTCATTGTATTGGTATTGGTACCGGCTAAAAAGAGACGCCTGTGCAGCGAAAAGTTTAAGTCACAGTGGAAGCCACGTGACTCACGGTAATGAGTGAAGATGTTATTTCTAGCGTTCGACTGGGAACAACGGGGCCTGCGTACGAAGACTCCGTGGTGCGTTATGGTTATGCTGCCTGACAAGTTTTAGTCGACTGTCACTTGGTGTGGAATTTTGGGCCCATTTGAGCATCTGTTATTTTGGGCCCATTTTTGGGCCCAATTTGGGATCATTTGAGCATCTGTTATATTCAACAGTCGCCCTTCGTCGCTTA
>BLFK01000862.1:2564493-2579996 GCA_014634185.1 Astreopora myriophthalma | reverse complement strand
CCCCCCCCCCCCCCCCCTGAAGGGCGACTGTATTCGCAGGCTAGTGTCACATCTTGGTTTTTTTGTTTTGTTTTGTTTTTTGTTTTTGTTTTTTTGTAGAGCGGTCAAACGTAAGCCGTTCGCGCCTGCCACTTTTAATTGGCATATTGATGAAACACGCGTTTTAAAAAACGCGAGTTTCACTTACAATAGATCATTACACACAGAAGTTATCTCATCAACATGCCATCCGAACAGGTGTGATTTGAGCTGCAGGTTCACTAGGTTACTGTTTAGTGACTCAGCATTGGAATTCCGAGATCTTCGGTTCTTGCGTGGTGCCCACGTTCTTACATTCTACTGCGATTTAATACTGACTGATCAATGTGCTTATAGTATGCAGTCTATGCATACCCTTCTCATTCTTCTTACCCCGGTGAGTTGTAGCATGCCCATTCGTTTCGTTACCAGGCCAGGTTGAATGAACAATTCAATATTTCCATGCGAATATAATAAGATTACTATCGCAGCACTTGAAACACCAAGAAAAGGTGCGCATATTTTCTAACTGCGCCTGATTTGCGATCTGTGATTGCTTTACTGGTGCACAAGGTAATAGAGAACCAGTAGCGACTGAAGTCAACCGAACAGTTCGTGACCAAGAGGCTTGTAAGTGGTAATTAGCACTCACTCCTGCTAGCACTAAATTAAACGTGAATAAGCTGTTTTCCAATAATTAGAGCCACACAAGACATCCTATTTATTCCTTTCTTTCTTTCTTTCTTTCTTTCTTTAGTTTTTTCTTTTCGCCTTAATTCACACCATAAATATCATTTCATAGCCTATCGATCGCGTAATGAAACGTAACCACATGCTGATATCCCGAATCTAAAAATACATACTGAAATAACCTGTTGTGGTTGTTGCTAATTGTTGTTATTTTTGTTGTTGTTGTTGTTATGGCAAGACATGCAAAGAGATACAGTACATGTGCACGTTGTTCTGAGAGAACGAAAGACATATTCTGCAGAGAGATAATTTTTGCTCGTTTAGCCAGTTATTTTGTGACTTTCTTGATCTTGTTGGCCGGGGTAAGCTTCCGGATATGTCATATAACAAGACGCTTTGGAAGCGTATACTTGGGCGTTGTTGTCTTTAGATGGAGTTAGTGAAATCAGTTTCAGGCGTGAATGGCGAGAAATGTGCAGTGCATTCAGGAGGTGTAAACAAAGAACAGCCTGAGGGAATTCCCTTGTTTCACTCCTCTCCCCCAAACTATGAATTATTACAGTCAAAAAACCATTGGCAATAACCAATAACTCAACCGCTGCGCCGAAAGCCTGGGAAACCAGCAAAAGAAATTACCAAGTCCACACAAACCTTGTCTTTAATAATCTGACATCTGACCCAATCTCTTAAGTACAGGTGAGGCAAGTGCTCAAGCCTCCTCGCTTCTTGGGATCACCCAAAAGGTTATTTAACTGTAGTCACTACGTCTCCCAAGTGGTACGTACATGTATTAGACCACCAGCGAATTCACGCATGCACAGACCTCAATCCAAAAAAGTAAAACAAACAAAAAATCTGGACCAGCAGCGATACCTCTGGACGTGTTGCCTGAGCGGTGTACCATGACGAGTCTCCCCGAGATTTCGGCCCGCGGAACGCTTTTACCAACCCCCAGTTCCTGGCTGCTTTCAGATACCCGTTCACGACAGCCTGTCTAACCCCGACGCGGCAGTGAGGGAGAGATATGTCGGCCCCTAGACCATATGTGACGATCCCTTTCGTACTCACAGCTCAGTTCCGGTTAACATAGTGTAGGATTTCGAGCAATATATATTTGGGATTGTATTAATTTTCTCTGTCATGTGGTATGCATTGGAGTAGACGGAAGTACCGGTGTCAGTAGACGGTTTGAAAAATTAGCGCATGCGTATTTGCAAAAATTGATCACCTGCAACCGATATGAGGTGAAACGGCCTCAGTTGGCGTCTCTGAGCAATCCTTGACACGCTCCGCACCTCGCGAAGCATTAACCCTGCGACAGGAGATTATCAATGAGGGTTGTAAGTGGCATAGTCGATTCAAGGTCGCACGAAGAAGATCCCTATGACAATAGTTGGGGCGATAACGGCCTTTGACACACGAAGTCGCGTTTTCGTCAATTGACCGAGGAATCAATATGATTTCTTCGCGCAACGGAACAGTTTTCTGTGCACTCGGATAATTTTTGACTGGAAAATGACGAAAAATCGGAAACTCTTGGGTGACTACGTCTCCACCGGAATGCGGCGCTTATTCCAGGCCCATCATGGTGCTCCTTAATTTTTAGGAGGTCATCAAGTTCTGCCTGACACAATAACCAACAATAGCACTGCTATTGTGTTCATTGTATGCACTAGTCGTCTTTCGTGGGCAACCGAGAACCCGCTCTAGAATCTTTAGCAAAGGATGAGAGGGTGAAGAAACTGGAGAATTTTGACACAGTAGCTCAAGAAGAAGGAAGAAAATTCCTCTTACGTTCATTGTACACTGTACTTAAATATGAGGTGACAGGCACAAGACCTAACACTCTCATCGACTCATTCATCAATGGCCGCTAATGGATCATTCTTTTATGCCCAACTCGCTTCTCTGGCACATGCAAAATTGAAAATACTTTATCCCCCAAAATGGGACCAGTAGGAATCGTTAGAATACACTAACTTAAAAAAGAATGATAAAATCAGCCGTCATATATGAATAAGGTCCATTGGGCATCTAGTTTCAAAAATATGTTAAGAGGAAATCAATGGGACTACGGTCGTATCCCAAAATGGTCGCACTGGACCCGATATGAGTGAATCATTGACCTTTTTTCCAGAAAAATTAATCCATAATGGTGGCTCATGAGCAAACTCGTAATGAAAGTAGTTGATTGTACAATAAGTACACTTTTAGCTGTGCACTCAGTTTTGCAGTAATTGTTCGTCCAAAAGTATGCAATATAAATCTGCCTTTGCTTAGTTTCCTTCCATAAATTCTGGCATCAGAAATCTGTCCTTCTCATCACAGCCTTGTGTATCTTTTCTGATTGTTCTTTTTGCTGTTGCTTGTTTTCTTGTCCTCCATTAATCTTCACCATCATCAGACCTTCTTGTTGATTTTTCATATTCTTTTGCCTTGGAAAAAATATTTTCAACAAGGGAGTGAATGTCTGGTAGCTAAAAAAGAGAAAACAAAGACAGATAGTTAGTTACTGCAAGAGACCATCCCTGCATGTTTTTAAAAAAGGTGGATTGAGTCAAAAAATAGAGGGCACCAATTTTCTTTCCTGTGAATAGATAGATAGATAGATAGATAGATAGATAGATAGATAGATAGTTTATTGTAAAAAACTTGCAGCTTATAAAGCTGAATTATTGCGTATTTACAATATATAAATAATAAATAATATTAAATTAGTAATAAAAGCCTAATAGATAAGATAAGAATGCTAACTTTCATTATTGATGGAGCAGGATCGCATTAAAAAAACTATTCTTTAAGCATTCTATTTTACATTTGGGAACAACAAACCGCCTTTTGTGGCGTAAATCATAAGAATAAGAGCCTAATAGATAAGATAAGAACGCTAACTTTCATTATTGATGAAACAGGATCGCATTAAAAAACTATTCTTAAAATGTTCTGTTTTACATTTGGGAACAACAAACCGCCTTTTGTGGCATAGCTCATAGCACGATGGCTCACGGAACTGTAGCATGCTATGCAAGCAGTGGGTCGGATCATTTACAATCGATGTGAATGTCTTATTGCATAAGCTAGCGAATAGTGACACAAGGAATAGGGGAATGGATATGAGGGGGAGTAACCAGGGATGATGGAATCAAAAAAGGGCATTTGACCATGAATTTATTCACCCAAATAATATCAATGACTAGAGGTTGTCGGGTCAAAGTGGCAAATGGCAAATTCAGGCTCCTGACAATGAATGAAACTGTGGCTGCCCATTCTGACCCATGCAGGACCTCGCTACAGCCCTCCTGGCTGTGAATCAGTTAGCCTGCGAGAAATTTACCAACTGACTGGTTTCATTTTCAGGCAGTTTGTTCGAAATTCTGACGAGAACCTTGTTAGGTATTAAACAATGATGATCACCAAGAGAAACCTTGATCAACTTACCTCGTATGTCTGTGCTAAATATATCCCAAAGATATTGCCCACTGAAAGTCCAACCTGTTTTGGAAATTTATATTAAGAGTTTAGACAAGGTTAATGTTGAAACCAAATCAGTTGATTTGAGGTAAAACTGTAATGCATGCATCCACCCTTCCAGTCACTTGAAATGGAATGCATTATCATACACAAGAAACTATACTGCTCAATGGCATAAGGAAAAGAAAAGTAAGAAAATAATCACCTTTAGAAGCTTATACTGAGCTGAGATCTGTCATTTAATAACCATACAGGCTACAACGAAGATTTTCAATGTCATTGTCAAAATAGGTGCCAGGGGTATAATCACCAAATTATACCTGCCAACTTTTTCTGAGTCATAGCCATGGCATTTTTTTTGTGAGTGCCTGTTTTTTTTCGTAGGGGACCGATTGCGATAATATCCGAAGATTCCCAAAGGCATCTGATGATTTCCACTACCACTAGCAGTACCACCACTGGAAGCAGAAATAGTCCTACACTTTGACTTTCCCATGTCCAATTCCCCCCAAAGTGTTTTCCAAAACACAACTTCGTTTCCTGTGCTTTCCCTGCTAAAAGTGGAGATGTCAGCGAAAGTATGATCACTCACATTGACCACGCTTTCTTGCATTGGTTCAAGTTTATTTTATGTTACATGTTTTTTTCTACCAGGCATGAGAAATTGGAACACAGGTGTGACATCAAAGTTTTCAATCTGCAGGCGTGACAATCACGCCTTAGGCATGACACTTGGCAGGTATACTAAATTAAGTGCAGTGACCTGGCTACCATAGGCAAACTCTGTTAGATGGTTTAAAAAATGTATGGAGGGGAGGATTGGTTGGGGACTGGTGACAATATACGGTTTGTATACACATAGAATTTCCAAGAAATTTTAAGGTTAGCGCAATGGATGAGGACAACAATATCTTCCCTATAACAATATAAGGAAAGATTTCCGTACAGCTCCCTAAATTAATTATACATGCATATTCCTACCAACCCTCTTCCAAAAAGAACGAGCGCGAATAGAGTTTTGCGAGGAATATGCATGCATAATGAAGTAGGTACCTGTATGGAAATCTTGCCCAATATAATAAATAAGTCGATGAGCTGCAGAACAAAGGCTCCTTCAAACGACATGCAGGAACAAAACACTTTGAAATATATAGTTACATATTCAACAGCAGAATATCACTTGCAATTGAGAAGTTAAATCGGTGTTTTGTAGCATGCTTACCAAGAGAGACGCTAGTTGAGAGGTACTTGGCATAGTACTCTTTCCGAATGCAAACCCTCAAACCAATAAAATAAGATTTTTGATTAAGCTTATCAAAGGGGAATCGGAAAGAAACAAGCAAGATGGCAGATTCTTATGACCGTGCTTCATTTGGAAGACTAAACCCGACTTTAAGTATGGTACTGAGCCCGCTGCACTGAAAACCAGCGGGGATTTTCAACATGGCGGCCAGAATAGCAAGAAGTTGGTGTGTTTTAAGATGTTCGAAACGTGTGATTTCTTCGTGTCTTGCGAGGAAAACCCGTTTTTCAGGAAGTAATAATATGTGCACTAAAAGTAAGAGTTGAATCTACTTCTATTTTATTAGAGCTTGTCTATTTGTAGGATTTTGCCTCTTCATTCTTCCCTCATATCATTTTGTTATGTGGTTGTATTTCAAAGAGAACTAGATACTACTGTACTTGTAAAATTCTCGGGATGAGGTCTATTTATTCAGTAATTTATTTTTTAAGCTTCAGGAACGGTGGAGATAATTGATCTGCCAACAAAAAGAAAAGAGTACAGAAAAATGAAGGCAGACATCTACAAGAAAAACAAGCAAGATTCAAACCTCGAGAAGGCAGCGAGAAATAATACGTGTTAGTACATGTATATCACTCATCAATGAACAATGTGTTATGCCAAAACTGCGCACTTACAATGGATATGTCCGCAGTGGAACAATTTTCAACAATGGCATGCGTTATACCACAACTATACAATTATACATCCCCCCATAAAAACAAAACAAAAAAACAAATTATGTTTTTTTCCCACTCATCCTCGGTGTAAAAACCTACAAAGCTCACAGATGAGATAAAATATTCATAAATTTAAAAAACGAGAGCAGGAAAACAATAAACTGAAGGAAGCATATCAATTAAACAAAAAAAACTTGCCAGGGTCTTACACTGGGGTAAACTCTCATTACCTTGCTAAAGGAATGTGCAGTTAAATTAATGATAGCTATGTTTATGCACTTGCACCCCTTTGAGATGACAACTTTTAATGAAAAGAAAAGCAATATGAATTCTGGTAGTTTTTAGTCAAATGGTGTCCTTCTCTGCTTTGCACGAAGTAACCAGGCTGGCCTCACTGGGTAACGGTACAGATGCAGGTCACAGGTACAGTTTGTCGTCCAAGCTTCACTGGGACAAGGTTTAAAAGGTCTCCAATGCTTTAACACTGTACTTAATGATTTTTAAGACTGTGTTTATGTTGATCTTTATGGGAATAAGTAAACTGAATCTTCATTCAATGTATACTGCATACGGAGATCTAATCAGTGTTTTATTTGACAGTGCTTATATCATTAGAAACCGTCAGAAAAGAATGGATGGCAAAGAGTGAATTCTCAACAATAACAAAACTAGCCAGGCACTATGGAATCTTTGAGCATTTGTTTAAAAAGGAGGAATTTACTCCAACAGTTAGAATGACAGTAACATTTGGAGAAAAAGACCAGGTTCATTATGGAAACTTCTTGACACCTTCTCAGGTACAGTAGATGTACACACTATAAATGGCAGTGTGAAAATATAAATGCAGTTAAATGCAATTTTAAAAACTATCTCCCTTAACCCTTTCCCTGCCAAGAGTGACTTTACAGATTTTACTCTGGTTAACGCCAGACGATTTTACTTTACCTTGGGGCTTAACGGGTTAACAGAGTTACCAACAAAGAGCGTGGAGCATTAAGGATTTTCCCCCTCCCTCCCTCCCTTCCTTTCCTTTTTCCACTGTTCTATCAGTGTGACCGGTGCCTGTCTTGGGGCTCATGGCTGGGTTGCCAGGATTTCCCATTCATGGGAGCAGTCTCCATCTAGGAGCTGGCTCTCAATAGTGGAAGCTCCTGGATGTCTCAGGCAACCAACCTCCACTTAGTGACGCACTTGTTAATGATCATTTGTGAATAATAAGTCGTACCATTTTTACTATACATGTACATGTGATACAGGCAACTCATCAACCAATTGTTACTTATGACTGCCCAGAAGACAGCCACTGGACACTTGTGCTGGCTAATCCAGGTGAGAAAACTGTTTAAACTAGTGCCTACATCAGATATAGTTTGATGGTACTCTGGTTTGAAGATTTAAAGAACTTGAAAAGTTACAATTTACGACAATAATAATAATAATAATAATAATAATAATAATAATTTATTACATTTAATATAGCGCTTTAACTATTAAAATATTCTAAAGCACTTTACAATATGTACAGGAAAATATATATATACAATAAATGGACAGAAATAATAATAGTAATAAGAATATAAAATTACAAATTAAAAGTTTTCTGAAAACTATAAGTCTTCAACTGTACTTTAAAAGAGTCAATGTTCCTACAGTTTCTAAGGGTAGATGGCAAAGCATTCCATACTGTTGGTCCAGCATGGAAAAAGGCTCGATCGCCAAAAGTCTTCCGTGTCACCTTAGGGACTACAAGCAATGTTTCATAATCAGACCACAGGCTGCATCTAGTTCCAGGCTTTACAACAAGTAGTTCAGACAAATATTGTACGTAAATATTGTACATATATGACCCAACGTTTCGACACTTGTGCCTCAGTGCTTTCATCAGGGGTGATCTAACGCTGCAACAAGAATCCTATCATATGCTGACTAATTAACAACCTTTTCTTTTAATGAGGTGTAAATAGGTGTCAGGTAAAAGGCCACCATCGTCATGGTTCAAAGGCACATAGGTGGATTTGATGTGCCACGCTTCCAAACAAAGGCATCGATCGTACTGCCGGTTTGTGGTGATAATTTTAGAATCATCCCATGTGGTTGTATGGTTGGTTTGGCAAGCGTGCTCCAACAAAGTAGAGTTTTCCTTTGTGCAAAAAAAGAAAACTTGCTTTTTGGTGTTCCTTTAAATTTGTACCAAACTGACAAATTTTGGTTTGTCCAATGTATTCATGATCACAGTCGTTGCAAGGAATAGAATACACAGTGTAGGTTCTTTGTTCCTTTGGAACAGGATCCCTAGGTTTGGCAAAAATATGCTAAGTAGGGTGTTCCAATAAAAACAATAAATTATAATAATGATTAAGTAAGACGTGCTTGTCTTTAAAAATGTTCCCATTCCGTTATAGATGGCAATGTATTGGAAAACGGGAAAGAAATTTTACACTGGATGATGTGAGTACTCAAGAATGAATAGCCATTACCATTTCAATTCTGACAAAACATGTACAGTACAAAATTTTTGTTAGAATAAAAAGAGTGAAGACTGGTGAAATAAAATTTAAATTCCTACCCTGTGAGCAGAGTCTCCTTTTTAGGTAATTTTTGGTAATAAGCTCTGTGCCTTAAATTTAGACAAAAAAAAAAATCAAACCAGCTGTCCATAAAGTCCATAATCTTAAGGCCCAGCAGCTACAGTATCATCTATGCAATTGTTCACTTTTATTTACTTCAAATGTTCCTTTTCCTTGTTTTTCTTTGTGTTTAGTGGCAATATCCCAGGATCTAGGATATCAGATGGGCAGCTCCTGTGTGAATATCTCCCTCCTATTCCCATCCAAGGAACAGGCTTTCACAGATTTGTGTTCTGTCTAATTAAACAAAGTGGTGAACTGGATTTTAGCAATGACATGATTACAAAACCAAGGTAGCAGTAATTGCAAACAAAGCTCCTTTTGTTTCTCGAACAACAAACGACTTTGAATAGACACCGCCAAGAAAAAAAAGGTGATTTCTGCATACAATAATTCACAGAAACAAAGCACAAACTAGGAAAAAAATATAAGGGCAAGTTTTTTAAATGGGTGAGTTTTGAGGGAAAAAAAATCACCAAAATCGTCACTTAGCATGTTTTACCACTAATTTCAATTATTATCTTTATCATTATTACTGTTATTGTTATTTTTATTATTGCTATTTCCTGAACCAGAAAAGGGAAACCCAGCTAAATACAGGTGAAAATAATTATTCCTCTTTTTCCATGGTTTCCAGATGAAAATATTAATGAGGCTGGCCATGTCTGTGTATCAAATTGACAAAACAAAAACAACCATGACTGTCACTTTGGTGGTCAAAACCAATCCCATGGGATTTTAACTCTATTTCCTTTTGAGTTTGAACAAAATAATAGATCTTTTAATTTAAATTTTTTGTTGATTCATCCATCCATATCATTTATCTTTTCCTTCAGATTTCCATCTTATTGGCATAATTTAATAATTTAGCCTATGACAGTATTGCCCCATTTTTTACCACAATATACAACATTCGTGATTATTGATAGTTTTCATAGCTGTAGCAATTTGACATAGGTCCTTCACTGTACATGTACTTAACCTTTATGATTGATGCACTGGTGTAAATTTCTCAACAGAGATATAACCAGTCGTACATTCTTATTAGCTGAGTTTCTGTCCAAGCACTGGAAGGAGCTGACCCCTGTAGGCTTGTGTTTCTTCCAAGCTTCTTGGGATGAGAGTGTTACTCATGCGTTCATGGAAACATTAGGTAAAACAGTTGTCACTACCTTGTTGTTAAACAAGAACTCAAAGTAAACACACGCTCATCTTTATGCATGAATGCATGCATTTGTGTATGTATGCATGTATGTTTACTTAGCAATAAGCCTCTTCAGTGGAGAAACAGTTTTTGACCAGATGGAGAGGTTGTGAACCCTTTAATATCATGGGTGACAAATTACTCCTTAATTTTGGCACAAAATTTCAGCATTAATTTATAATTTCACATGTGAAATTACAATGTTACCATGGCAACTTTTCCTATGGTGCCAAAATGGCATCTTGTGAGTGTAATTTCAACTTGTGTGAAATCATTCCCTTATTTCACTCGTCACCATTGGATTACCCATACTAATCCCTGCAAAGTCCCCCAGTGACAAATAAAATAATCTGGCGTTAGACAGTGAAAGCTATATTATTAAATGGCACTACTGGGAGGTAAAGGGTTAGAGCGAGAATTGAACCCAGGACCTAGGGATTACAAGCCCAGTGCCCTAATCACTCTGTCACGCTGCCTCTAATTTAGCAAGAAGGCTTACAATGGATCTCATAGGATTTACAGTGTGACAGCATCCTGAAGGATCCTATCAAAAATGTTACCAGGGGGACCAAATACTGGCCAATACTGAAGTAACATTTCAATGCATAGTAATGGTTGACTTGATCACTAACTGCTTACACACTTTAGGAATTACAGAACCTGCTTACAAGGAAAAAGAGTTTGTGACACCCACCAAGGCCAGGAAAATACTGATAAGGAATTGGTTTGAGAGCAAATATAGGAATATGTGATGACTGAACGAGCAATTTTGTGTCAAGGTAAATGTAATCCTGATTGTGGTTTTGTGTGCAGATTATTGTGACTGATTCTCAGATAGTCCAAGAACACCTGACCAGGACTCACCCACTGTCATTATTCATACACACTGAATGAAGTTTTCTAGTTTGGTCCCAAAGTTGTGTATGAATAATTAAGTATATTCCACAATGTAAATAAACAACAACTTCAACCAAGATCACATTTGAGACTTCTCATTGGTTTTCGAACCTTTGTAATCGTCATTAATAATGATTCATTAACAATGTAATCATTGTTTACAGCAGTTTGTCAGTGCTGTACCATGGTTGTAATATATTATTTTCTGTAACTCCCTGTTAGAATGTGGAGGAGGCTTGTAAAGTTTTAGCTGCCCAAAATTTGGACATCACATATAACACACATCCCTGTAGCTTTCTGTCTACTAATAAAAGCATTTCATTGTTTGTGTGTTCAAGCTGCTTCTAAATCAGAAACCATCTTGCCTTTTTGTGAGCTAAAAGTGAAAATTGGCCATTCACAATCTCAGTTCTGGTAAGTACAGTGTATGGCACAAATCACATCAAATGTGGCTCCGTTTCACCCTGATCTTCCTTTGCCCATTTGTCAGGTCCCACACTGTTTTGCACCTGGCTTGCATACAGTCAAACCTGTATATAACGGCCCTGTATAGAGCGGTCACCCTGTGTACAATGGTCACTGTACAACTTCCCGAAAATCGTGCCTTATATTTATTGTGAAGTTGACCTGTATAAAGCGGTCACCTGTGTATAAGGGACGCAGTCACCCTTTAGACTTCCTGAATCCACAATTTCATTATTTTTAACCTGTATGTAACAGTCACCAAATTGGGTTACTATTAGCGAGTCATGACAAGCTTTGTTCATCAGCTCATTAAGTTGTCGCTCCCAGGGCAGGAGTCTCACAGAAATAAACTTAATACAACTGCGAATACACGTCATCGCCTGCGTCCGACGCATGTTTGCGACAGATAACGTCAAAGTGTCGTCACTTTGAAACAATAGTTACTGAAACTGTAGCTGTAGCAGCCGTACCAATGCTGTGTTCACTTTTGGATTCTGCATACTGTAGTTCCCTGATTATAACACTGTACTGTACTTATCAAGCTTGTCTGTACTGTACTTATCAGACATTGTTTTATAGATCATGATAGCGCTCAGCGTCTAATTTATCTTCAGTCAGCTTCCAATGCAGCCTGTCACAGGAAAAATTGTCACCTTCAAAAATGTATTCACAGGGAACCTGGAGACCGTAGCTGCCTCCTTTGTTAACTCGCTTCCCCTTTATAACCACTTTTCCACACTTCGTGTGTCTCTTAAAAAACTGATTAACCAAGTAGCCATTAACTTTGGTACGTGGCCAATGACCTTGAATTCTTTGCTTAAGGATATTTGAGTGATGGTCGACGGCTTGGGGGCCTCTTTCTCGTATTTACTGTGTTGCTGTTAATAATTGTTATAGTCAAAATAAAATGTAAATGAAGTGGTTATTTCCACATGAAAACTTTCATTAGCTTCCAGTAGAATTTTACTCCACCTCCCTTAAAGTGCACCCCGGACATTTTAAGAGCCTTTTTTCTCGTGTTTATTGCATTGCTGTTTATTGTTAATGTCAATAAAATGTAAATTGAGTGATTATTTGCACATAAAAAGGTTCTTTATTCACTTCCAATAGAGTTTTAAGGAAACCTGCGTACAGCGGTCACCCTGTATATAATGGTCACCTGGCCATTTCCCAAGGGTGACCGTTATATACAGGTTTGACTGTATGTGGGATATGCATATTATCATAGAACTCTGCTGTAACTTTTACCACAGTGAAGCCTAAGCTTTCTATTTGTAAACCTTGTCAATACATTCTGTAACTAAGAAGTCATGCCACTCATTTCAGGCTTATGGGAGGGGACAGTAAGGAGGAGTAGTACCTGGGAGACAGGGGAGAGGGTGGAAGTAGGAGAAAAATGGCACACAAGGCAAGAGTAAGGAAGCACAGCACCAGAGTATCTGTGGCTCTCATCCATCTGCCTCCAACCCCCCATTCCCCTCAGCATCCATCCCCCTCTAATCCCCATTCACCCACCATCAACCCCTTCTTCCCTCCTCACACATTTATCTTTGAACATATAAGTTAGGAACCTGTAGCAACTTCACCATCTTCATCATCATCATCATCATCATTATTACAATCGAACACTGCTCTCCCACCTACACCTGCCTTGCTCATTTAATATTCATCAGTCAATTGCACCTGTTCAGGATGTATGTCTTGATACTACTTGGAATTGGAAGGGAACTAATTTTACTTGCTGGCACATTGTGTAAGATGACTACTCGACATAAATTCTTCAAGTCAAACTGAACGGGCATGGCCCATATCCTTGCCAGTCCATCACTATATCCTGCGGCAAGGTACTGCTGTGATTTTGAGAAAGCAATACAGTGGACGATCGTGTTTTGAACTCTTGGCCTGTAAGAATCTGGGACTGATTCTGAGTTGCAGTCAAGGCAGAATAACGTATCCATTGAGTCAGCATCCAGGAGAACAATATTTGCGTCAGACGTTCCAACAGCTAGCATCAGACCATCAGGGGAATACTTACAGGAATACAGCCGCCTAGAAGAAGACACTTTGCGTTCTTTTTCACAAATGTATCGTACTTCGCAGCTGGATGGATGCTCAAGTTTTTGCCAGATCTCTACGCGTCCATCTTGTAAACAACAGGCGAGCACTTCGCATTTCCACCTTGGATTGAAAACACACCAACACCGGTTTCCTCGACATCGCTTTCTCAACACGGAGACGATGTCGAAGTTCTTGCTCTTTAGAATACACAGCTGTTCCTGGGAAGTCGTAACAGCGATATACTGACCATCGGGAGAAAACTCGCAGCTTGTGACGAAACCACAAAAATCTGTTACATCGCGTAAGACGATCCTCTTCACCGTTTGCATAGACCTCACGTTCCACAACCTCAACTCGTTTGTTTCTCTGATACTGTGAAAATCCAATGAGGACGCGCTGGCTATGTGTGTGGCATCTGGTGAAAACTTACAACAGAGAGTTTGTCCTGTGATTCCAGTGCAACTCGGATGAAATTGGTCAACTCTCTCTTCAATTCCGCTTCTGGAATCACGGCTTCGCTTGACCAGAGCCACTTCTCCTCTACCTGAGTTGGTGATAAAGGTGATAAGGTCGCCGTCCGCTGAAATATCGCATTCTTGGGAGTGATAAGTGAGGATTTCCTTCCTACAGTAGCCTGAGTTTATATCAAACACTCTTAAATGGCCACGGCCTTCGTCAGATCTGAACGTCGGTCCGCAAGGTGTCGAGCAAGTAACAAGCAGTGATTCGTCGTCTGGAAGAAATGTACAACAGTGGATCTCTTCCTGTAATTCGCCACTGAATCCACCACAGTTCGTTACAGAACTGCGATTATGCCGCAGCTGGGCGATAGCACGGGGAAAATTAGACCTTGTAGCCCCATCATTTGTCTTTCTCAGAGGCTGTAGTGGGCGACAGGGAAATATCACATCCGAAGGTTTATCGACTTTTGTGCGTGACTTAGTGAACGTCAACCTATTTCCCATTTGATATCGGCTGGTTAATTAGCGCATATCTTTTCGTAGCCTCATCAGTCCCCTACTGATCTAGATCCTCGTTTAAGTTCAACATTAAATGTTCCTGTCATCCAAGTAGTTGAAGCACGCAACCGATATTTTGCTGTCGAAAAGCTGTTTTTTGACAACAGAGTAATGGCGACCTTTAAAAACACCGCTGTACATGGTCATTGCACGTCAGTAAATTTGTAAACACCCGGCCACTTTATTTGCATGTCAATAGCCGCCTGTCTTCAGTCACAAGAAGACGATAGTGGCCAGAAGGTTTTATTTTAAGGAGAGTGCTGAGCGACACAAGTTGACATGTTGCCGACAGGCTTAATTACTGGTTTAACGAGTGGCAGGTACAAAACGCAGGTCACAGTTCACAGGTCATTGTTTTACAAATACAGAAAAAACCCTAACCGTTCACAAATGCTAACATTGGCCCTAAAAACGTTTGTTTTTAACGAAGCCCTCCAAGGGGTTTTGCCAACAGGTGACATGACGGAGCGATTTCAGAATACCCGTTCACTTATTTACATATTGCCTTCTTCTCTTTAGGAACGAGACATAGATAACAATACACTCTATTCAAATGCTAATAAGTGAGGGGGTATTCTAGAATCTAGCCGACATGACCTCAAAATGAGGCAACAATCTTTTTCCAAAACACTGACAACCGACAGGAACTGACGGGCAACCCTAAAACCCGGAAACCGGAATCCGGAATAACACTGGAATTAGGCCTAAGAACTTTTGTTTAGGCCTAATTAGGCCTAAAGACTTTTGTTTAGGCCTAAACAAAAGTTTTTAGACCTAATAATTAGTCCTAAACAAAAGTTTTAGACCTAATAATTAGGCCTAAACAAAAGTTCTTAGGCCTAATTCCAGTGTTATTCCGGATTCCGGTTTCCGGGTTTTAGGGTTGCCCGGAACTGACAGAGAAAGGGCGACATTTTGTAACAGCAACATTGACGAAATACGACACCGACACTGTCCGTAACAAAACTGGTGACGGGCTGGCTCTAAAACAAGTGACAAAGTGACACCAGAACCCCCCTCGCCTTGGAAGGCCTCTTTAACCAGCAATCTGGCTTGTTTTTTGTTTTACTTTCCTTTTTTGGGGGGGGGGGG
>BLFK01000862.1:2550078-2564483 GCA_014634185.1 Astreopora myriophthalma | reverse complement strand
GGGGGGGGTTGGGGAGGGATCATGAAGTCATCAAGTTACTTTCACAGGGACACATGAGCCAAACAACTTGACCTGCCCCCAACAGATGTGGCTTTGTAGCTCCAGTTGGTACAGCACAGCACAGCACCAGTACTGTGGAGGTCACGGTTTCAAATCCCATTAAAGCCCTAAATTTTCAGGCTTCTTTAATGACTTTAATGGTCTACAATCGACCCTTCATATCCTCTTTCATTTCAAAATCTAATTCATGAAACTTTACAAGGTGAAGGATACAAGTGTGCCTCTCTCTTTTAGATGTTGCAAATGGTAGTCCTTCCTTACACATTAAAAATGACTGAAATTATTTTTATTATATTGGCGTGTTTTACTGGGAATTACACCACTCGTAAAATTCATACGAAACTACATCCAGGAACGCAGTGGCGTATTTTCCATATCCTCACCAGTGAGGATATTGATGACATCATCTCCCACCTTAAGTCAATAGAACTTACTTAATGTGTTTTTGTCTATATAATAGAAAGAAAATTACACGTTAGCTCGCAGATATGAATTTTATGTTTGAGTGGCAAGAACAAGATCTCACGAGTGAGCGCAGCGAACATAAAACATAAAATTCATATCTTCTCTCCACCATGTAGTATCCTCTATATACATCGAGAATCAGAGTCAAGGAGACTTCCAGAGCCCAAAGATTGACGAGAAGGGAGAACTGGCAAAGGTCCCCAATGCAGTTTCTGAACAAGTACCTTGGATGTTGATTTGCAGTGTAACTTATCATGACGTACAGGCCAGAAGGCCCTTATTAATTTTCGGGCATCCAGGCCACCCAACCAGCTCCGAGTGAAGAGACTGGTCAAACTTCTTATAAAGTGATAAGATTGACGAGTCGTTATGAAAAGTCTCAACATTATTTGAGATGCAAAGGAAAGAAAAATATCCATGATAATTCCCCATTTAGGGTTATTGTTAAATTCAACACGTCATGCTCACAGGTGTATTTTGCATCGGATGAAAATGCATACACAACTAGGCTGGATGATGTTCTTCACTTTTAAATGTTCCTAGTGTGATTCTTTAGGAAAAATTGGCAGCCCAGAGCAGGTGGCAGCTTATCAGCAGGTGCCATGAGTGACAGTGCATTATCGCACTGTCACTCGTGGCAAGCATTTGATTAGCCATTTAGGGCCATCACTCTGGGCAAAGCTAAGTAAAAAGGAAAGGACAATTAAATCCCTGCCAGAATTCAGAGCGATGATAAGAAAGAAAGATTTGTCAGCTGAGATCAATGGATGTGGCACCAACTGTTACCTCTGTGTATAATTGTCTTAAAATAGTTTTAATAGTTTTGATTGTAAATAGTGTTGTAAGTAAACTTAAGAGATTTGTAATGATTGAATCAGTAATTATGAGTGTATTTATTCTTAGGGATTAAACAAAAGTAATCATTATTATTAATTAATTAATACTCTTCTAAATATTTTAATTAGTATCAATTTATAATTTTATTAATTTTATCAATTTAATCGATATTTTATCAAATTTGCAATATACCTTGTTTTAGTGTCCCCAAGTAGTGCCTCTTGGTGCTAGAACGACCAGACACGTAAATAAAGGTTATGTATGTATGTATCTATGAAAAATACAAAGTGAGTTCAAAACAAGTAAGTAATTATTATTATTAATTAATTAATACTCTTCTCAATATTTTAATTAGTATCAATTTATAATTTTATTAATTTTATCAATTTAATCAATATTTTATCAAATTTGCAATATACCTTATGTTTTAGTGTCCCCAAGTAGTGCCTCTTGGCGCTAGAACGACCAGACGCGTAAATAAAGATTATGTATGTATGTATCTATGAAAAATACAAAGTGAGTTCAAAACTCATTAAGCATTTATGTTTGTTTTGAAATACCATCTTCACTAAGTTGCAACAATTCCATGATGACCTGTACAGTGTAGTAGCCACAGGGTTGTTCACTTTTGCAAGAGGCTCATATGTAAACAACAAAAACAACAACTTTATTTGTACTCACAACTTGCCTAATGTACAATGAGACTAGAAAAGAGTACTGGCTGCTTGCAATAACCATAAGGGCTATTGGAACCAGGCCACCAAGTAGAACATTTGACCAATGCATGGACTGTGGTTTCAATGGGTTCTCAATGCGCTAGATGGTGCACTTTGAGCCGTAATGTCACTCACAAAAAGAACCCAAAAAAACTGAAGACTGCAGGTACTGCACCTGGGTCATTCATTCGCTGATGTCTACTGTCTTAGAATGAGTCAACACAAATGAGTGTTGAATTAAACAGGCAAAAACTGTTTGTATTAACTAATTTAGAGCAATACCACTATTACAGTAAATGAAAACTACCTTTAATTTCAGACAGTTGTGGTTACATCCTTGGCCTATAGTTTAACACAGCACTGCAAATCTGTGCCACATGCAAATCCCTTCAAAAGACTTAGTGGACAGCATTTTCTGATAAACTTTAAAGCCTATTCTTTCTTCTTTTCTGTCACGCCCTTTTTCTTTGATAAGGAATTGCTTTGTTGTGTAAGCTTCGTAAAAACAGACAACCTCCCGTACAGGTTGATGTTAACTTCCTAACACATCTTTCTTTATGGGGATGTTGATATTCTTTCTCCAAGACAGTCATTTGCCTTAAAAAAAACCTGTAGTTCGTCAATGAAATGGTGCAGCACATTTTATAGTCATGTACTTGACAGTGAGAACGTAATCAAGTTATTCCATCTTCTTCCCTAGCTACAGTGTAGTTTCCTTTGCTGTTAAACTGTCAATGATACCTTGTACAAAAAGGTGATTCATAATTTGCTGAAAGCAGCAATATCCTAGTCTTTTAGCCCACCATCTGGTGGTGGTGAAGTTCTGTTTGTTATACTTGATACTAAAGATGCTTTCCACTTTTCCTCTGGTATAACTTTGGCCCATTCTGGGATGGATGATGAGGGGAGTGTAATGCCTGTCATAACTTGTCTGATGAGATCTACTTGCTCTACAAAGAAAAGAAACCTTCAGTTCGCAAAGAACATTGATAGCTAAGATGCTGAAGTCCTCAATAATATTATCTGACAGTTAATCCTTCGTAGCACTCAAAAGTTTAACTGGCTTACAAATGATCTTAACATCTTTCTTCACTGACATAACTACACTGTAGAGGTCAAAAGTTATATTATTGAGTTCCTCTGCAGTTAATGTATGATCTATTTTGCAACGTATTGATCTAGGGTCCATCTGTCTGTGATCAATGAAACTACAATGGTTTGATTAGCAGAAGTACATGTACAACATGATAATAAAAACATGATTTTACTGACATTTAAAAATGTTTGTTCATGTCAAAGGACTTTTGATTACCTAGAATTCCAGAATGTGGGAGATGATTTATAAAATTTACACAAATGACACATTAAACTACAGCAGTATGCACAATGAGTTGCATAAACGTGGTCTACTGTACATGTACTTGTAGTTCTCAAGATATTCCTACAACTTTTATAATAACATGACTTGTGTTCAGTGATTTTGGCTTGCCTTGTTTCATTTCTGTGTCCTCGCATCTGACAGACTTTGACAAGCTGTTGCTTGCACTATTACCAGTAACTAGTTCACTATCAACTACTGAGCCTTCATCCACCTGAAGATAAAGTACAGCAATGACTTCATCAGATGTATGTGAGAACTTCTCACTGAGATTAACAAGTGCAGGTTGACAATAATTACTCACGGATAGACTTTGATGCAACTTTGGCTTGGTACCACTTTGCTTCAAAGTCACCATGCAAAATTAATGCTTTCTCTTTGCCCCCAGGAAGCCGGGAATACTCTTCCGAATTCTTGTTAGGGTGTGCCGCCTCGTTCTCCAAATCCTGACCCTATTCCAGACCAAATTTTCCACACCCATTTTAAGACCCAGTCTCTAAAATCCATACCCGTTTTCCGACCTGACCTGTAAAATCCATGCCATTTCCTTTGCAGTCCACTAATTACTCAATTTCTCACAAAAATAAACATTGCAGATACAAATTTTCCCACTGGCTTTGTTGTAGCATAATTTAAGCTTCGTATCAGTGTGGAAGTCCTGGGCAGAAGTCAATAATTGGTAAAATTGTGCTCCAATGATTATTTTGATTACCTCTTTCTTTACTAATCATTTGGAGTTGAAAAGACAAAAACGTTCATACGCTCTTCTGGTTCCCTTGAAAACCATATCTGATTTCAGACTATAATGATCAAAATGTAAACCCATGTTCAGACCAAAACAGCTCAAAAACCATACACTTTGGGGTGGCACAAACCTAACATATATAGGGGTTTACATGCTTTCATTTTAATTTTTTGTTGTGTTTCGTACGGTGTTTGAAATAATTAATAACATTATTCTGTGTGCAAAATGCTCCCTCGAAAAGCCCAGAATGTACTAAATGTGTGGATGGTAAGTCAAGTCTTCACAGCAAATGGTTTGTTTTGTTATCCCCCGAAATGTGATGATGTGCAGCGTTGACAAAAAATAATGACTCCCAGTTCATTGTTATGCACACACATGACCGTTAAGTTGGAAAAAAACAACAACAACGACTGATTATGTTAACGGTACCAGAAATAGACAGACAGCTACTTAGCTGCTTGGGTTATGCACCTATCAATGCTAAGCCCCAGGGTCCAGGATTGGGGGGGGGGGGGGCTACTCACAGGAAATTGGGTGCTTCCCTGAGGTCGGGAATTTGACATGGCCACCATCTTGGAAGATCGAAAGAACCTGGAAACGAGTCGTTCTGCTTTTCCCAGGAAACCACGATCAAAAGAAAGGTGAGCGAATGTGTTTTATTTTCCTTTAAATATGCACAGACCATCACTTCTTTTAGTCTATGGTTGTGTGTTTAAAGTGCAACTGTCTTTGTTTTGTTTTTCATGAATGGATTTACGTACATGTATGTGTTCATATTCATGAACATGCTTGATATTGAATACAAATGCTAATTATTTTCACATTTTTTTTTTTAATTTTAGGTTCTTGTTCAGTACAGTCAGGGACAAAAAGTTGCCGTCATCGATGACACATTTATGTCGGCAGTTCAAAAAGAATTCGAAAACGTTCCCCTGGGGGTGGGGATTTGAGATTCACTGGCTTCCCAGGGGTGGGGAATTTGACTCTGGCTCTCTTGAAAATGTCAAATTCCCCTCCATCTGCCCCCATCCCCCTCGCACCCTAGGGCCAATAAACAAAACAAAACCAGCAGTTCAATCTTTTGTTACCTTACCCAGTACAGTAACTTGTTCTACCAAATACATGACAGAAACCAAGACACAATCCTTCCACTAACGAAATAACTACAATACGCACTTGAGATGAGCACTGATTAGTGGCTTGTTCGCCATCCCCTTCATCTTGAGACAGCTGGACATACCCAAGGTTCACTTCCTCGGCTTCGTCCTCCATATTGTCAGCATCGTCGTCGCTACTCGAGGAATTTTCAAGGATTACAGGCGGCACTGGCTCGTCCTCTTCCGAGTCGGAGTTCTCTCCGTCACGAGGAATATCCTTAGGGGAAATCTGTGGGGGCATTGCGTGCTTTTCTTCCAATAACTTGGACATTCAGGACGATTTGCTGCGTTGACTCACATCATAATATTTCTTTGCTGGTGAAATTGACCGAGTGATCCTGAGTACAAGAAAAAAAGGCACGCAATGGGTACACACGGGTAGATAATAACATCTCGTGCACAGAGTCTTCGTTGTTAGTGTTTCAAGATTAATTTTCTTCCTTTTATCCCATCTCTAAACCTCTTAAAATTTCATTCAAATCGTGTTTACCTCTGCCATAATGCGGGCACCTTGCGTCATTAACCATATTGTGACGTCATACAATTAATTCGCTCTTTTTCATTCAACAAATCAGTTGCAAGTTTTGTAAAAGGGGAAAAACATTTCACATTGAGCGAGAACGACGGTCGTAGCAGTTGTTGTCAATATTCAGAACCAACTGTAACACTATACCCAAAGATGGAGGTAAGCTAGTGGATTTGAGTGAACTTTACGCCGAATCCTGAAATCCTTTTTCGTGAAGTCTCGGACAGATCAACAGAGAATTTAATATTTTCATTATGAAGAGAAGCACTGATTTATTTGTCTAGTTCTCACCCTTTGATCAGGAAAGTAAGTCAAAACGAATGTACTCGAGCCCGCATGATCAACGGGAGAGGTTCTTTACTGGAAGCACATTTTGCAAAACAAACTTAAGTTTTTTTTTTTCCCTGAAAGGCTACAAGCAGTTACCATGGTAGTGTGTGTAAACGCAGACGTCACTTATTTTTTATTTAGTTTTTAATTTCGAAATGGAGTGTGGGATAGATAAATTGCGGCGCGCAAAGGCTTTTCAGCAATTTCGCTAACTACGGCGCAAGTATAGAGTAGCGACTGAGTAAGAGTGTGGAAAGGTATGTAAATAAGCGCGTGCGTGTGCACGTGATGGTATGGATTTGTTTGTGACGTCTGTAACGGTTTTTAGACTTTTCAGGGCCTTGCTAAGCTAGGAAACATCCGACGCAAATATTTCCTCTGGCTGTGCTGCACAGTACTCCTTCTTCCAGAACTCAAGAGAGCGTTTCTGAATCAGGTAAAAAGCATTCTTGGTCATTCTTGAAAAGAGAAGAAATTGAGAAGAAATTTACGTTAAATAATTCCGCAAAAAATTTCGTCGGTCAGCTAGGCGCTTATGAGCCGGTTATTTTTAATGTTTGTTTACTGTTTTGAGCCCGACTTCCATTTGCCGTCTTGTGGAAAAGAAAAGTGTCACATGTTGCGTGTCAGTAAAACATCGGCTTTCGAAATTGTACCAACCGTATCTAATGTAAATGGTTGATTTTCGCAAGTGTTGAATACACGACGACGTTTCAGAACTGGGAAAGACCAGTGTGCTTTATTCTCTTTATAAATAAGAACAGCATAGATGGAGGTTGGCTAGAAAGGAGGTGTGAGCAATTTAACCCTCAAAATCCCACAAATTGTTCTGCTAATCCCAAACTATACGTGCTTAATGTTAATTAAAAATGCCACATGCTTAGTTGTAACGTTTAGAAGCACCAGCTTGTTTAAAGATGTGAAACTGATCCGTTTTTTGGATCGGCCTCCTTCATTTTGATTTCACGGTATTCGGCAGTTTTGTTTAATTAAAGGCAACTTAGTCAGAGGAGAGGCAGAGCTGAATCCGTTTTCAGATGTCATCATGACTTGACTTCACGAACGAAGATTAGGAAGGACATCCACGTCGACTGCAGGCCCGCTCATGGCTGACGAGACCAATCCGGGTTGGCATGTTCTGGTGCAGTGAGGACAGGTGAAAGTCTGGTCGGGGTTTGGCTTTGATATTGTGGAGGCAGCCCTGGTTTTTATCCTCTGGCGTTATTCTCAGAGCTTCTCGTCGGGTGCTTTCGAAGAGGTTGACGGCTTCGTGGACTGTGTGGCGCCAGGCATCGCGCTCGGCGGCCATGGTAGACCACTTGTGGGGGTCTATGTGACAGGACTTGAGGGACTTTTTGAGGCAGTCCTTGTACCTTTTCTTTGGTGCCCCTTTGTCACGGTAGCGGGTGGAGAGTTCGCCACACATGACGATCTTGGGAAGCTGATTGTCCTCCATTCTGGATACATGGCCAGCCCAACGGAGCTGGGACTTCAGAAGCATAGCTTCGATGCTGGGGACCTCAGCTTGTTCAAGGACCTCGACATTGGTGGTGAAATAACTCCAGTGAATGTCAGTTGAGACTGGTGCATGGACAGCGCTGATGGAAACGCTCAAGGAGTCGGAGGAGGCTGCGGTACGTGACCCAGCCTCGGAGCCGTAGAGAAGGGTGTTAAGAACTACGGCCCTGTAGACGCTGATCTTTGTTTTCCTTTTCAGGTTCTTATTGTTCCGTACTCCGTTGTAGAGTCTGCCATAGGAGCTGTTTGCCTGCGCAAGTCTGTTGTCGATTTCTTATCGATCCTGACGTCAGATGAGATGGTGTTTTCAGATGTAATAATACAGTAACTGCATGTAATATTCATAAATAGAAGAAAAACGTTCCGACGATTTCAGGTTACGGGAATTGGTCCTTTCGAGCGAGCCCGACGCAAGCTTCAGTGATTAACATTTTCCTTGGAACAACGGGATTATGGATTTACAACGGAGATCGACTTCCCTGACTTGGTTTTAATTCGGTGGAGTCAATCTTCATTGTAACGTAATCTTCCTTATGACACTGATTATGCCGTGAGTTTCTCCATACTAGCAGATACTAGCACTAGCCAAAACGTTTCATTTTCTTAGCCTGCAAGCAGGCTCTTCCGTTAAAAATGGCGCGCGGTCGAAATATAAGGGCTTGGTAACTAGTCAAGACTTCCTTTCTTCACTAGTTACCAAGCCCTTATATTTCCACCGCGCGCCATTTTCAACGGAAGAGGATATTTCGACCGCGCGCCATTTTCAACGGAAGAGCATGCTTGCAGGCTATCATTTTCCTTGCCTAGCAAATGATACAAGAGAATCTAGTTATGAAACTAACCATTTGCAATAACTTACATGACTGAGGAAAGCAAGACACTGTCCTAGATCTACATCTGGATCCATTTACACCAGGCGCGGGATCATTGGAAGAGGAAGGGATGGGGACTGGAATTACCTTCATGTGGTGGGATCGGTTAGCATTACTATAACATAGGGTGAAGTACATCCAGGGACCAGCAGTTAGGGCTAGGGTCAGGGGTTTAGTGAGAATTGTCATTATTGCGGGCGCAGAAATCTACCTCATGCACCCCTGTGTTATCTAATGCTGACTGGTGAGATCTCGGTGCGTTCTCTCGCCAAAACCCGGAAAAGAGGCGCTTGGGTACGAGGCAATGCAAATCAGGAGTGGGTTGATGATGCTCGCGTATGCCGGCATTACTGCTCGTGGGAGATCTAAATTTCAGATATTAAAGTTTACGTGGGATGCACTATTTGATGGTAAGATTAGTAATTACACGTCGGACCCAATCAAATCGCAGGGTATAAATACTTTCAAGCTATGGCATAACGCTTTCATTGTCTTGTTGTTTCCGGCTGTCACTAACGGTTAAGGACAATACAAATAAAGCATTTGAATAAATGTAAAACATTTTTCAACAAACGTGTCGATGATTACGAGACGCCAGGCAACTTGTTCCAAAGGAAACTCACCTTTATGTATTCGCGGAGTAACTGCAGAATACCCTGCCACTTCGAAGCTGGAAGCCCTGGAAGAGCTGGATACGCGGATACGTAGTGGCAAAGAGTGACCCACCCCCTGTTACATGTTAAGTATAGCTGGAAGTGGATACGCGGATACGCGGATACGTAGTGGCAAAGAATTACCTACCCCCGGTTACATATTAAGTATAGCTGGAAGTGGCGTGGAGTTTGTTAATGAGGAGGGCTTCCACACGAACACAATAGAAGGCCACTGGAGACAGATGAAAGCCAAGTTACCGACTCATGGACGGAAAATACTGTTTCTCACTTTAAGGACGAAAAATACAAATACATCCATCTCTTTCGATAGACATTGATTTTATTCTCTTTCGCTAAGTGATCACGCCCCGGATAAACGAGAAATGCACATCATTTAAAGAACGAGAAAAATACATATTACCGCATATAAATCTTTAGGAATAACTCATTACTAATTCATGTTAACTGCGTATCCACGTATCCGCGTATCCATGTTTTCCACTGCGTATCCGCGTATCCACCCATCCACCCAATCTAGGGTATAGCTTCAAAGTGGCAGGGTATTCTGCAGTTAAGCGGTATTCGCCTAAAACAAACGTGCACACTCAGTTAGCGGGACAAAACCTCGGTAAAAGTCTACTCAGTAATTTCCGGATTACACAGTAAAATTGCAGTCATGTCACCTTTATCATGTTACGACGTGACTTTGAACGTGATTGCTCCTCTGACCCAATCAAATCGCCGAGTAAGTACTTCAGATCTATGACATAATACTTTCATTGTTTTGTTGTTTCCTGCTGTCACTAGCAGCTAAGGACAATACAAAGCATTTCAAACATTTTAAAAAATTCAAGAATTTAAAAAAACGAACTACCCTAAATCGTTGCCAACCTCTCCCCGCACCTTACAAACGATTACTCAACCGAAAACAGTAGCTCATTATGCATGTTTATCACTCTATTTACATAACTATCTCCGCTCACGTCTTCACAGCCAATCACATTTCGGGTTTACTAACGGCTACTCCACCTTTTGACCAATCGAATCGCTCACCAGGGTTTTTGAATTTTCGACTGACTAAAATCGATCACTTGACTCTGAAGATGGCTTCCGCACAGGTTGTCGAAACGTCAGTCAACAACAACAGTCCTTCTCAGGACTCCAGTCACCCAGATGATCATTTTCAATCGAGGTATGTTACTCCTGGGTTCAAACCATTTTCTTAATTAAAAAAACGTGTCGATTTGTGGAGAAAACGAAAGACCGAATTTATAACGTGATCTGCCACAGGCATCCCACGTAATTAAAGCACATTTCTGTGTTTCGCGGCACTGAAATATCAATTCAAGAGGCACGGTGAAACATTTTAGTGTAACAGCAGAGCATTTGTACGAGTTATTCCCCTAGGTCAGTGGTGAACAACTACAGTTGGCCAATTCCCGCTATTCGTTAGTCTTCTTTTACCAGGAGCTTTTACCCATTTCAAGTACAACGGACCTGTAAGGGCTAACTTTGAGCACCACCGGTCTCCACAGTATTACCCCCCAAAAATAGAGTTTGTTCACATTGGACGCGGAAAATTTGCATACAATTGCAAAGAGCTACCGAATGTCAGCGCGCGGCAGAACCACTATGAAAGAATCAATCATTCCTATATCAATTAACGTTATTTCATTATTAATGGCACTTATCGGGGACTTTCGTGAAACACGTCGAAGTTAGTGAAACGGTAACGGTATTCCATAACTGAGAGAGTATACCAACAAGGAAACAGTTCTAACTTCCTCTGACAAAGGAAAAGTTTACGAAATTGTACTAGTAAAGGCAGGGCGTTCTAGCATGAAATCAGGCCATGAGAAACAGGTGACAATTTACGGACTGCTATGAAGAAACTGCTGTCGGCACTTTCACTACTTTTGTACCTTGCTGAATTTTGTCAAGGTAAGCTAGCCCAATGAATTGCTTGCTTTCCCGGAAAATACTACCGAGAAGTTTTATCTCGGCGTCACTGATGTCCACTTTGAAGTTGTGCAACTGTGAGTTAATCAGGCTTTCTTTGCCTCCTTGTTTCTTCGAGCAACAGAAACAATAACATACGATTTCTTCTCAGTGACGGTTCTGTTAACGTACAATTCTGGCATCCTTAGAAAATAAGTTACTTTAAGAAAAACTCAGTTCCTTTACTGTAACTGTTCAACAGAAATGTCCAATTGTACTTTTTTGTATCTAAATCAGGTTGAAGTGTACTAAGCTCAGTTGTGAAGACATGTTTAAATTCACTTGTTTTTTATAAACTTATGACCCTTTCCAGTCAAAGTCGCAAATTAAAGTGAATGGAAGACTTGATCTAGATTCTGTGTAAAATTAATCTCGACTTTCTTTCTTCATCTGAGTTTGAATTATTGAAGTTATTATTATTATTTTTTTTTTTTTTGCGCAAAGCGTGATATTATTTTTCCAGTACTGTTTGGCAACACAGGCTGAGGCGGAAATATTCTCTGAGATTTTTTCCTTTGCATCATGGTACAGCTGAAGTTTGGTTTACTGATTTGACGTCATAAATTATTGAACACGTTTGGTGTCGGTAAACTGAATTTGTCAGTTGAATTGGTGTCTTCTCTCGTCTCATCAGTAGTTCTCTACTCAAAAAATAGAGACGAAGGCATCATTTCTTGGCCTGGTTTCATTTCGTTAAGGCGGTGATCTTGTTATGACGGTCATATATCGTGCGACTTCAAAATCAAACACCTGCGAATTTTGAACGTCTTCCATAAAACAACTCCACATGGGTGAAAACAAACTGCTGATCTAAAAGGAAAAGCCGGTTTATTTGATGCTGGCTGCGCACGTAAATGTAGATAATATAATTGATAGAAGTGAAAGTCTCCTTGCAGAATTACGTTAGGCAGAGTTATATTATAACGGTAGATCGACATCGGTCAGATCATTCTCGAAACAACCGTGGTACTTACATGTAAATCCCAATCATGCAGTTCTGTTACCACTAGCAACAATGAAAAGCTAGGGGCTCATTCCATTTTCTATGTCTTGAGAGCAACATTTTGTATTAATAATAGTCTAACGAAGCTCAGAACGAAAGAATGAATAAACGATTCATCGCCAGTTTTTCGGTTTTACTGAGATGTTCCACCGCTAGTTTACAACATCAAACAAAGGCAAAAAGGTGTCTACAAAGACAAATTCAAAACAATTTTATTGTTATGTCGTACTTTAATGTTATGTCGTAGCTGTCATAGCAACTCACTATGAAACCACCGAATGATTAACAACTGTATTTTTTTAATTTTTTGTTGAAGATGCGACGTCCTGGGAAATAAGCAGGTAGATTGAAATGCATAATTTCTTTAATACGGTCCTTTAATTTCTAGGTCTCATCTTTGCGCCAGAATTAATTTATGTTACAATCTATGAGGAGGAACCGCCAGGTAAGTACCCTCTCTTTTCCTTCTCTTCTCCCTTCCTCTCCCCACATCTGCCACAATGATATTTCCGACGTTGTGATTGGCTGGGTACTTGGAAATCATGCGAGATCCCATTCTCGTTCCCAGGGCCCATCGTTTCTCTTAGCCGGCGGGATGTCGGCGGGGCCTTCGCACAAGAAAACGAAGGGCTCTGGATTTGCAGTCCCAGATTCTACGACTTCCGAAGTTCATATATGAGTTATGAAGCTTATACTAAACTACATTCCAAGAATCTCTTTGCGAAGCTTTCAGTAGCCTCAACTTGGAAATTATCGTCTAACTGCATTTGTTTTCCAACTCTTCTGGAAACTCCGGCTCCTTGTTGCTTCTTTCTCCAAATATTTCGACAGGGTGATTTATAGGTAAAATCGTTTTATTGCAACACAAGCACGTATTTTGGAAATTAGACACTGGGTTTTTTTGGCGAGTCTTTTCCAGGAGCCTCCATTTTTTGAAGTGGTTTTGCGGTCTCCGATGGATTAATTTTTTCGCGCCAGCCTACCCCTTGGGCCACATGGGCCAGTTTTACTTTCGGTTCAAGATTGTATTGTTCGCAAGCTCTCCAGACCCCTTCGCTTTCTTGTGCAAAGGCCCCGCGGGCTAAGAGAAAGGATGGGCTCTGGGAACAAGAGTGGCGGACCCAGACTTGACCCAGACTTTCCTTCAGATTGAGAGCGAGCCGTGGTCTCCTAGCTACCAAAATGGCGGACGACCTGCACAGTCTTTGCCTTTTTGCTTGAGACGTGGCCAGTTTGGTTATTTCACTGTTTTATCTCTTGCAAGGCTCGTTTGTAGCTCAGGCCCATGCCGGTCCAGAACAAGCCACATATAAGCTGGGCACTGATGCAGGGATATACTTTGCTATCAACAGTACATCAGGAAATATCACTGTGCGGGCAGATCTTGACAGAGAGGTTTGTAATCCATTTTCATTCAAAGTCAAGTTGTTCTTCACCTTCTATACCTCCGCACTGTTTCTGAATATTAATAAGCTGATGCAACGGTAAAATTGTATTAGACAGCACAGGCCACAAATTTTCCGACGTCAAACCTTGGTCACCGGAGGGGCTGTTAGCCGGAGGGAGGTGTGGTCGTCGTCGTCATCATTGTCATCATCATCGTCATCATCATCGTCATCATCATCGTCATCATAGCTTTATTTACCCTCGGATTTTAGAGTAGTTTATGCAGTTAATGTCCCCAAGCATTTCCCATCCAAACACGAAATTACACACATAAAGGCCACGTCCCTTACTCTCTGCAAACAGTGTGTGGGTTTTTTAACTGTCGTCCCCCAAGGTTATTTACAAACAAGTTTTGTGAGGTGGTTTGTCGTCCTTATCCGAGAAGGAATATCAAAATATCAAGTACTAGTGTCATTTTTTATATGCCCAATACTTTCCATACATTAATTTTCTTCTTAGAAAGTCTGATAATAATGATAATGATAACAAATTAATTAGGGTACTGATATCATTTTTGATATTCCACTCTGTTCTATCAAATTATTAAACTGACTATCAAAATATCAAAGCTATGAGAAGGACACCTACCATCAGCGACAAAATTAGTTGACACATTGTGTGTGAAAAGTGCATTTTAAGTGTAAAATAAAACTATCATTACAATCATGCTCTAAATTATTGAGAAGACCCCCCCCCCCCCC
>BLFK01000862.1:2539325-2550068 GCA_014634185.1 Astreopora myriophthalma | reverse complement strand
CCCCCCCCCCCCCCTCCCCATTCAATGTTGACAGTTTGTACCTAGATGTCCCGGGAATGACGGTACAACATTGTTTGGGAGGAAGGGGGGTTAATTGGACCAATTAAGCAGGCTAAAAGATAGAACCAATGCGTCATAGGGGGTACAAATGGTTAATGTGTCAACTATTTTGTCGCTGATTGTAGGTTGTTGAGAGGTCTGATATTTTGACACCTCATGATATTCTCAGAACAAATAACATGATAATATCAAATGATCACTATCAAAATATCAAAGCTTTGAGGAGGACATGCACTGTAGATTATTGAGAGGTCTGATATTTTGATAACTCATGATATTCATGCTAATATCAAACTATCAGACTTACTATCAAAGTATTAAAGCTTTGGAAAGGACACTTACATTGTCAAGAAGTGTGTTATTATTGCCCTGCAAAAGTGCAGCCCACAAAGTTACCTGTTGGTACCATGCCATGGCTGTTTAATGCGTATACTGTATTTTGGGGCATAACACATACATGCCTCTTGTTGACTACAGTGCTATGGCACTTTAATGCGTGGTAGTTCAGGGCCTACGCTTAAGAACAAGCCACATTTACCGTCTTGTTCAGAGTGTTGTTCTGATAGCATTGTGCTCACAAATTTATGCTCCAAACAAAACCTATAAAACAAAGAGGACATGATATTCTTATTGCTAATGTCAGGATTCAGTGGCCAATAGAAAGAGAGAATTAATTCAAGCCCACACATCAGTGCCATTGCATGCCATTCCGAATTGGAAATCAAGGCTTTTAGTGGCTAATAGAATAAAGTAAAACATGTTAGTGCTTGTCACACATGGTACACTAGTTAATAGTACTGAAGAGATACACTCGATTATGATCGCTCTTTCACGAGTCACATGTTGATACAACAATATAATGACTAACGAAATATCAAAATGTCAAGAACTGTTGATATTATCTTGATAATTATATCAAAATATCATGATAATGTCAAAATAACAAGATCGAACTCGTGATGTCATGCCTTGCATGACCATATCAAAGTATCAAAATATAAGGACAATATCAAAATGTTCATGTCATCCACAACAATATAGAAATCTTAATGTTATCCGTGACCATAATTAACTATCATTATAATATAAGCCGAGAAATTTCGGAGATTTGATTGGTTGATAGTATCGCCATTTCCGCGTAATAGTGGTATTACAGCAAAAATGGTATAACAGCAGTGGTATTGCAGCAAAAATTTCTCAGCTTCCATTATAAACAAATAATAGCATGACTTGTACGTGGTATTTGGCAATGATACCGCCTCGTAATATTTCAAAATTCTCCAAATACCACTCGCCGCTTTGCGGCTTGTGGTATTTTGGACAATTTTGAAATATCACTTGCGGTATTATTGCCAAACACCACTACAGGTCATGCTATTACCTATACAAATATCATGATGATGTCAAAATATCAAACTACATGTATAATGATAGTCACAAAGTCAAATCATTTCTGTTACTTTGATATTATATCAAAATATCATGATAATACCAAAATATCAAGAAATCTTCATGTCATCCATGATATTACAAACTATCAAACATCAAACTATTTGTATCATGATAATATCAAAATATTGTCATAATATCAAAATATCAAACCATTTCTGATACTTTGATATTCTGCAATCCTGCACCTTAGTGGTGAGCTGGGTGAAGCAATTGGGTGACAAGTGTTGTGGATCCATGTATCTTTGCTACCGTCACCGGAAGACATGTGCTGCAGAGACCCTTTGTGGCATGAATCAAAATGTGGCATTTGTAACAAGTGCGTGTTTCTTCTACCAGGAGACACACAGATGGCTCTTCAGGAGTCAGTTTAAATGCTTTTAATTAATTAATGAGCCAGTGCTAATGTGACTTACAAGTCAGAGAACAAACTACAGGAGACTTGGAAGTATTAATATACTGTGCAAATCAACTTAAGTGTCACATGAATCATGTCAATGTCAATTATTGACCTACATTGTATTGTACTCATATTGTAACAGCACTGCTTGTTGCACATACTTCCAAACTGAATTTTACTAAAAAATTATTTATTTTTATTTAAGGGGATAATCCATAATCCATTTCTAAAAGGACAAGAAGAGCTTACTACTTTCCACCAACTATATGTTTCCACATGCCAGTTGGTGGATGATTAGAATCATGATTTCAGGTCACTAGATTCATTTTTTTAGCAGGCAATGCCTGTCAACCATTTGGATGCAGGAAACCCTTACTAATTTGTTTTTTGGTATGATCAGGAGCTGCTTCATACCAATGGGAGATTTACAGTATTTGCTTTTGATGATTTTGGAGATAAGGTTGGTTCCTATCATTTAAAATTATGTGATCATTAACTAGAAATTAAATCAGCATGTCAGCAGCCAGCCCTTTCTGAAAACGATTCAAAACTACAGAGGCCAAGTCATATTGTTACCATATATCAATCTTAACAGTAATCAGTTGCAAATAAAAGAGTGAAAACTGGAAATTTAAATTCTTAATGACATTTCATGCCTTGTGGTGTGACCCATACCATACCATGCCACTATCCCTTGGCCAGTATATGGGAGCTGACTCTCCTTGTAAAGTGAATGCTTAATACTGAATGGTTTTTGTAGCCACGATTCACAAGTCTTTTGTTTTTACTTTTTTTTTACTAGCATTTTTTCGTATTGTTCGCAATTAGTTTTCCTGTTCTTTCTTTAGTTTTTTGTTCGTTTTTGTTTCTAATTAGTTTCATTTGTTTCTACGTATTCTGCAACTTGTAGTTTTTCGTGTATTGTTTCTTCACTCTTTTTGTGTAATTTTGATATAAAAGTGTCGTTTGCGTATATTGTATTCAGTCGTCGTAGAACCGGAGTGCCGCACAGATCTTGTAGGTGTAATCTTTCCATCTTCAGTTTAGACTTCTCTTCATTTTTTTAGTTCATGTACTTTTCTTGTGTTCTTATGTAGGTTTATATGTATTTTTATTTCAGTGAATCGTCAAAGTATTAAAGTAGATAAAAGAGTGTGCAAGGAGTATTTTACAGTTTTTCTTTATTCCCTCACAACAGGCCTCTGCAACTGTTCTTTATTGGGTCCTTGACATAAATGACCACTTGCCACACTTTCCTCTTCAATACTACAGTGTGACCGTTAGCGAGGTAACCATAATTCTCAGGATTGAGGAACTTTGTGGGAATTCATTGTTTTTGAAGAAGTTAAACCACTTGGACTCTGCATCCTTCATAGCTCACATCTTCAGCTTCATTTCACCACTCGTAATAAAAACACAAACTAAGTATTAGTAAGTAGTGTTTCTCTTATTTTGTAGATGGCTTCTTTAATTCTGAGTGCACTATAATAACTTACAAATGGGTTAAATTCCTTATATTTTTCTTTATTTTGGGGTTTGTAATAATTGTTGTTGTAATACATGTACTGTGTATTTATAATTCTCAGGATTTTTATTGTAAAGAGCCATTCATAAATGCGATAATTTTTATTTATTTTTGTTTTCTTTTATTTGCAGAGCACTGATGTCAACAAACAGATATTTTCTGTAACCGCAGAGGATGATGATCTAGGGACAAATGCCGAAATTATTTATGAGATAACTAGTGGAAACCAGGTTCGTGGGATTTTCATTTCAGCTGCGAAGAAGTACTGGTAATTGATTGGTTGGATGTTACCATCTTGTGTTGAATTTTGGGCCACTTTTTTGTTTCACTCTTGAATCTCTCAATTTCATGTGTGACCTTTAATGTACATTCACCAAAACAACAACCCTCTGTGTTCTTCCCCTGTGGTTTGCTTATCAGAATTATAGTTACAAAGGACAGTGCATTAGTTTGACCACTTTAATCAAAATGCAATGCCTGCACAGAGATGGCAGCAAAGGGTATTATTTAACTTTGAACCAGTCAATTTCATTGAAACAGCTCTAGTACATTTTGCCTTTTTGCCGATCAACGTGGTCTCCATGGATTTTGAATTCTGTTGTTCAACTAGCTGCTATGGGATTCCCATGGGACAGATCCAAATTGGGAGAAATTTGGAACTCCAAAGAAGAGAAGTCATGTGGAATCTTGCATGTTTTCTTTTTTGATCTGACAAGCAGCCTTTTTATGCTAAGGCTTTTACCAAGAAATTAAAAAAAAGCATGAGAGAAATCAAAAATATTAATGGCTGCTGTATCAGCAAAATGGTCTAAATATTGAATGTTAATTGAAGGTTGAATTGATTAATGGATCAAAGTGAAAACACGTACACATAATGTAGTAAATGAAACATCACCTTCCTCTGAACTGAAACATACAGAGGTACACATGTAGAATAACAGTGCTCATCTACATGTATATATACAGACATTATTCTGAAATTGTTGAGAGGCTGTCATATTAAAATATCTGATGGGACTGTTTATTTTGTCTTTTGTTAGGATGGAATGTTCAAGTTGCAGGATGCTTATCATTGTCATGTTCTGGTGGCAAAGGCTCTTGACTTTGAATCAGTGTCATCATATCTGTTGAACCTAACAGCCTCAAATGTAAGTTGATACTTAATATTCTTTCGACTTTATTTTTCTTCGGTGTCAACAATAATATTTTCTCCATGACAGGGTGTTTGGTATAGGCAAAGCATTATGATCCTTGCAAAATGGTTGCCAGTAACTCGATGACTATACTATAATTATTACCTTGTCTTTCAAAAACTAAGGGACACACCCTCTCGCATTTGAAGATCACAGTAGAACTTATGAGTGAAATCCATCAGTGAATGTAAGAGTGAACTGTCAGGTTTTCAGTCAAGGAAATGACTTTCCAAGACCACAAATTCAAGATGGAAGACATGAGCCTTTTCAATGCCTCAGTGCATGTGTCTGCTATGATACTGGGGCTGCATTAGTAAGTTCGTACATGGCTTGTATGTTTCTATGTCTGTTGCTTGTTACAACTATTGCCTTTCTCCTCATTCCTAACAGTATCAAAGCACCTTTTCCAACTGGACACTCCTTTCAATATCAGTTGCTGACGAGGATGACCTTCCTGCCAGATTTACCTCTTATGAATACAATGCTTTTGTTAGAGAAGATGCTGCTGTGGTAAGAGTTGTATGTGCACAGAGTCGTATACTTTTGAGATAACCAGAGATACAAAAAAGTGCCAGTCATTGACTTTTATTATAGTGTGTTTTCAGTCATGTGACCAGCAGCCATATTGATTTACTGAAACAAAGGAAGACTTTGCATGAAAAGAGAGTTCAATTTCCAATAGAATGTTTTACTCCTCCAGTGTATCTGCTATTTCTTTGTTTTACTTGTTCAACATGGTGGCTGCAATGTCAAGTGAAAACACTTCATTATTCTACCATTTATAGGACTTAGCTACATGTAGATGGCTGTTAAAATTAACTGGTAAGATTGCAGTGTATGGTGGCTGTTCAGAAGACTTCATTGTGTTTTTGGACACGGGTGCTAAGTTGTAGACTTCTACCCTCTCTCCAGAGTAGGTGATGCAGTTGACAGAGAGTTCCTTGCATCTAGCCTTGTTCTGTAAGAGGGTTCCTCCTTTCTCTTTCCCCTGTTCTTCGTGCAGCAATAAACTCTTTAATTGACATGATTGTGAAGTACGGGTTAGAAATGAATTGAAGAAGTGATCCTCACACTTTCTGGACAATTTGATGATCATCATTCCTTTCACGGGAAAACACGCATGAGCCAAACAAATTGACCTGCTCTCAACTGTGTGGCTTCATAGCTCAGTTGGTAAGAGCACTGCACCGGCATCGCAGAGGTCGTGGGTTCGAATCCCGTTGAAGTCACTTGCATTTTTCAAGTGCATATATGAGACAATTGCTTAAATTGTCCAGAAAGTGTGAGGATCACTTCGTCAATTCAATAAACTCTTTGTTATGACTTAGCATTTTGATTTGTTCTTTTACAGGCAACTGCCATTGTTCAAGTTTCTGCAGCTGATCAAGATCAGCTTAGTGCACCTGTCACATATGAGATTGTTGATTGTAAGTTCCTAGACAGCATCTATGGTACAAAACAACAGAAAATCAAGTGTATTTACAGAGTTTAAAAAGATGGCACTTGTCATGCAAATTTGGTTCCATATAAACTTGGCAGCTTTCATGGTGCCTTGCTCTGTCAAGCTCTGATTGAAAGTGCATTAATTTGGGTCTTTCTGCAGGTACCGGAAAGCTTTGTATTTTTGGTAACTTGGGAATAGTCTTTATTTGGAGTTGTTTTGTTTCCTGTCTTTTATTTCTTTTGTTTTACGTAAGCTTACGTAATCTGTGCTCCGGTACTCACAGAAGGTGCCATTAATTTTGTTTGGACTTGAAGTTCTGATATCAAGGACTGGTATTAACACCTGATATTATCTATTTCAGCGAGTGTTCAGCAAACTTTGTTTGTCGTCAATGCTTCGACTGGAGTCATTTCCTTAAATGGCACACTGGATAGAGAGTCAAGGCAGGAGTACAAACTGCGAGTATTGGTAAATATGCTGTCCGTGTTAGAAAATACATTTACGTTTGAGTATAGTTTTGTAGTCACTGTCTACCACTAACACAGTTACTTGGACTCATTCTTTCTCAGTCATGACGGGATAGTCATTTTCTAGTCTTGGGTCGAGCTTTGGCTTGACAAGATGCTAGACTGTTGAGACTAAAAATCGACCATTTCAGAGAATTCAAAAATCAGAGTATAACACACTTGTCATCACCTTTATTTAAAACTTTATTCTGTTTTCCCAGCATCATTAATTTTCGTATTCTGTCAATCAGGAGAGATTGCAGAAGAAATGGTTTTTGACGGATGAGAATTGCCAAGTCAGAGTGTCTGACTAATATATTTCTGAAACGAAAGCGATGCCAGCCAAGATCTCTCATTTACTGGACATTGATGACCAACTCAGTGTTATTTTGCAGGCTAAGAGAGAGGCTTCATTGCGTCTTTTGGCAGGTTGACATCGATCGAAAATACACCGACAGGTTCTTTTATGAGAACTTGTCATTGAGGCAGTTTATCACGAGATCAGCGTTTTGATTTGAGTTGTTCTCTTCGAATTTGCAGGCTCATTCAACGTTTCATTTTCCCGATCACACAACAGTTTTAATCCATATTGGTGACATCAATGACAACGAGCCAGTTTTTAGCAATCAAAGCTACGCGTTTGTCATAGCAGAGGATGCTGAGTTTGGCGCCATAGTTGGCCAAGTAAAAGCCACCGATATTGATCAAGTTAGTAACAGAGGGTCGCTTTCCCGCATTAGAAATGAAACTTTGTCTAAATCTCCGTACCTGTAGAGTATTTTCCAAAAATTGGGAAAAAAAATTTCGACTTCGTAGCTTCGCCTGTGTCACAAGTTGGGATTCGCCTGTGTCACGAGTTGGGATGGATAAAGGACAAAAATAACACATTTAGAAATATACGCCAGGCTTTTCCAAAGAGCAAGTCTTTCTAGTTCTCGCGAACCCGAATTCCTTCGCGCCGAAGTCCCCCATTCCCCTCCCCGTCTAACACCTGCCACGCAGGCTAGAGAGCTACGACTCCGGGACGCCGGCGGCACCGCAGGAGCAGAAGTTTTTAGTACCGCTCCCAAGTGGCCGGGTATTCTGAAGTTGCTCCCTTTTTCGTTTTCCCACACTCTAAAGTATCGTTCTTATTATCCTATCAAACTGGCCTGAATTAACAATTCCTTAATCTTAAGGAAGTCTGAAAGCCTCACTCAGTTCCTACTGTTCTATATTAAATAGTTGCGAGAAGGAAGGTGGGAGCATATATATCTCTGACGTAGTACGCGCTCTATGATTGGCCAATTTAGCGGGCCGTATTCTGCAGCACGGCCCGCTAAATTTCAGAGTGTGCTTTCCTGTTCGATTCGTTACCAAGAGATACAATAAATATCTTACTAACCTCGTTTTCTCGGGCCGTACTGTAAGTTGCGGCTCCTTGTTTTTTCCAGTGTAATTCACGGCCCTCGCGCTTCGCACTATTGTTTTATTGTCTTAGCGTCCCCACGCTACCCGCCCAGACCAGCTCTGCTATTTGGTGGTATTGTGCCGCTATGTAAGATGAAATGTCCACGTTAAATAAAAGTGAACTGAACTCGGACCGTAAATTGAACTGGAAAATCAATGAGCCGTAACTTGCAGTACGGCCCTCGAACTTGGTTGAGGCAAATATTTTCTTTTTTAACTCCTAGGGAAACAATGCCACGTTTGCGTATTCCCTGCTGGGCGAGGGAAGTCAGTTTTCTATCGATCCTCTAACTGGCGTGATAACCGTGAGCGGTTTGTTAGACCGTGAAAAACAAGAAAATTACAGCATTGTGGTGAGATTCAGTTTCTGGCGAAGTCAATAATTGTAAATGGGCATCTCTTCAGTTCTAACAAAGAATTTGGTTTTAGACTGTTGCCAAAGAGACACGAAGCGTTGAACAGTACAGCAGCAATGTTACAGTGATTGTCAAAGTGGAAGATAGAAATGACAACAACCCTCGCTTTTCCCAGCGCTTATACGGTGTGACAATACAGGAGGAGTTGCCCAGCGGAACACAAGTAGTGCAGGTACTATACATGTTGGCTAAGTTTGCTGGATTTCACTGTACCTTTGTGGGATGGTCCCTTGCTGCCATATTTCGTCCGTTCATTCGCACGCTTAAGTAGGGAAAGATGACGTGGAGTTCTCGTATAACTAAACAAAACCGAACGATATAATGATAAACTTAACCTGAAAACACAATATATTGTATCCTTTCCCACTGGACATTTGCCCTACCACGCATCTACGAATTGCTTGGGGCATCTTTAAACTGCTCCATGTTGTTCTCAAGACGCAGACAATATAATACAATATAATATAATATAATACAGCAGACGCAGACAATAGCCGTTGCATAAGCTTACCTCTAATTCAGCTTTTCGATTGAATAAAGCGGGTTGAAGTCCTCGTTTTACATCCTCGATTCCTCAATGGTAATTGCTATTTAAACGCTATTGATAGCGGACGTTAAACTCCTATCAGTTTAAAACTCATTGTACCCCAAGGCTTTCTGATCTATTACCTCTGTCAGTCGGCATTTAAGCCGATAGGTCAAAATGACTCCTGACTATGACAGGAACTGTTTTCGAATATTAAACTCTTCCGATTTCAGTATTACCACTTCAACATAAGCTGAAACTGTTTTTAAAATGACATAAAGCGATGTGTCGACGGCGGTGCTTTTTCGTTCTAGGTTTTCGCCAATGACAGCGACTCTTCATCCAATGGTGCGGTTGAGTACAGCTTAGTTCCAGATGGCGCTGGTCATTATCTTAGCTTCAATATTAATCGCAATAACGGATCACTAACAACCGCAGGTCGGCTTGACCGCGAACACACTAGTGATTACCTTTTCACAGTTAAAGCGGAGGACGGAGCCACCAAAGAACAGAAGAGGTTAGTGTCTTTTAAATAATGCTTAGGTGTGTGTTTTCGGCACGCGCGGAGAACCATACGGAAGAAAATATAGTAACCCATCGATGCAAGAAATTGTGTTATGACGTCACTGTCCGTTCGTCAGTCAGCATCACCACAGGGCAACCAATGGGTAGGGCTTACTCAAGGTCTTGTCAAGGACAAGGTGTGCTGACGCCCGCGTTTTTATGGCGGGAAATTGCATGGCCAAGTGCCTTCTAGAAAAATAGAAAGCAGTTTTTCGACAACAACAAACAGTCAATTTATGCTTTCGCTGAATGTATCGACAAACGTGGAAATACGAAACAGAGAGAGAAAACGAGAAAGCGAGGTGACGAATCGGCGAACTTCGAAGTGAAAGAGAGCGATTGGTAGCACGAGCAAACAAGCGAAATATCAATGACACGTACTTAGTTGTTTAGTAAGCATAATAATGATCATGGAGTTCCGCTCTTAGGCTTGGTTAAATATGTATATTGGAAGTTTTGTCAGCTGTTTTGCTCGGCTCAGACGCCATTTTAATTTTCGTAGGTCCAGTACTGTTCCAGTGAAGATCTTCTTGCAGGACATCAATGACAATGCTCCTACATTTGACAAACAGCCCCTCACTGTTACGGTTTCCGAAGCAACGAACGTGAACACAGCCGTGATAACAGTCAAGGTAACAGGTTGATCTTTTTCAGACGCTATGTTGACAAGGAAAAATACACTGGTGTCTTTTTTAAACCGCACTGGAAACTAGGATGTTGGACAGAACAGTTGAGAAAATTTATGTAGACTTTTTATCAAGTAGTGACAATCCTAGCACGAACATTGTACCTCAGTTCCTCTTCCTTATACGAAAGCAACAATAGCGACAGAGGCGGATCCAGGGCAGGGGTTGAGGGGGTTGCAACCCTCCCTTTGAGCAGCATTTGTTTGGTTTTTTGTTTGATTCTTCCTAAAATAATAAAGAAAATTTTTTTTACGAAGTTGATTCACTTCCACCATTCGACTGCTTGTCAAGTTATGAAAAGATAATGTACATTTCGCGACTTTTGTGCAGGGTATTACTTGTAAGAAGGTCGTTTTAGGATCAGATATAACAGGCGACATGAACAACCCCCCCTTTCAGAAATTCCTGGATCCGCCCCTGAGCGACCTTTATATTGGGGTACGAGTACGACTATTGAACACGCGCATTAGGTTTGGAGGTCGAAATTTTTCCAAATGTGCGTGCAGTACAGGAAAGTCGTAGTCG
>BLFK01000862.1:2491825-2534325 GCA_014634185.1 Astreopora myriophthalma | reverse complement strand
CAGTGGAAAATAACTTACTGTGCGGAAGCGTTAAGACAACGGTTGGTACTCATTGGGCTCCCCTTTCACTAATCACGTTGATTGCTGGGCGCATGAACTTCGGCATTGTTTTTGGGCTTTACTGTGTTTCTTGCTATTGATTGGTGAACATATAGAGATTTTCGCTGGTTTATGTGTGTCACGCGCGTTGATTAACAACTAGAAGTTACTTTTAGAGGAACTTCTATTGAATACTCACTTCACACAGAATGGTAAGGCATGAAACTTCTAGAAGCCGTCCGTCTCAGTTGATTTGGCCAAAATCTTCATGGAGTTCTTAGTTCTGATATTTCCTTAATTTTTTTTAGAAGTGTAAATAAAGAAACAATAACAGTGTAAGTTGGCTATGTATCTGGAATTCCGTTTGCGATAACATTTACGCGGTCAACTTTAACAAATGCGCTGCGCTAACGATTGAAAGTAGCGCTTTCCCGTGTGGTTTGTTTCTCAGGCTTATCTTCTCTTCTTAGGCGGATCCTGTTGTTATACGTGTTCAAGACTTAACACCCGCCAACAGTAAGATCGGCAGATTGCGATCCTTTGACAAAGATGGCGATGCTGTGAACGCAAGAGCATTCTATTACATTCAAGGTAATTGTTAGCAAGGGACCGCGATTTTCAAGTGATTTGAGGTTATGGGTTTTTGTGTGTTTAATTCTAACAGGTAATGGTTCTGAGGTGTTTTCCATTGCAAATCAGACTGGAATAATTGTTACAAATCAACAACTGGTAAGTGTAAAACTCGTTTGTTGCATAACCGAAATGATGCCGTGAGCACCTCTTACTAACCGTGTCCGAGTGCTGAACTGTAAGTTACGGCCGCGTTTTTTTCCACTGCAATTTAATTCACTGGAAAAAACAAGGTGCAGTAACTTACAGTGCTGACCAAGAAAACGAAGTTAGTCTTTGTAATCGAAATCGAACGGGAAAGCACGCTGTGACGCCAAATGGGCCGAACTGTAGAATACGGCCCGCTAGATTGGCCAATCATAGCCCGCCGGTGTACTATCTGCGAGTAATAATAAAATCCGTTGGATACGTTTCGGGGAGAGCACGTGGTATTATTGATATATCGAGCCAACCAAGTTCACGAAGAAGAGTCTTAAGCTCGAATCTTTAATTGTGAGCGATTATAGTTTTGAAGTAATTACAGTATGTGTCTTTCCAACATAAGACGAATTTCAACAGCCAACAGAATCCACCTTGGCACGTCGAAGGTGAAGTTATCATGAAGCTGCAAGCGGTCTATGGCATGCTTAAGTCCAGATTCTTCAGTTGGGAGATATGGACAATTTGCCAGGGCAAAAGGATTAGTACCAGGGAGAAGCCTTTTTTTGTCTCCACGTCTTTCCCAAGCCAGCCTTTTTGTTAAGAGCGAAAGTAAGGTTGGGAGCCAGTTGTAGTTTTTATTCCTCCCCAAAACAGCAGAGCTCCCAAAAATCATGAATGTGGCGAGGAATTTGACTTTTTTAAAGGACGAAAAATATCGATTTCAGTCAGTTAAAACTATTCCAAAGAGATTTGGTGGACCTTAAGTATATCTTGTTTGAGATTCCTTAAAAGTATAATGACCAACTCCACTGACATGAAAGGGAACGATAGTGCCAATTTATCATGAAACTTCTCACTTGGTTGTCTCGTTTTTCATAGAAACGAGAAGATAAGGCGGTCTACAACTTGACTGTGATTGCAGAGAACTCTCTAGCCTCTCCCAAGCTGTGTACGGCCATCACACTCCATTTCATTGTATTTGACGTAAGTGATCACAGACCACAGTTCACCAAACCTCAGTATGAAGCCGAGGTTGCGGAGTCCGTTGCACCCGGGACATCGGTGATTCAAATCAACGTCACCAGTAGCGAACAGGTATTCCGAATTGGAATTAAGTTGTAGAGTGTAATGCAGTCTTTTATAACTGGGTTTCAAGTTTGAAATGTATTGAATGATTAAATATTTCAACAAGTTTGGGTTTGAGAGATGATAGTCAGCCAAGAAGGAGAAATAAGCATGCACTCTTGTATAGCCGAGAATTATATTGGCAAAGAGGTAATAGCCTTAATTTGTCACCATTTAGGTGATACTTACGTGGTTCAACGTACGTATACGTGTTTTGCAGGCGACCTCGAAGTTTGTATTTAAATTGCTATATGATGAAAGCAGCGTCGGTTCAAGACAATTTTTGATAGAACCTGAAACAGGGCTCGTGACAACACAAGGAGAGCTTGACAGAGAAAGAATTGCCAACTACACTGTAAGTATGACGAGGTTCACTTTTTCCCAAACACCAGTCCCATTTCATTATGGTCCCTGAACTCCTTCCGTGATCAGCTCTCGCGGAAGCGATTTCCTGTCCACTATACCGAATGGACCAACCTTTTCTGCTGAACTTGGACACTTTGAAAACGGTGTAGAAAATGGCCAGGTATTTCTAGCTGACCTCATATGTATTTGGGTTGTTAGCTTATGCCATTTTCATAAATCGTGCCCGTTTATGTGCGTTCTGGCTTTCATGGCCTTACGACTCCTGTAAACAATTGGCCACAGTCTTCTTCCTACGATATCTTTAACTTAATAGCACATCATCAAAAGTTAAACGACATCAGAGGAAAAGAACGGAGTGCATCTATATCAAACGAAACTTCATTCTGTTACAATATGATTGGATTCCCTGTTCAGCTCGGCACTTTAAGTGGATTGACGTTACTTTGTTTCCTGACGTTTCGTTACGGTAATTAATTACAAGTGTTTTCCACATTGCTCTCTTACAGTTAAAGGTGCAGGCTAAAGTGTTGAACACCATTCTTCCACAAGTGTTTTCCAACTTTGTATCGGTGTTCATCAATGTCACCGACGTGGATGACAACAGCCTTCGTTTTTTACAGCCAAGTTACCGGTAAGGCCGTGATCTGTACACTGACGATTTCTTTGAATTGTTTTCGTCTATTCATGAGCTTTATAACCACGCAAATAAAAGTTCAAAAATAAATAAATAAATAAAATCAGAAACGGTTCTTTTCAACCCCGAACACTACTTGCTTTGGTAAAACCGTTGTAGCAACAACTGTGGCTGGTAGTCAATGTCTTTCAGTGTCGAGTAGCCTGCAAGCAGGCTCTTCGCAGTGCAGGGAAGCGATTTCGCGTCGTTCTGCCCCTACACCCCAGTGCCTCCTCATTCTCGCCCGCCCCGCGAAGAGAGCGCCCGCGAGCAGGCTATCTCCGAGGTTTCATTCACCTGAAGGTTTCAACCACACACTCGAAATCTAGAACCACATGCTACAGCGCAATAAATTCGGTGAAGATTTTAATGACAGAATGGGCATCGCAGTGAGGTGACCAAGCAACTTGAGCAGTTGTGAAGAAAGCTGAAATAATTCAACCTTCAATTGGACTCGAAGCCGTGTCCGTGCGATTGCGCTGCACACTTCTCTACCAGATGGTCAATTAACCATGCTCTTGAAGAGGAGGGGACTGGATACGAATATACTGTGTGCGATTAGGCTGAAAAGGGAAGCTAACCACCAAAAAGCGCCTGCAAGCCTTTGTCAATTTGAGCACGATTTCAGTGGTGGACTTTCAAAGTCGCTCAAGCAAGAGAGCTTACTATGGACTGGAGGGACACCTGTCCCTCCAATCTTACAAATCTCCCTCAAATTACTGGTTGTCAAAAGCGCTCTATGTCTCTGCGTTTGAAGCAAGAACTCTTAAATTTGGTCAGTGTACTATATTGTTTGGATAATCTTCCCGGTGCCCGGCTTCATTTTTCGATGCCATCGATTTTCGGTATTCTTTCCTAATCCGCTGTTTGTTCCGAACATGGCAAAAGGAGCCCAAAAAACTAAAACTGCCGCAGCAAAACACTAGGTAAAGGCGAGCAGGTAGACTGTCGGCGTGTAAATAAATTCCCCGCTTCGAGCATCAGCTGCAACCTTTTTGGGTTTCAGGTTTACCGCGAGTGAATTGTCACGTGTTGGTGACGTCATTGGACACGTGAAAGCTTTAGACAAAGATGAAGAGGACATCCAGTCTAAAGTGTTTTACACAATACAAGGCGATGACGAGCAAGGTATTGCACACATTCTAGTTAAAAATATCAGACATCAGTACTGCGGAATAAAGATTATTGGTTAAGATTTATGTGTTTTTTGTAATGCGTTTTATACATGAGCCTCTGACTCAGATACAGAGGGCAACCTCTTCCCATTTTTGGCATTAATAGATAGATGGATTGACTGACTGATTGATTGATTGATTGATTGATTGATTGATTGATTGGTTTCAGTATTTCCGTAACTGCTTAATGTCTGATCTTCTCCTATGGTTCAAGCTGCTTTCTTTTGAAAGTTTTCGTCGATTACTTAGATATGCCCTTCCTTTAGATAATTCCCCGCGTGTACAGGATTGTTAAAAAAAAAGTCATTTTAGACAAAAGATTAAAATAATAAGCACAACGGTTGGGACCGTTCATTGGCGCTATATAAATTTGTCTCCTAATTGTCTCGTTTCAGGTTTTTTTAACATCAGCGAGGATTCTGGAACAATTTACTTAAGTCGGACTTTTGCACAAGACGTCAATGCCAGCTACTTTCTGGTCGTGAGAGCAAGCCACACGCGCGTGCGTCTCGCAAATAGGACGCGAAGAGGTGATTTATAGCGCCTCTGCTGTCAGATTCCCATAATTCAATCAAAATTGTCACTCTGTTGGCTTTGTACGAATCGGATATAGTAATGGGTGAAGTACGATTGTCGGGGTGACTGCTGTTGATGGCATCGGAATCAGCATCGGCATTGGCATTGACATTGACGTCACCAGCACCAGTCTCCCCAGGACGAAGAGCACCATATATTTTACAAATTCATAACGCGACGATCAAATTATTTACGATCCTATGACTAATGCATTTTGTTTTCTTTTTTTGTTTTCATTCTTTGTTGAAAGCAGAAAACGACGATTATGATGAGGTGACAGTGACAGTTGCAGTCTGGGATGAAAACAACAATGCCCCTGTCTTCACACAAGATCCTTTCATTGGAGGTGAATGCAGCCGTTCAACTTTAAATATTCGCATCTCTCCGCCAATTTTGACTCTTTAATTGATTTTCGAACAATAATTTAACTCTTGGTTCGTGCTTCAGTGTGTGTACATCGAGTTATGATGCACTCTGGAAGTTTAATTTGACAAAGCGCGACTCTTGCTTGCTTGCATTGTTGCAAGACTTGTGATTGGCTTAGAAAGCCAACCTGATAGTCTGAATTTCCGGAAAATTCTGGAAAACGCCGCAACACGAGTATATGGCAGTCGGCCTCCCCGGGTTATGGGCTCTTGTTTGCTCGCGCTTTACAATCGGAAGATGTGGGATTCTTTAGAAAAAAACCATTTGTTATGTTTTTCGGTTTCGGTCTTTAGGTTTTTATGAAACTGAGGCCACAGAGAACACTGTCGTTGCAAAGGTTCAGGTAATTATTTTTTCAGCTCGCTTTATGTGGTAAACCTTGCAGCTTTTACTGTGAAACTTACGAAACCGTGAACACTAGAAATATTGCAAGGAAAAGGTCAATCAGGAGTGAGAAAGCTAAACCGCAATCACCAACGGTAATTAGTCCAGGGTTTGGGGGTTTTCTTGCATGTTCTGAGCTTTCTGCGGTCGGTCGCATAACAATCAACATTCCTGAAATATTTCAGGTGTTCGCGTTTTCTGAGTTTTACAGTAATTTGGCCGCCACTTGAGGGAGGACTTTCAGATTTTTAAATGCAAGTTCGCCGAGTTAGCAGATGCAACTTTAACAATTTAACAAAAAGGAGCAGTGCGTGTTTGTCGGTCGTTTTGACTCGTGCTTGTCCCATGCGGGTCACGTGATTCGTTGGATATCTTGGCATCCATCTTCGTTGTTGCGCAACGTAGTTAAATCGTACACGGCACAAAGATAACGTGTCAACCCTTACATTTGTTATTAATTGAGTTTATAAAGTATAAACCGACAACTGCATACTGCATAAACGTTAGCTTTTTAATCTCTCAAAGACAACCAATCAAAGAGTCGATTTTTAACCTATTTCACAGGCGCTTGACAAAGACTTGTCTACCTACGGATCCGTACGGTACTCCATAGCGCACGCAGATAATCCTGGGATTTTCTCTCTCGGCCCTCTGACTGGCGAAGTAATCTTGTTCAATCTGTCGCTGCTTGTTTCCGGGAAACAGAAATATACCCTAGCAGTTTCGGCCGCAGATAAACTAGGGGCAGCTCCATTTAACAGCGCTGAGCTCAACGCTTCTGTTCACGTGAGTGTTTTTGACATTGAAACATTGTATTGAAGAAAGAATGATGCAAAGACTGTATTGTAGCTTGGCCTGTTGAAGGGACTCCAGTATAGCGGCATTGATACTCGCGTAAAGGCGATGAAAATGAGAAGTCAAGGCGATGCTGTCCCCTTGTCACCGCGGGATTGTGTCTGTAACTGATGTAACTTGCGTGATACAGTGACTAAAGACTGAAGTAATTGTTCTGGAAAGTCACCAACCGAGGCTTAGTTGCGTATGTTCTTTGGAATAACATTGAGGGGTCTCAAAGATATTAGTTTTTACAAATTTGAATGTTCCCTAAAAAAGTCTGTCGTTACTAATTTTTATCAAGTGAAGGAAGCTATAATCCGCGCAGTTATGACGCAATTTTATTAACTGCGTAGAGAAGCCTGAAAAAATTCAGGACTTCAACGGGGTGTGAACCCGTGACCTCACGATGCCGGTGCGACGCTCTAACCAACTGAGTTATGAAGCCACCGATGTTGGGAGCTGGTCATTTGTGGGTTCAACTGTTCCCGCGTTGAATGAATCAACGAAATGATGTATGAAATTAATCATATGTTGAACTGCGAAGATCATAACCGCGAGGATCATAGCTTCACTTGACTTCACCTCCGCAGTTCAAAATATGATTCATTTCATATATCATTTTATATTCCCTTTATTCCCTCCACATCTATTTCAAATGACCTCGTCTCTATGCTTTTTGTTTTGTTTTTGTATTTGTTTTTGTGTGTTTGCCAGTCATTGTTTTTATTTTTTTGCCTCCCTGAATCGAGCTTTTTATATTTATACATGATTTTCTATTCTGCCTCCTATAGCTAGATTAACTTTCTAGTTATTTTCTAGGGGGTATTGTACCTTACTCAAGTTCGGTTTCTCATTTTATGGTTCTTGTATTTACGCGTGATACAAATAAACTATTTTTGTTGTTGTTGTTGTTGTTGTTGTTGTCGTTGTCGTTGTATGTAAGCAAATTAATCTCCTAAGTTCTTTCGATGCTTTTCTGAAACCTGAAACCTACTTAGCCCAACAACAAATTGTTTCTTTTTTCAGATTTTTGTTCTTTCCGATTCGAAGAAGTTGTCACTCGTGATCGGTGTCCATCCTGAATTCGTTCAAGAGAAAATAAACGAGATCAAAAAGTGAGTCATTTGCCTGACTCTTCCAGCTTTCTTCCGTTTGAGTTTGGCGCGAAGGGTGATAGCTGATCCTTGTGTAAATTCTATACGCAGGGAAGTCTTTGGATTTTGAGTACTTTTGGTTTAGTCTATTTGTGAGTAAAAGCTGCAAAAATTATATGGATCATACTTAGGCTGCGTTTACACGAACGCGGTTTCACATCGATACGGTTTCACGACTTCGAAAGCGCATCGAAATCGATGCGGTTTGGAAATGTTTACACGGAACCGATTTCGTACTCTTTACGTCATGCTGAAGTCATCACAGACCAAAGCGATCTGGGTACGATTGAAGAAAGAATCCACCATTTTGAATCGAACAATGCAAATTTCGCGCCAAAATGGTAACCGTACTCAAATCGATGCGGTTTCGCTGTTTACACGACAGATGAAACCGTATCTTTTTGAAAACGCTCCACTTTTGGCAGTGGTTTCAAATCGACCCGGTTTCGGCAACGGTTTTGATCGGTGTCGTGTAAACGGAAGGCGTAACCGCATCGAAAACGATACGGTTACAAATGAAACCGCGCTCGTGTAAACGCTGCCTTAATTTTGTAAGTTTACTCTATTTTTGTTGTAGTATGCTGCGCAATATTAGTGGAGCGACGGTGATAACAAAGGACATTCAAGAAACTGCCGACGGGAAGTAAGTATTTACTGGATGGAGTAGTTATATTGATCGAGTTCGAAACTAATTGCTAGTTTGCTCTGGTTTTTCGGTGCTACGCCTAGCTGTTGGCCAAACTCCAGCGTCTTTTTCTCAACCAGTCGAAGGCACAGCCAAGAGTAACTGGCTCGCGAGTCTTTTCCCGTGCTTAAAGCCAACTACATATATTTGTTTCGATTACTGATTGATTCGTCTTCTTGTCGGTGCTTGTTGTGATTGACCAAAGGAATGACTCCGTACAGATAAGTTTTAAATAATGGTAATAGAACGGTCAAATAAGGCCGAATTGAAATCACCCTACTGCCAATATTTACATCTTGACTTCCGTGTGCGGAGTTTCTGCTTTCCTTTATCAATAAGTATACTTTGTATATACTTACCCTTGCTGTGTGTGTGTTTTTTTTTTCTTTTTAGATCAATCATCTATTTTCATGCCGTTGACGACAATTCACTGCATGTCTTAAATCAGGAAGACTTTATGAGGTAAGGTTCCAGGGAGTGGATGGTACTGCCAAAAATACACTTCCATACTGACGCGAGACTTGATGGTAAAGTTTCTGTTTGTATCTTTCTGTGTGTCTTAGGTGAATATTTTGGCCTGGGGGATGTAGTTTGTTAAGTACCAGAAGGCTATAGTAATTTGCAGAAAGTAAAAGTCCCTTTGCTTGGTCCCGATCAAAATATTTTGTTCTTAATTGTAGCCGCCTGCTGAATGGGACCGATCTTATCAACGGTGTCTTTAAGAAGTGGAACATCCAGATGCCATATGACAAGCCAGCGGCCCAAGCCAGAGTCTCAAGCGTTGAGTTCAGTGCTGTGATCGCCGCCATGTTAGTTTTGTCAGGCGGTATCGGAGTCGTGGGAATTATTGGCATTGTCATCACCTACCGTAAAAGAAAACGGTGAGGTCACTTATGCCTCACCATGAAGTGATTTCTTGACGGTAGTTTCAAACGCGAAGACGCGCTAGCATAGTTACCAGTGAATACCTTAAATCCTCTATTAAGCCCCCCCTCTCAAATAAGCCCCCCGTCTCTAAAAAGCCCCCCCTTTTCAGAGGAGGAAAGTTAATAAGCCCCCCCTCTCTATTAAGCCCCCCCCCCCTCCCCTCATCCTGTAAAAAGATTAACGTGGACTGATCAGTTATGGTTTATTCAGGCAGGAAGTTCATATTGTTTTTTTTAGGCTTCCACAAGTGAATTAAATACTTTTGACAGTGACTTTAATTGTACAACACGCAAGTATACTCTGTCTGATACCACGGTAGTTTTGCTACAGGTGATGCGTTTCGCTAAATTAAATAAGCCCCCCCTCTCTTTTAAGCCCCCCCTCTCTATTAAGCCCCCCCTCAAAAGTGCTTGAAAAAAATAAGCTCCCCGGGGGGCTTAATAGAGGATTTACGGTAGGCCATTTCCGAATTGCTGTTTGCCTCTGTTTCAAAGCGAGTCTTGGTGCTAAACCATTCAAATGATAATGAGTTTGATTTGCATGAAAATACAGAACTTATTGCATTTGAATGGTTGTGCACCAGGACTCGTTTTGGAACCGAGGCAAACAGCAATTCGGAAATGGTCTATTATTGGTCAATCCACCGTCGACGCTTACAGAGCTTTGTAAAACTCTGTACAACGAAAGACCGCTTGCAAGCGATCCGTCTGTAACAAGTTATTTGGCATTTTTGTTTTTGAGATCGTCAGTCCCTTTTATCGCTATGGAAGAATATTTTACAAGGTCCTTTTTTATTTTGTTGTGACGGTTGGCCTTCATCTTGTATATCTTGTATGATCCGGAAGTGAATTCCAGCTGACGCGGGGGGAGAAGCTGTTCCTTTTATAGCGCGTCTTCGTATTTAAACGCCTCTAATATTAACTATTGTTGAGAGGTTCTTGGAGTTTTGCGCAGATCCTAAGTATTTAGCAAATAACAAAGACGAAGAAAGTGAAGAATGATCATCGCAGTTAATTTTCCAATTTAAGCAATTGGAAGGAGAAGCCTGAAAAAATCAGGGCCTCAACGGGATTCGAACCCGTGACCTCCGCGATACCGGTGCGATGCTCTACCAATTGAGCTATGAAGCCACACATTGGGAGCGAGGTCAATTTAGTGAGTTCATATCTCCCGTGAGGAGTGAAATGATGTGAAGTACATATGAAATAATTCATATATACATATAAAATAATTCATATGAAATATGAAATGATTAATATGATTATTTCATATGAAATAATTCATATGATGTGAAGTACATATGAAATAGTTCATATATGAATTATTTCATATGTACTTCACATAATAAAGACGACGTTGATACATCGGACCATAGACTGACAGACACCCGTTTTCTTACTCGTGCCAGGGTGACCTTGAAGCGATCCCAAGCGTCGCTGTGTAAGCGAGAGCCCTGGTTTGCATAACGATATCATTCCATAGAAAATGCACAGTAAACGCAATGCATGGATGGCCCGAGAAGAGTGGGTGGAGTGCTTACGTATTGCGGGCCTACTCATGTTTCTTTCCAACGAATTTCCGGTTTGTTTATGGCCTTTTCTGACCATGTTTTTGCAGCGGCAAAACCATTTTCAAGACCTCTGTCGCCGAAAATTCGCCATTTCCACATGCAACAGCCTGGTAGTAAGTAGAAGATCCTATGTACCTTTTGGTCTATATCATTATATTCGGCCAGTTTATCCTAGTTCGTGTGAGAAAACCTGAATCGTTTTAAGCCCTGTGATACCATTTTTTCACTTTTCAGCTCAGTGGATATTCCTGGGATAGAAGCGTTTATTGACTCCAAAGCAGAAGGAACTCATCGATCTCAGTAAGTTGGCAAAAGCCTTTCCCGGTTGCCTGCTATCGTCTTCCTCGTGGAAGCGTTAACGCCGAAGTTACAATTTCCTTCTTATTGCAGGAGATCGCAGACCAAGTACACGGTTCAAAAGGGACAACCTGGTATTTCGGTATGTATCTCGGTAAATGGGATTCCTTCCTTCCTTCCTTCCTTCATTTATTTATTTAATTTCGTTTTGTTTTTATTTGCTTATTTATTTATTTATTTATTTTGTTTTATTTACTAATTTACGCTAATTTATTTTTATTTCAGAGTCCGATATTACTTCGCACACCATCGTAAGTGTTCTGCACCTTAAATTTCTCTTGTTAGTTCTTTTTTGTGTGTGTGTGAATGGCGACCATATGTGGTGCATGCGGTCTTTTAACTGCGTGAATCTCAATTATTTTGTAACAGAAGATCAAGCAAAACCTACAAAATGAAGAACCATCCGAAGGAAGAAGACGTAAGTAGTAGTTTAAGTTTCTTCATGCAGTGATGTAATCAGTTCTAAATTCTCATGGAGTGCTACTTCCATCACAAACACTCGCTATTGCCGGTCGTTTATTTAATTTTCCACCAGTACTGAGTTCAAAATCCTGAGATAGCTGGATCTATAAGAAAGTGACGTCATACGCACAGTAGATTGTGAATGCAGCATTGCACGGAAAAGGGAACAGTCAAACGCTCGAAATTAGAGCTTAAAATTTCGCCAGTTGGATGTTAAGCAAGCGCACTTGCGAATTTTGACTGATGCTCCGTCCGTCCGTCTATCTGTCTGACTGACCGACTGATTGACTGACTCGACTTGCTGGCTGACTGACTGGCTTGGAAATGAGCGATCTTAACATTGCATGCGCAGTTGACAACTTACCTGAAACCCTTGGAGTTTGTTTGTTTGTTTGTTTGTTTGTTTGTCTTTGTGTCAGATCTCTTCAATGCCTTCGCCGACCTTTCCTGGCACGTCATCGTAAGTGTTATTGTGTTGAAATTCTTCTCTCTTCAGTTATTTGTCGTTGTTGTATATAAACTGAAGCGCCGGCTAAACGATCAAACATTTTCGTCCAACATCATGTTGGATGAACACGTTTGACCGTTTAACCGCTTGTTCCAACATTTGTTGGCTCTAGGTCAAATATTTTCGCCCCATATTTTACGAGGTTGGACGAAAATATTTGATCGTTTAGCCGAGGCTTAAGAGTTACTACTCTTGCCAGTACAACACTACACCTACGATATTTTTTTACGCCTTCAGAGTAGAGCCTGATTGAGATGTCAGTCTATTCCTAACGCGTCACATGGTACATTTGTGTGTATCACGTGATGGCCTTGTTTTGGATAGCGCAATGAAGATAGCAGCATTGTCAACGCAAACGTCAAACACGTAACAGGAGAAAAAAAATAGTAATTGTTTGGTATCGAGAACTGTGCACGTGGAAACGAATGTCAGTCGTTCTTCATAGCTGAAAATTACTAAGATACCGTGGATCCCTACAAACTGAAAATATTGATTTTCTCTCAAACTACTTGTTTGTTGTTTGTGTGAGCATAGTTAGTCTCCTCTACTGACTATGGTGTGAGAAATGATGCGAGCTTGAAAACAAGGCCATCACGTGGTACACTCAGATGTACCACGTGATGCATTTTAGCAAAACTGGAGGCATCGCAGTCGTTGCACTGAAGGCGGAAAGAAATGTCGTAGGTGTCGCAGTCTACTGGGAAGAGTAGTATGTTAATAATAATATTTATTAACTTGTAATGCGCCAATATCAATATACATTTTGATCGGCGCAAATCAAATCAAAGGTTGGTTTTTGTGGAGAGGGGGAGAACCCGGAGAAAAACCTCTCGAAGCAAGGTAGAGAAACCAACAAACTCAGCCCACATATGACGCCGAGACCGGGAATCGAACCCGGGCCACATTGGTGGAAGGCGACCGCTCTCACCACTGCGCCAACCCTGCTCCCCCAATGTTAACTACTAATTTAATTGTTTGCAACAGAAGATCAAGCAAAATCTACCAAGTAATAAAAGGTCCAAAGAAAGAAGTCGAGGTATGTATTGGTTTATCACGTTCTAAACAATGTTCGTGTTCGTTCGCTTAGAGCCACAAAATGCTTTTTAATTGAGTATCTTACAACTAAAACCAAGGAACCTACGTAAACCAATCATAAGGATGTAATAAGGATGAGGTTATCCACCAGGTTCAACGGCATAGAACTAAGCACTGATTAGTCTTGTACGGGGCTACCTGCTTCCTCATGATGTTATACCGCATGAATACTCCCAGTATTTTCACCCGGAAAATAAACTTCATTGCCCAATCATTACATCGTCATGTTGGCCAATCTTTCTTTGCACGGCACTGCATAGTATGTCACTATAGAATACGAAAGCATGGAGATCCTCCGAAATGAAGATACACTAGTCAAGATGAAGAAGACGACGATTGATGAAACTGCGTACTCAAGGTTTTGTAGTTATAAATGCTTTTCATGTTTTCTGTGCACGTCACTTCTACTGTCGAGCTTGATTTACAATTTACTTTTTTTGTCTTATCCACAGAGGAAAGAAAGCGTTGTTTTGAATCATTACGGCTCGGCTTCCACTCCTCAAACTCGTCCCAAGGAACGTAGCGAAAGTAACGAAACAGTGGAGACTGAAACGGATAAGTCATTGGCTATAATAGAAAACGTTGAAAGTCACGAGAATGCAGGATTCGATGAATACAAGGAAAATGAAACGTTCGAAGAGAGAGCCGTGGATGTAGGTGACTTGGAAGAGAGGGTGAAGGCCGGCGAAGAAAACCTGGACAAAAAGCAGACGAATAACAAAGAGCGGAGAGTGAGGTTTGATTTGGGTGGCGTTAAAGACAAGAAACAGAGCCGAGGTTTGGTGGGGCATGTCCCAGACATTATTGTGATCACTAAGAAGGGAGCGGGGAAAGCTGGTAAAGTGAAGGCGAGCGAAAGTGAGAAGAGACGGGACGTGGAGGATTATGTGGATGGATTAAGAAAAGGTGATGATGATGATGATGATGACAATGGTAACGATGATGGCGAAAATACGCCAGCTGACATCACTTCCGTTTTCAAGGACGCGAAGAGGACTCCGACTGGCAGACGATCTAGTGATCCCACGCAGGGATCCTCTACACTGCATGTGTCTGCTATAAAGCCTGCTGTGAGCGACGAAGACGGAAGCGTGGTGGACATTTGATTGGCGTTGTCAAATACATGAATTCCTCTTAATTTCCCTCTAGATTAGTCTCATTTTTTCCTGTTTTTGTTGTTGTTTTTTTTTCTTTTTAGCTTAAGCCAGGCGACACATTGTTCATACCAGTGGAGCGTCATTATTGCTAGCCATTATCGAAACTTAGCACAACCGTACAAAGTTCACAAAATCCATGCCTTGCCACCGCTGATTTACCGTGGTACATGAGTTAAAATGTCAAGAAAAGCGAGCTGACTTATTTGCACTGTTTTCCACTGCGTTTTCCTTTGGTTTTGTCGTTTTGAGCGTACTGTCTTCTTTAGGACTTGTGGCCTCTTTTCACTTTGGCATCGTTATTTGACAACTCTCATTTCCAGGTTCTTAGAGGTTGAGTGTTGGTAATTAGAGACTGAATAAATTTCTTTTGTGTATTTTTAGTTGATTATTATTCCATTGGTCCATACCTGAAACCAAGAAATGCTTTTTATCGACAGGTACAATTATCTTAATTCTTTCCTTTTTTGTGTTAGTCTACTCCAAATTCTAACTAGTGAAAAATGTGTTTTCTATCGTTAGTCCCACTGCAGTTTGTATACGTTGTTGTTGCTATTTCACCTCTTGGTAATAAATTGTGATCTCAAGCAACCGCAGTTGTGAAATTCTTAACATCTTTCACGCTTGTACGCGAAAAGACGACTTAGGCCATTGAGTGATATCCGGACCTTTTTACGAAAGACACGTTACTTATTAATCCTCTCGTCGAGTATTAGTGTGGTTGTTGTTTTGAAGAAAATATATTTATCAAGGGTAAAGTACATGCATCAAGCATTGATGACAATTTATTTTAGTAAAGTTCATGTATTATGCATGACTGCTTTGTGTTACGTATTTTTCCATTAACAATTTTTTGAGGTACTTGCGTGCGTTCGTTTATAACATTACGAGATTTTTCTTTGTTTTGTCTTGTTTTGTTCTGTTTTTAATTAACGAAAGGTAGAAGCCGAGAAGGCTCTGGGAATGAGGAATGATATTCCACGCGCATAACGTGCGCGCGCATCATACTCCTGTCATGACGTAACAGTTCTTGAAAAATTCAATCACGAAAAATAAACGGTCACGCTCTCGCAGTCTCTTTTCCGTCTCGTGCTTTTTTTTTAGGTGGCCTTGTTGTTTTGGTCAATGTATTGCTACAGCTTAGTGCGGACGTTTTTTGATTTCCTCCATAGCAACTGGGGAGAGTTAAATCCTGTGGATTTACGCGTTGGTTTCGATGATTTAGCTGCATGTGCAGTAAGCTTGCAAGAAGCGTGGAATGGTTTTTTGGGATCTGATCAGAAGGATGCACCACGCTTTAAGCTTCACGTATCATTTAAAGTTGAGAAATCATATGAGAGAAAGACGAGATTGATTAAGAACGAACAGACTAACAAGTCAGTTGATAGGAGTGAAATAAGCTGTGTGAAGACTCTGCTGCCGCCGGTTGCAGAACTAAGCTTTACGAAAGACGATATTTGGAAAACGCCGTGCCTGGGACAAACTGGCCTTCGCGTGTATTCGTTAACTAGAAACACTATCGACTGTTGTTTATCCAGCAAACAGGATCGCCATTCCTGGACCAGCTATTCTGTCATTTCGTCTTCATCACCCGACCGTTGGCAAATTCCGAAAGCACGTGGAGGTAATGCTCGGGTAACAAGAGAAGGCGTCGCAACTCGCTGCCGCCTTGGATGGTTGGAGAGAAGCAGCAAATTCTGGGTTGTAAACAAACGTTGCAATTCCTGTTGCTGTTCTTCGAAACGCTCTACTCTTTCAACGCTTTCTCCTTCCTGCCTCCTTGGCAACACACGTTCTTAACTTTGTTTCTCTCTTTCTAAAACTATGGTAACTATTTATACTCAGCCAATTGCCATTTTCTTTTGCTTACTACTTTCTACTCGTCAAGGTTGTTGCAAGAAGAACCGCCTCGCTAATGATGGCCTGAGCTTTTTTTGTTTCTTTGTTTTGTTTAATTCAATCAAATTACATTTCGTGGTTTTTAGAACTTCAAGGTTTTTTTCACGTCTTCGCTTTTCAAATAGAAGACACTCTTTAGAGACCAACGTTGTCCCTCTATCTAATAAATCAGTGTTGAGCTTTTTGGTTGTTTCAGGAAATCTGTGTCGGTCATGTTCGGCTCACCGTCATCTTATTATACTCGATCGATCCATTGATTATGTCGGTGAATATAATTCTTTCCCTTCCCCTTTTTGGGGTGGGGAATTTTACCTTTGAGTGAATGGGGTGAGGGAAAGTGTACCGGAAGTGTCAGGTTTCAATTTGTTCCCGGCGCCCAAGTCGCCCACGGATGTGTTTGCGCGAGATGGATCGAGGAACTCAGGCCCAAAGATATGGATGGATAAATGCCCTTTTTTCGTTTACATATTGATTGTTCCTTCAAAACGCATTTTGGCTGCTGTCTGAAACCCTTAGAAAGAAATTGGAGGAATTCGCCTTTGTCATCCTGGGAAAGTATCTTTTATTACTAAGTGAATGAAGTATGGTAAGTTTTCACGTCCTTTTCATTGCTAAAATGTTCTAAATCTAAATCTAAATCTAAATGTCTCTAATCTGCAAAGGGCAGTACAGCCCATCTTCAGCAGATATGTTACATTTCAGTTGGAGATAATCGACTGACATTGAACAATTTACAATAGTCGTAAACGAATTAGGTTCTGACAAACCAATTGTTGGTATGTACACAGTACCTTCGCTTGGAGGGTTGTACGTCCGGGGGGGGTGGATGTTGACGTTTCGAGTTGATCGGCACAGTACATTATGGCTCCTTGCTAAATGACAGAAAAAGTTGCTTCCATCACACACTTTATCTATAAGCAACGAGAAGGTCAGTTTTATTTTCTTGGAAACCCTTTATTCTCGGAAATGCTCTTAAAGACACCCTAGAAGCATTAACGCCGCTATGTATGTGACAACTACACAGGATTAACTCATTACAAGTCTATCATCAGTGCACGGTGGGTTATTTAAGCTCGATTGAAACTATATTCAAAGTAATCGCAAGGGCGACACGTCTTCATTATTTACAATACTAACGGTTTGGTCATCTCGCTTATGGCCTTTAATATAAAATAACCAATCTATTGTACAGATTTATTCGTTTGTGTATTTTCCTGAAAAGGAAAACAGTGCGCGAACGTCGCAATTATACTTTCCGTCGATTTGTTATTTTCGTCCCATGTTTGTTTGTCCATTTCATTCGTTTGTATGTTTTGTTTGTTTGTTTTTTCTAATTGATTCTCGCGAAATTTCTTACTGGTACGAGCCGAACAACTGATGTAGTTATTGGAGGATTAGTTAAGAATCTGTTCCTCCACTTGTCCCAGTTGACCTAAACGAAAATGGTCACGATATCACGCATGATGGGAATGTTAGTTTTTCTAGTCGTAAGAAATACCGTTTGATTTTTCTTATCCTTGCAAAACGTCAAATTTGGGAAACAACTTCACATTAAGTGTAAACGACTGTCACCAGGTCATCCTACTTTTCCAAACTTCAAAACAGTTGTGGAGTTATTTGCCTCAAGTTAACCGAGTGGATCCAAACTAGAAAATGGAAGAAAACCAAACAAAAGCTGAGTGGAGACTAACCGTTTCATGCACTCACTTATTAAACGTAATTGTCATAGTTTATAAACTGTCAACAGTTGTCAATAAATGACCATTCACTTAGCGACTATTATGAAAAGAGAAGACGAGTGATCACTTTGGTAATGATGATTACGCCTTGGTCATTTTCCCCATACCAAGCTTTATCATTTTTACTGAATGAGTCTAGTCAAAAACTTGTTATGTGGCTTTGGAATCTCATTTTTTCTCCAGCAGCCAAACCATCGGCTTATACCGTCTTTCAGAAAGCAGTAAACGATAGCGTATTTACAAATAACAGAGCTCGTGGAGTATCTGATATACAGCTTGCCAAGTCCTCATCACGAAACCTCCCATTTATACTACTCTTCCGCGGTATGGATGTTCCCACAATTCATCCATTAGTTTTTCTTTCGATTTTTGCCTTCGCTTTCTGAGTACATCCTCCAGACGTGCTCCCCTCTTTCTGCGCTTTCCCTGATCAAGCAATACATCCGTTGCATGCACCTCATCAGGAATGCATTCATAACAGAGCTTTAAATACTTAAACGTGTTCTTGCAAGTGGGATCGTCGAAAAACGTATTAGAAGCCACGATTTCGCACGCCTGGTTGTGTCGACACTGGCTTTCAACTTTCCTGAGTGTGTTTTCGGGGTCGGTCTCACATGATTTGTCTGAGACAAGCCCTACAGGAGCTTCTGGACAGAACGCGTTTTCTTCGCGTCCCCAGAAAGCGCGGTTTACTTTAATGGTTTCATACTGTTTGCACTGAAGCCAGGTCTTCTCTCCCTCGCAAATGTAAGAGCAGTTCTATGGATTAAAACAAGGAGAGTGGAAATGTGTGTCAGTAATTCCCTGACACACGAGCTTCTAATCAATATTGTCGTTGTTGTTAGTTCGCCCCGTGGAAAAATACTCACCGGCATTACAGCTTCTGGACCCGCAGGCCCCTCATCACCCAAAGGGCCCGGAATTCCAGGGGCCCCGGGGTCTCCAGCTAATCCCATGAGACCAGGTGGACCCTTTTCACCTTTCATACCAGGCACACCGGGAAGACCCGGAGGCCCAATCACACCGGACTCGCCATCAGCTCCAGGGGATCCTACTTCTCCTAGAGGTCCCGGTGGTCCCTGTGGCCCTGTCATACCACGTTGGCCGGTGGGACCCGTCGGGCCATCCGAACCTTGTTTGCCGGGGCGACCGGCAAGGCCACCATAAAACAAGGTCAGGTTTTGTTCCAAGATCTGACTGATCATAAAGCGGTCCAATAGCTGTTGATCCACAGTGTCTCCAGGTCTTGGCAGATCATATTCAACCTAAAGAGAATATTTTTAAACATCAATACTCAGTCGTTTAAACTGTGCTACACTTGTCAGTCTGTCAACAAAGGAAAGACCACGGCACCGTGATTTCAGTTTCCATACAGTGACTTCAGTGTTTATTTTAGGAGATCGATTAGCAATAGAGTTATTTCAGTAGAGTTATATTTCAGTAGAGTTAGAGTCAACGACTGCCAAAATCCTGAATTCAAGATTTTGGACTGCCAAAATCCTGAATTCAACATTCTGGAAAGCCAAAATCAAAAGAACCGACTTGACTCTTAAATCATGGTTTAGACCTAATCACTAAACTTTAAGCTAACCCTTCCAAAATCATGAATTCAGGATTTTGAAGGCTTAACTCTAACTATAAAAGAGGCCCTATTAGGGGTTATCGGGATACGGGATATTTGGGTAAAAAATTATAGGGATACGGGATATTTGGGCGGAAAATTAAAGGGATACGGGATATTTTTAAAAAGATTCTGGGATATCGAAGATCGAAGTTATAGATACGAACCACAAGAATTAACGGGATGCGGGATATTTTGGCCAAAAATTAATGGGATACGGGATACTCAGACCCCCCCTAATGGGGCCTCATAAAAATAGCTCTATAAAAATAACTCTATGAATAGCCGTCTCCTTATTTTAGTTGTTTGTTTTCGTTCCTTTCTCAAATAATCGACTTCACTATTTCCCATGTCGTAATACGACTTCACTCGACGACTGTCTAATTTTTCTGTTATCTACAAGATACTGCAAAATTGCTTCAGATATTTCCTGTTCTACATCCTGCACTCAATAAATTGATCATGCGGTGTTCTGTTTGGTCACGTGCCCATCTTCCCTCAATGCGTATTTGTGCTATTGATACGCGTGAATAAATTTTGAACAGCCATCATCTCAGCACAAAACATTCAAGTGTGTTTTTTGCCAAAGACTTTAGAGTTCGAGTTCATCGAGGTATCTGCAAAAAAGACTCTTGGGTAACAATTTTTTGCTGCTGTATGGCATGGTAATAGCGTAATAGGCCAAGTACTTTTGCAACCTCTTTCCTAACACTACATAGAGAGTCTTGGGTTTTACCATTCCGTTGGTGAAGAGTACAATTATAGGTTTTAGAAGAACCAACTTGTTTATACACCACGGTTCATGTAAGAGGGTGAAAAATTTACATCAACACCTGTACGGAAAACTAGGAACGCCCCTTTGTTTTGGTTTTTTTGTTTGTTTGTTTGTTTGTTTGTTTTTTTTTTTTTTTGCAAGGTAGAGTGTTCCTGTGGTTTGTTCGAGTTCTTGACATTCTTTATTTAGTTATGCGAGCCTCTTGATACCGTGACCATGAATAACTTAACTCTAACCTGCTCTTTTTCCTCACGTTCATCTGAATGACTGCTTTCGTCAGAGAAGTCTCCACTGACTGGGATTCGATTCCTGTTCTTTCCCCTTTTGCCATGGTGCGCTGATCCCTCTCCGCTCGGAGAAGCACTGCTGCTCAATTCACTGTCAGCCTCTTTTTCTGCGTTACTGATCGCGTTGCCAAACAGGTTAACAATAGCATCAGAGGGACTCGTAGCTGGAGTCAGCTCCAGGGTTCCGCTACCACCTGAACCGGAAAGAAAATCTGATGCCGAGCCGTAGTCGATCCCAGCACCAGAACCTAAGCCATAACTACTGCCCGATCCGACACCCAAGTTGACAGGTATTTTGGACAAGGTGTCGGAAATTGCATCAGCTTGCAGTCCAGACTTCAGACTAAAGCTGAAGGTTTTGATTTTGCCAGTGTGGGATCGCTGGCTCGTCTCTTGAATTTCATTATCACCAGATGAGCGTGACCCCGATCCCTCACCAGCTCCCGACTCGGTCACGTTGACCAATTCATCACCATAGGCAGAACCTTCTTCGGGCTGAAGCAAGTCTTCTGCCGGAAACTCCGCAATTTTGGACATGAAGCCAGAACCCGATCCCTCGTGCAATGACGCAGAGGTATCGAATACAGCAGATCCTGAAGCAGAGTAGGATTCCTCGATACCAACGTTTCCTGAAAGGGCACTGGCCCCAGAGTTTGACTGTCCAGATGCAGAAGAGGACCCAGATGAACCAGATGCAGATGCAGCCAAAGTTGCGGACGAAATTCCTTTCCCAACTCTCTTTGGTGTTGGTAGGTAGGTATGTTTGACAACAGGCAGAGCTTGAGAGCCATATCCAGAAGTTGATCCACTGTCTTGTTCTGCACTTGCCGATTCTAAGGCTGAAGAAATTGGTGCAAAGTTTTTTCTTGACAATATTTCAACCTCATCGGCTTCAGATAATGTGCCACTACCACTGCTGCTACTTCCAGAATGAGATGTATAATCTCCGTATGCTGATCCGGATGCAGAGAGTCCTGAATCCATGAGGTTAGAACCAAATCCGGACTGAAATGTGAACCCCGAAGCATCCTCCCCTCCAGATCCCGCCAAAGACTGAAGATCGGTGCCATCACCAAAGCCGAAACCACCTGGTAACGATTCATCGATATTTCCAGATCCTGAGGAAGGCTGAAGGGACTCAAGTTTAAGGCCAAATCCTCCACTAGTTTCCGCATACTTGTTGTCTGTGGGTTTTTTCTGAGCAATAATGGTGGTCTCATTGTCTTTTTCGATGGTTTCATTTTGATCATTCTTAGACTCGACAGGTTTGGTAACTTTGGTTGTCACGACAGTGTTCTCTGCTATGTTTGTGCTTGCTTCAGTTTCTCCCGAACCGGAACCAGAACTTTCAGTAAACTGGAAGTCATCAATGGGCTTGGGCTGGTCTTGCATACCAGATCCAGAGGCCGACCCCGCCCCAGACTGTTCGGCCACACCGGAGCCTGCTTTGTTTTCTGGAGAGGCCATAGTCATGAGATTTGGACCCACAGCTCCAACGCTCCCAGGAAGGGTTTCATCGTCCATCGAGGGAATCTCTAGAGACGCAGGGTTGTCTGCTACTCCAGAGCCATTTTCCTGTTCATTGCTTCCTGATCCAGAACTGTAGGATGCCTTTAGTAAGGATTCGAGAGGAACACTGTCAAAAGCCTCTGAACTTTCTTCTGATCCAGCCTCGCTTGTGGCGACGCCAGATCCCTCATTTTGATTGTTTGCTGTGGGATTCACTATCTGGACCGCTTCCACTCCAGAACCCATGTTCGAGGAGGCTTCAGATTGGTCCAAGTTAACATGTCCACCCACACTCCCGGGAAGACTTTCTTCCTGTTTGCCTGATTCCCCAGAGCCTGAAGATACGTCTGATATGTCTGGCAATATCTGTTGTAACAGTGATTCCCCTGGGTTAATTTTGCTGTTGGATGAGGTTGAATGAGAATCTCCTGAGCCAGATGACGTTGCATCTGAATCAGCAACTGCCTGTGATTCAAGTTGTCCGATATCTGCTATACTGCCAACACTGCCTGGAAGCTCTTCTTCACCCGATCCCGTTGACTGCATTATTTTTATTTGTTCTTGTCTTGACCGTGCAACAGAATCCTGACTATCAGTTATCATAGCCTGACCGGAGCCTGAACCAGATGCAACATTGCTGGGGATAACTGAGCCGGATCCCGATGAAAAGGCAAACCCAGGGGCGGTTGCTGGTGTTGCAGTCTTCTTTTCAAGTTTTTCAATATCTTTTACTTGCCCAAGGCTTCCTGGCATGCTTTCCTCAGGCTCGTCGTCTTCGCCAGAAATCTCTGAGGAGTCCCTGTCGCTTTCTGATTGGCCTACACCTGAGATGAAGTTAACTCCTGAGCCGCTTGTTACATCTATGATACTGTCCTTTCTTTGTGCTTCATCAGCGCTCGACTGTCCTGAACCATCCTCTCCATCCTCGTCTTCGGCCGAACCTGAACCTGATTCCTCTTCATCATCATCTCCTGATACTTCCTCCCCAGATGATTGTTCTACTCCTGATCTCTGGCTAGCTTCAACGTCCTCAGCGGATCCAGATGATGATGATTCGTCGTCCTGCCTTCCGCTCTCACTGGAAGACGATTCGTCTCCATTTTCGTCCCCACTCTCACTTTCCTCGTCATTATCATCATCTTCATCTACATCGCTTCCTATGCTACCCGGTAGTTTTGTTTTCTGCTGTGACTTTCTTTCCGTGTTCTGTTTCTTCTTTGCTTTTTGAAGACCAGCAATGAACGCAAGCTCATCTGCGTTCAACCTATTCCCGCCAGGCTCGGCAGAATGTACGGGGCGAGTTTCTTCCCCTGATCCACTGTCTGCAGGTACAGTTTGAACCGTAGAATTAGTCGCTGGTGCTTCTTTGGTCACATTCTTAGCTTTACGTACAGCTCTACCAGCTACCTCTGCTTCAGGAGCATTAAAGGCTGCGGTGCTAGCGGCAGCAGCAACTTTCTTGTCCACAGAGTGTTGTGCAATTATGACTGGGGGTGGTTGAGATAAAGTCGAGTGTCTTTCCGAGGAAGCTTGAGGTACAGCAGACGGAGCTCCCGAGCTCTCCTCTGTGCTACCAGATGCAGATGCAGGAGATGACTCTTCAGCTGCCAACACGGCTGGTTTGACGTGTACGGGTGATTTATCTCTCGTTCGTCTGGCAGCGCTTGATGCTTCCCCGAAACCAGAAGAATCTTCTCCGGTTACTACGCTTTTCTTTGTTTTTGATGAGGCAGCATGCCCGCTGTCCCACTCGCCTTCCCCTGAAGGAGGCGTAGATGAACTATCAGCAAATTGTTTCTGACTAAAAATCGAGTTACTTTCTTTAGGCCGTGGAGGGTTTGTTTGTGAAGAAAGTACACTTGCGGGCTCCACTCTTCTTCTGAATCTTTCGATTCCCTCTCCTTTAGGTTTTATAGCTACCACCTCTTCGCTAGGAACTGGTGCCAGACTCTCTAGTACTTCCATGAGGTTGATGTCCGAGTCCTTTTGAAGTTTAACATTGTCAGGAACGTCACTAAGCAGCTGGAGGATGCGATCAAAACAAATGCAGTCAACCACGCGGTTATCGCCATCTTTCATTTGTTAATGTCGGTTTAAATAACAGTCAATATATGACTTATGTTGACTCACGATGATCCTATCTACTGAAATCACTATTTCTTGCTCAGTGAAAAGCCTTTTTTCGTTTTTGTGTGTGCTGGCTTAATGAACTTATATTTAAAATTCATAAAATTGTTCCGAATGGACGCAAATGCGTCCGCGATAACCAGTATTGAGAAACGAAGAACGTTTGATTTACTTACCTTACACTCACAAAAGGTGAGAATTAAACTCGTTGTCAATGCGGTGAAGAGCAGTGTCATTTTTTAGCTGAAAAGGAAATCATTTAGACAAGTGTGAAGGGAGTAAACAACTCATTTTCCCCTTCTTTCAATTACATACGGTATCTAGACCTGAGGACACGGCCAACCAAAAAGAATAGATCAACACAACTTATGAAAGGGATATCCCTCTGCTGCTTTAACACAAAAAGACAACGGTTTCATCATCTGCAAATTGCATGTGATTAGGCTGAATGGATTCGTGGAAATTCTGACTTAGCGGTTGTTCTAAGTTGATGTTCCTTTGTAATGCATTCACAAGCTGACGTCCAACTCGCTCAGTTATTTGGAGTAGAACGGTGAATCGCAATAGCACTCCATAGCCTACTTTTATAGAACTCTGAGCTTCATGAAAGTATCGTCATTGCATTGTTTGTGCCAGAATGTGTTCCGCGTTCAGCAGGTTTCTAGGCATAGTCATGTTTGATATATCATACCTGATTTTTGGTGGGTGAAAAGACCCTCGGCAGCTTTCGCCGTGTGTTTATAGCTCTCTGGCCAGTTTCGCAAAAGTGCTTAGGGGAGAAAAGCAAATGGATAAGTAGCTTTGCGTGACAGAGCACAACAGAGGGACCACACCATAAAACTGATCCCTTCTCGTTAGTTCTACTGTCAGGTTAACACCCTAGTAATATAAATGAAATGCAAGGCTACGTCTTTCTGCATAAAGCAAAACTGACTTTTGCAAGCCCACAGATTATCTAGAGGGAAGGAACTGCGTGATCATTTATTGACACCTTTGTGGGCGTACCCTCTTCCCACCCTTTTGCAGCAGAATATGAGCAGACCGCGCGGCATCCTGAAACAGAATGTGCTGATCACCAAATTATGCTAAGGGTAAACCCGCGAAAGTGAATGTTCACTTTCCTGGTGTAATACCTGGTGGTGAAAATTAATAATAGCAGTCGACGGTGAAGGTTCGCTTTTCCTTCTCGTTGGTATTGCGCATTTGAAGCTGGGTTTTGTTCCAGTTTTATCTTTGGATTTCCTTCTGCAAAAATTTTATAGCGAAAATTACCGACTTTGCTGGCCAATTTTGCCGGTACCACATTTAGCAAGTTCTAAGCATATTGAAAATATACCATGTTTGAGGACTCTGTTTAAAGACACTGCTCTAATAGCACTTTAAATATATGGTAAATCAAACTGCAAATCAATCCTCTTTACCCGTGTCACTGGCTGACCTAAGCTTCGGCAACGGGAAGACGTTCATTTTCAGTTAGCCAACACACAACAATGGCTTCCTCACGTAGTGGTCACTGTGAGTCGATGGTTACTAAATCTCACGTTGCGAGAGGGCAAATTAAGTTCGAGCTTGCGATCAGACTAGCGCAGATGGTAAGTCAACATACTTGAACGCATTGCAGCGCGGAAACTTGGGTAAAAGATATATTGAATACTTTTATGATTTCTAAGTAGGGTGAGAAATGAAGACAGAAACATTTCCTCTCTTACCTTGTAGTTTAAATCACAGGTAGATTACCCGGATGACCAGCAAATCGAGCAGACGAACACACAGTCTGCTACCAAAAATACATTAAAAAACAGATCTTCAAATTCCGATTTCCGATAGCCAAATGTACGTTAAATCTTCAATTAAATAACATTAAGGAATCGATTAAAAGTCACCTTGAACGGGAAGAATTTTCCAGTTTTTCCCAAAATTATGACAGGGCACCGGCGCGTGCAAATGCTGTTTTCATAAAGTCATTTCTTGTCTTAACGTAATTATCTCATCTACAAGGTATGCAGCCCAATGACACGTGCGCTTCACTCGTCGTTCACAGCCACGCGTTTCATGTGAAAATCCGGTCAAGAAGTTGTCATGGTTTGGAGAGAGGTTTCTCCGAATATCTGACGGCGATAAAAGATCATTTTTAGGAGGAAAGCTGATAACAGCGATCATCGCTGTGTTTTCACGAGGGTTAAATTGCCACCTGCCATGTTTAATGATCAAGTCATCAGGGTGTTCTAAAAACGCAGGTCACTTTTAACGTTGAGTACGGACCCCGGTTTCAGTCGTGGTGGCTCTCCGACTGAACTTGTTATCTTTTTCCATTAGAATTCGGGTGTGATAATTATGTAAACTCTTGGCATTCGAAAGCTCCGAAGCCGACAGGGAGGAAAACGTACCTAGCCTGGAACTGAACGCCCGAATGATCAAATTTGGGATTCATTCGTGCTGTGCAAAATCTCTAAACAGCACCACTGCCAAAGAACGGTTGTGTACTTTTGATCGGAGTATAAATGTTGAAGACCTACATCTCACGAGAGATGCGGGACCGCGAAAGCCGTTTAAAGGAGGAAGCTTACATTTGGCCTGCGTGTGTTTTCAAATTTATTTGTTTCGGTATTTTTTCTCTGTATTCTCTGCCAAAACTGGTGCAATGAAACAGAACTTGATCTAAAAGATCCAGACAGCAGCAAGAGTAACACTTAAATGATAACACAGAAGTTATTACTATCAATAAATCGCTGAACTAACGGCCGAGCAAACTAGGGGCAGCACCTCAAACAGGCGGCGTTATCCCTTATCGAGACACCCAGCAGACCATACTCTGCGGATAGATCCATCAGTGCAAAGAGACGGTAGATCAGTACAAACAACTGAAATCATTTAAATTTCGTTAGATAACTCCTAAAACTTAACAAAACTATTATAAAGACCATTACATCAGGGCTAATTGCCATGCAATACAAAGCTAACGGCGAGTAGTGTGAACAAAAAGAAGAGCGAGAATGGATATCTGAGTTGATGAATCGATCGGCCTAACGACAGGGTTAGCCCTTGGATAAAGCGAATAAGTTGTTTTAGTGAGAAGTCGAAGAAATCAGTTGCTATCAATAGAAGTACGTGATTGGGTCCATGAGGCTATCATGGAAACTCTGCCGCATGGACCGTTGTGCAACTTATCTTTCCAGCGTTGAATTTTTGGCTGCATGTTTTCTCCTCAGTTCAACGATTTCTCAGTTTCTTATCCTCGCAATAGGTGAAGCCCTATTGTTTTATTTCGGTGATTATTTCTAGTCGACTGGCCGTATCAACATGACTCCTTATTTACAAAATGGTACAAACAAATCGTAAAAAAGACCAACCGTACTCCAGCGAGGTTCGCTCCAGTGTGTTACTGGAGCTGGTGGTCTGTCACAGAAATTAAGTGGCGTGAAGAAAAATAATCAATAATGAAACGTCATATAACCTGACGGTTCTTTACTAAACAACTGTTCATTTGAAATCGATACGGCACCACCGACATTTTGCCGGTGAAACTCCTCCTGTCAATTTGAAATTTCTTTGAAGAGGATGCATGACTTGGTCGAGTGGATTTTATTGTTCTGTTTTTCGTTTCTTGTTATTGCGTCTGGTCTTCCGTTCGAAAGCGCACTCACTAACTGGGTCAGACTCGCCAACGCAACGGCATTAGGATGTGAGGGAAACATGCTTTCGTTGTCCTGCTCTGGACAAGAGGAAGGGCTGAAAATGAAATCTGCGTTCTGGGGAAGGGACGATCTGAAAACATGTCTTCCTGACAAACGTTCGAAGCAACTTCAGTTTTGTCCTTCGGCAGACCCTCAATATGTTTTGGAAAAGTTGCGTTCTGTGTGCGAAAAGCAGCCATTTTGTAGCGTTCCCATCTCCGATGTCTTCTTTGAGAAACCTTTGTGTCCTGGTGTTCCAAAGTTTCTGAAAGTTCTTTATGACTGTAGGGTAATGAGTGGAATGGGCGCAAGATAGCTTCACTCATAGTCTTTGGCTTTTGGTGACAAGAGCCTGATGAGCGACGATTGGGAAGGTAGATGGAGCATTTGCGGGGATTCAGATAATGCAGCGAGAAATAAAGGCAATAGTCGAGAATGTCTAAAAAGTGCGTTGGCTAGAAAGACAGATGGCTCCACGATTATTTGATCTTGCTCGTTTATTGTAACTTACGTTAAATGGCGTTTTGGTGTTCACTCAATCAGCCAGAGGGTGCATTTAACAAACAAATAAATAGTGAAGACTGAAGGCTAATAAGTGTGCCAAATACGGAACTACACGCTCAGTTTCACTCGAAGAATACAAGGGAGAATTTGCAGTTCTACCTGCCATAGATGTACATTCCGTTTCCTAGCAGTTTTCATGTTTCAAGCAATTGTTCGTAGAGGTAACATTAAAGAATCTTTATTTGTACACGGTGATATTTAAAAACCGTTAAGTTTGTGGGGCCGCGTATAGAAAGAAAAAACACAAATAAACATAACGTCATCAAGAAAGCCAGCCACGAGGAGGCAACCAGTTGACTATTTACACCACGTGGTAAATCTAAGAGCAGGATTTGAACCCTGGCTGTCCACCAGTCGCCAGAAACAGAGAAGCTGTATATCTACCTCGGAAATAGAAGTCCCCTCTCATATAAAATATGAAGTTACGCTGCGTATGAATCTGCATCCCTTGTCATCAACCGTTGTTATCCAAAATAAAGAGGAATATCTCTTAAAGTACAATTTACAGTTGATGCAAATTTAAGACCGTGAACTTTGTGTACGAAAACAATGCAAGTTGTCAACGAAGCTTGTCCTCTCGGTGCTTATTACGCAAGTGCGAACAAACGATCTTGTCTCAATCGATACCTTACAAATAACCGGAAATAAAACACTCTCAAATATGATGGAGAGTACAGTGAAGGAAGTGGTCAATTTTAGGCCAGACTTTCAAGAGTCGATTCCCGATTCTGTATACGGAATAGACCTTTCCCGCATTCCTCCCAGTCTCCCATTGTAAGTTATGAATGGAGGCGGGGTGGATAACCTTCAAAATGGCTGGAGAAAACTTTTGTACCGTTGCGCTTATGTCCTCTGTTGCAGACATGTCCTGACGTAATGTGATATGACGATCCAATCACATATTGCGATCTATCTTGGCCTAGGGTTAGGCTTAGGCTACATCCCTTCCCTCGGTATCATGATCAATGAAGACACGATCACAACGCATTTTCATTGGTAGAAAGAAAAACCCTTATCATTGGTCACAAGGTGAGAAGACATATCTGCCACGGAAGACCAAACTGCAACGCTACAAACATTTTCCCGCCATTTTGAATTTCTCGTTTCATAACTTACCGAGGGGGGACTGGGACGAATGCGGAAAGGTGTGTTGACTCCCTGTTAGAAACAAATAGACTTCGTGAGTTCTAAACACTAAAGAAGGTGGGGTCTTTTTCAAAGCTTTTCGAATGCGTGTAAGAATTTCCGTGTCGAATTAAAAACTTGAAGGGTTAACCCGTATGTATTAGAATTTCGGGTCCATTAAGTGTATAAGACCGGACAAGCGCTCATCCCGGCTAAGCGGAGCCCAACAGATAAGGAGGACTGCAAACAAAAAGTCAAATGAAATTCCAACAATCAGTGCAAATTAATTCAAAACACCGCAATGCTTTACTGTCACAAATATCGGTTAGTCGCGTTAGACAGACTGATCACTCACAGTTAGAAATGTCACACATACTGACATGCGTCATTCAGTGTTTGCGAGCCCTAAATTAATCTGTTATTTATTACTTGATTCAATTTGTGAGCAAAGATAGTGCCTAAACAGAGCGCATGCGCGTGTCTGTATGGTCGTTGGCTCTGGTTATCGCAAAACTGAGTGAAACGCAACTTAGAAATTTTTCTATATACATATTCAAACTGAAAAATAGTTTTGTATCATGAAATATTAGAGGAGGGTCTTTCTAATTTCACAAAATGCTTTACACAGTATTCTATTAAAAATTGAACACGTACGAGTTTCATGTCCAAAATTAATTTCCAATTTATTTATCCTGAAAACGTTTTTCACCGTCTAACATGACAAGCGAATATCTGCGATCTTGATTTCGTGTAAGGAAACGTTACTTGAGCTGCCTTCACGTTTATTTTCCCCACTCACCCCCCCCCCCACACTTCTGCTAACGATCAAGAATGGGTAGCATGACTGACTACAGTGACGTCATCATAGATTCTTAAGTCCCGGATGTCTCAGACTGAGGGACGATGTTAGACAGTGAAAAGGTTAGCAGCTTTACAAGTTATCGAATCAATGTCAATTAATTAAGCGACAGAGCAGTCAACTGATTTATCCGCTGATTCTTGATCTTTGAAGAGCTGCCTTCACTCTCGACTCGCTAGGTAAGCACTCGTAGCCGACGCGAAGGTATTTATAGATCTCTCCACAGTCGGTCTTGTCGAAGAAAGTGGATGTGGCGGCCAGTTCGCAGGCTCTTTCATCTTTGCACTGTCCTTCCACTTTGGTCATAGTGTTGGATTCGTCTTGTGGGCACATTTTTTGGGTGCTAAGACCATGTTGGACGCCATTTGTTGTACAGGTGCCTTCGTCATCGCGACCCCAGAAAGCAGAATTGATTTTGATAACTCTATATTGAGGACACTCAATCCATTCCTTTTCACCTTCGCACGTGATGGTTTCTTGAGGGCCCTGGTAACGCATGCACACGGGTTATTTTCGTTCTGAGCTTTTTTTCAAACTGCTATGTAACAAGTGCGAACAGTTTGTTAACCAAACTGCTTTTTGTAGCAAATGCAGTACCTTTCTAGGAACTTGGGATGGCCGACTTTTAAAAACGTCCACATGACGCTGTTTGGAACAGATTGAAATGTAGCGGGACCTTTTGACTGGATATATGATTTACGAATCCGTCATCGTATATCACCGTCATCCGTCATCGTCGTGAATAAACTAGCAACTGCTTCATTTGTCCGTGTGCCTTTAGTATTTTATAGCTAAGAATTCTTTCCAGATGGCAAACTGCATTTTGACGCATTAAGGTCTTAATCGCACCGAAATTTCCCATAGTAAATACTCTCCTAAAGCTCGCTATAAAGTGCACCTAAAGTAAAGACAAAAATGTTTCATTTTTCGTTGTTAAGATAATTCTATAGCAAGCATATTTTACCATTTGCACCTCGAAATTTCGCCTTTTATGTGTTGCCGGAACTAGCTGTGTAAAGTTAGCAAAATTAGCAGTCATATGGACCGACGACCGTGCCATGAGAGGCACAAACTGCTTTGCATTCAAAATTTCAAAGAACTTTTGCATTGCAAAACAGTTTGTGACGTAACATCGAGAATAGACTCATGCCTCTCACAGCTTGGTCGTGGGTCCATATGATTCCTAGTTTTGCGAACTTTACGTATCCTGTGTGGCATATAAAAGGCAAAATTTTCAGGTAGAAATGGCAAAATATGTTTGCTTTGGGTAGAGAAATTTACATTAAAAACGAAAAATATTTGAGATTAGGCGCACTTTAAAATACCAGCCTTCTAGTGAACTATTGGTACTCACACTAGCAGCGCCACCAGCGCCAGGGGGACCAGGAGGGCCAGGAGGACCCGGGGGTCCTGGAATTCCCCCACGGGTAACAGCGTCGCCACTTCCACTTCCGCTTCCTCCATAGTAACCTGGAGCTCCCGGCGGTCCTGGAGGACCAGGAGGTCCCATCAAGCCCCCTTGACCATTCACGAAAAATCCCAGGGGTAATTTCTGGTCCCAGTAGTAACTCATAACATTATCACTCTCGGAGTACCTCTTGATAATTCGTGGCTTGCGTTGTAGAACTGAACAGTGCTGCACAAAAAACAACAACGTGTTTTGTTTGTTTGTTTGGGTTTCAGTATAGTACATCGAGATTTGCTCCTCGTTCTTTAAAACCAAAATTTGAAAAGAAACGAGTGCATGGGTGCTATTTAAACAACGTCATCAAATGGTTTCTGAATGTACTTAATGCAATTTGGGCATCGCATATCGGCAATCATTTGCATAGCAAGGCCCCGGGTACAAGTCAGAGCAATCATATTTTCTGATTGCTTCACTCTACAGGGTGATATCAGCTGATAAGCTACAAGTTCAGAGGTCGCCTGAGTAAATGAAAGCCGATTAATGACCCTTCGACCTCGGTTATTAACTAAGGTTTTCAACAATTCGGAGGCCGTAGATAACAGATATTTTATTCCACTAACGCTTCCTGGCCAGTAAAGTACTGTTGCATTTTATCAAATGAAGGTACAACTCTACTTCTTGACAAAAATCTCAGCTCGGTGAGATTAAGCGGGCCGACTTATTCGCCTCAGCAATTAGCCTTTTTTTCATTTTGGAAGTCGATAAAGCTAATTCGTTTACGTTGGATAAGTTATGGTCTTATCGCCCTTCAAAACATTGCAACTTACACGTACATAGACATGTACATAGACTCTCTGAAATACTTACCGCTACTGCTAATAAGGCGAGGCCAAAAGCCAGCCTTAGTAGGCCTGTATCAGCCTTCATGTCCTGGCGGCGGAAACAAGATAAAACAGAAACAAGTTTAGTTTCCGGTGAGGTCACTTTCAGCTCAAGGGCGCGTAGCTGGTACCTGTAAGAACACCCCAGGAACGACTGATGTCATTTACACGACAAATTTGATGTGGCGCCCTGGCAGATGTTTCTGTTTTCATTCTGGGCCAGGAATTTTTCTATTTTCCTTTATTGTAGACAGAAGTATAAAAGACATTGCTCTGATCTCGCGAAGGAACAAAAGAGATGGTTTGAGCCTTGTAACAAGAATCTTTCTAATGTACTTCAGTTGTTAAATAGTCCGAGTTTGTATTATTAAGAACTTTATTTGTCCTTTTGAGAGGTTTCTTGTTTTGGCGCTAATTGCCCGTATAGCCTAATTGACTGTTTGTTTTTCGTATAGGTGACCATGGGTTATTGCGTTCATTTACAGTACGTGTGACATGCAATCGAGTCCACACCTAAGAGTATTTCCTTGTTTCAGCCAGTGCGAGGCAGGGCGATCGCCAGTAAACCGGTCAAGCGTGGGCTGTGGTGAGATTTTCCCGCCTCCCCCGAATTTCCCTCGTAGTCCGTGCAAGTGCAAGAACCGCCGAAGTGTCCTCTTCCGTCATGTTTCTTTTGTTTCGCTAATGTGGCAGCCAATCATCAAAAGCGCAGAGTCGGGAATCGCGAAGAGCTGGGAACATGCGTTTTGCTCCTCGGAGTAACGCGCACGTCCCCGGGACGAAACGTCGAATGATTTGCAGTTCATCGGTTGGGTTTTCATGGATATTTTCACGAGGGAAATTAACAAATGACGAAACTCAATGCGTAACTTTCTCACAACGCTATAGCAATTGCCTCAGGCACCCTTATAACTCTCTTATACACAACCGAAGCTTCAATCAGTTATCCCATATGGGCCTGTACGTGTTGCCTATGCTTGACTCAACTTAGGTGTCATCAAAACGTTCTTCTGGTTCTGTTTGTCCGAGATTGATGCCAAGAAAAGGAATCAAATCGGCTTAAACGACCTGATCACACACATCGTAAAAAAATTATAGCTCGCCTGTCCGAGCCAACCGCCTATAGAAGGTTTCACGTTCGTGGCCGCCATCTTGTAGGTAGGGCTAAAAACTCGGACGGACTGGGGCGAGTCATTGTTTCGGTTCAAAATGGCGGGGAAAGAGTACAAGTTCGAAGACCGTGAAATGAGATGCAGCCGCCACTTTGAACCGAAACAATGACTCGCCCCAGTCCGTCCGAGTTTTTAGCCCTACCTACAAGATGGCGGCCACGACCGTGAAACCTTCTATACACGGGCTAATAGAAAGGTCGGCGCCGACCTTTATTTTAGCCCGTGTAGGCGGTACACATGAAAGGGCCTTACGTGTGTACGCGATGGCTCGTCAAGGCGAGCTGTATTTTGCGAGGTCGCTAAACACAGCTAAAAAGGTCTTTCATGCTTTCAGTTGCTTGGCACGGGTACCTGATCTATGTCGCGTAATACATGGAAACGACTGAGACAGCCCTCGGTCTCCTCACCGAGGTAGGCGAGAAACCTTGTCTGGCCTGTAAACACGCCGTTTTTGCCCAAGAAAAGCGAGCTATGTTTTTACCATATAAACGTGGCCTTAGAACGGATCAAACAGGTGGGCGGGTCAAAATCAACTGCCCCGGCACAGTGTCTACTTGTAAGACCTTAATTTATCTTGAATAATTTATCCGAATAAAGAAGAATACTTCTGAAAGGATTAGATAGCCGGCATCCGTTTATCCATAGGCCAGCAGAATCACTGAGTATCTAATTTCTAGGTTATGAGGATAGTTTTATGACGTGGGTAAACTGATGATGAGGGAGAGACGCCCACTAATTAATATCAACTCAAACAAATGAAAATCCTTTAGAAGTGAAAAGAAAATTCATTGTATTTGCAGCTCACCTGAGTCCAACAACGTACAATAAATAAACCTGAAACATTCAGCACATTTTATGTACTAAAACAATTCAAATTATCACAGTTACGTCCAGATGACATAAACTTATGACAAACAGACGTATAGAATGATTCACGAAACGTTGGTTCTGTTCTATCGAAACCCTTGTCTTCAAAGAACAGGGAGTGTCTCTTGCAGTTTGTAGTCACCGATGAAAGGTGTGTACAATTCTGCGGTCAATGAAACCGTTTCAGACCAAGCTCTCTAACTTTCTGTTCCTATCTTGAACCCAAGATTGACAACGCTACGTCAAGTTTACAAATTTCAATACTTCCTTGGGCAGGATGGCTTTTCTTTCGAGAAATGCTGACGCTTCATCGAAAAAAAATATGCGCTTACTTAAGTTTCTTTCTCTGATTTCGTGAAACAAGAATGAAAGATGACTTGCTAGAGGGAAAACACCCAGACAAGGCCAACACTTGGCCAAGAGGGTACAAAACTTGTCAGGCTTGTTTAGTCTCGCGTATGCTTCTGATCGTTTCACGACCAATAAAGGGTAAACCTTTGGAACGTGAAGTGCTGCTAGTTCGCAAACGCATTTAAAATCATTGATCCATAGAGAAGTTGTGTCATTAGCAATCCACACTTCTCTTAACGCGACCGGTCATAAAATGGACACTGAGGCCTTCGCATGTTCAGATAACTCGGTTCAATTAACTTCTCTTGGGCGTCGGAAATAGAAAAAAGAAGTGCTGACTTCATCGTGTAAATGAAGAAATATGCCTTTTATAGTGCTATTGGCAACAACATCGTTATGATTGTCTTTTCTAAAGTTTGAGGAAACAAGACTAATTCTATAAAAATATTTAGTAACAGCCACGAATGTAATCTGTCCCTGCTCAATGGTGTTTATCGAATCAAACAGGTCTCTGTCGAAACAAACATCAACATGAAATATAACATCGTGGGATAATGTGACAGAATCACACATTTTCCTTCCGTGCTCGACCTATTTTTTTGATAAATGGCGCTTTTTGAATGTTCGGGAGATATAGTGATTCGAAAAGAAACTAAACAAATACACAGAAAAGTTAAACGCTCTTTTCATGGTTGACTTGTTAGTAATCTTTAGGGTATCATTTCTGAGCAGTGAAGATAGTGATTATTTGAAAACAGAAGCCAAAATGAACCGAGTGACTATGTGGGGAGAGCATAATTATCTGGTTTTCTGAACGTGGAGATCTGCGTTATTTTTGTAGGAAATGAACACCGTTTCGCTTCATTGAACTACTGGGTTGTTTCATTTTGCCTCTCAAACCCCCAGTGTCAGAAATAATTCAGATAAGTTAAGCGGTTCAACGTTATCAAATGCTGTTCTCAAGCACTCTCACCTGTGTTTAACAATCCACGGCCAGGAAATCCGGAGAAAAACGTTAAAGTCTTGGAAAATGGAGACTGTTATGCCGGTCCAATTTGGTCACCGTTGCAGTCGGAGTTGTTAGGTAATGCGGCCCGACTTGTCACTTATTACGTCATGCCTCAAGCGCGCTGCATGTATCGCCTCTTACCCGCCAAAAATGTGTTCAGTGAGCGTGCGCTTCAGGCACCAGTTGGCCTCAACGATGTGTGATTTTTAAGTGATTCAGTCACTATCCTTGAAAAAAATAAACAATGGCCTTTAGCTCCTAAATATAGGATAGGAGAATTCTGACTCATGAAGAGAAGCTCTTGAACTGCAATGTCAAGGGTTTGCGGTGCACTCAAATTGTTAAGTGAGTCCTTTCCTTAGATGTAATAATTCTGCCAAAAATCGGCGAATCGTTAAGTAGTTTTGTTTGTTTGTTTGGCCTGCACCGGTATATTGAAAATATAAGAAAATAACTTTGATCACACCATTGTTCATGAAATAAAAGTAGACATGCACCTCTTGATAAAATTTGTGACAAATTTTGGCGGAAGCAATTTCGTTTGAGGGTCTTCAGGGGCAGTGTTCAGCTGCCAATACCTTTTTGGAGCAATTTTAACGACAGGGCATCATTACTGGGTTTACATTTTGATGGACACAACCAAACTCAACCATATTTCCAATTGTTAATCCGATCGTTGAGAAAAGCTTTAGTTTGTTAGTGCCAGACTTGCTCAAAGACTTGCTCTTCCTTTTGCGGGAACCTCACCTGTTAGACCATTTACTATTGCCATTCTTTCTCGTAAACATTGCTCCTTTTCCTTTGGTTATTCACAAAGAAGAACTCTTCCGAACATGCAGGGGATTTGTGTCATTTCTGTTGAACAGCACTAGAGGGTCTCTTGGAATATTTCCAACGTCCGAACGGATCGCGACGTTTTTTCCTTTTATCGGCCATGCCACGGTTTTTAAAACTCACTGAGCCAAATGATCAATCAAGTGATTCGCAACGTGGGTTTTGTTCAAACTCGTTCATGCAATTAACTAAGGACCAAAAATATTTAGGATTGTCTACCCTTGTTCCTACTGTTTCACTCAAACGAAACAGCGGGATGTTGTCGGCTGTGCATTTTAAAGAACCTATCGTCAGTCTCCTTTTTAGGGCGAGTCCAAATTTGGCCTTTCTCCACACGAAAATTAGTTCATTCATTTATAGAGCAAAACAAACTATTTGCCTCCCGGCACAAAAATTTCGCTCTCGGACTCGCTTTAAGAAAGATGCTGAGGTCAACTCGATAATCGCGAAATATCTTGTGCACGTAACCTAAAAACAAAAAGAGGCTCACAAAGCGTGCTTGTGGCTACTGCCACAAGTTTTACAGCAATTTGTCTTTGTATGTGTTTCCAAAACAAACGGGCTTGTGTCGCAAAAGGACAAAAACAACCTTTTGTCTTCGAATCACCCGTCTGTGAATTTGTGCTAGTTTAATACGAGATTTTGTTGTTTCTTTTGTCATTTTATCGTTTTTTAGCAATGCCCATGCGTAAAGTCCGTGTTCTCCAATGCGTACCAAAACAAAAACACGTATCACATGGAAGGCAAAGGAACTACACTGACAAATATATAATCGATCGAAATTATAGTGTAAGTGGAGTGGACTTGAGCTGCGAGTACGAAAGGGATCTGTCACATGTGGTCTAGGGCTGACATTTCTCTCCCTCACTGCCTATCGGGGATAGGTATCCAAAAGTTACAAGGGGCCCAAGCCCGAACTGGTAAAAGCGATCTTCGGGCCGAAATCTCGGGGAGACTCGTCATGGTACAAAGCTAAGGCTAAAATGTCCAGAGGTTTCGCTACTGGTTCTATTTTCTTTTTGGTATTTAGTGTGCGCATGCGCAATTGCCCTTGTACACCAATGCATGCCCCGTGGGAGTAAATCGATGGGTACGAAACGCCTGTGGTCTTATCTTCAATCAAGATTACTTCGAGTCTGTGATCGACCCATTGTCGAGAAGAACAGGAAATTAAGAATAATTCGTAATTAGGGTCTCGCCGTTGGGAAGACAATCAGTAGTTTTGTCTTGTTTGTTTGTTTTGGTTTGTTTGTTGTTTGTATTTTAAGAGCTTTTATTGTCAAAAAATGCATAAAAACATAGCTTACTGCACGAAATGCACTAAACTTTGCATAACAACAAGAAAAAGAAAATTACAATTTAGAGGATTCAGGCTAGGGAGTACGTATACAGTTACAGTTACTTAAAGATGGATACATTTTTATGCTAAATATTCTTTTAATTCCATGGTGCTTACATATATAGTACGAGTTTTTCCCTCTTGTCATTGTGTTTTGTAAGTTTGTTCGGCTTTGTCGCTATCTGTTTTTCAATCTGGTAAACTAACCTGGTCCTGGCTTGGAAAACTTTTAGGGACGGATTCACACCACTTAGTTTGCATTTATAAATATAGAACTTTGCCGGCAATATTAGATGATTCAGTACCTTGAAATCTTTCCCCTTCTTGAATACACCAAACAAAATATCTAATAATGTAAAACGTTCGATTACAATTTTCAAATTGGCGAGCCAGGAACAGAAAGCTAACCAGAATGTCTTTCAATAACATCGCAATAAAAGGACAAATGCTCGAGGGATTCGATGCGTCCTTTACATAAAAACACAAAGAGGCGAGTTAAGCATTTTTAGCCTAAACAGCTATTCATTCGTAAACACATTGTTATTCAATATTTCATACTGAAATTCTCTTATTTTAGTTTCACTTGTTATCACAAATGGTAAAGAGTATATTTCCTTCCAACTGACTTGAAAGGCTGGGAACTTTTCATTAATCTTTTTTTCGTGCTGATGGAAGATCTTGCTTTTTTTTTTCTTGAAAGCATTATAAAAAAGTTTTTATGAAATCTTTGATAACTCTATACAGTATCAGAGTTATCTATTTTACGGAAAATTTCATAACGTAAATGTGGACGAGGGTGTTGCAACATTGTCAGTATAATCAGTCTCCAGTTCAGTCAGTTCAGGAATAAGAGCCTTAAGACGGTTTTCGGGATTTTGTAGACAGAGCCACACCAACAGGCGATAATGGGACAGAGGGAGTCTTATGGGGTTTGCTGGGATGTGTGAATTTCACTTAAGTTATTTGTGTACACCGGAAGTCCGCAAACCTTAATTCTGACTTATTTTCATTTGTAAAATCGTTAAAAGGTGCAAATTTATGCTTATTGCAGCAAAAATGTGGCAAATGACCCAAAACATCCCACATTAAAGGCGCCAGAGCGATAAATCAGTGTTCGCGGACGTCTGGGGGAACAGACTTCCGTCACTAAAAATAAGTTTATTGAAATTCACATACCCCAAAGGCTAGACTGGGCGTTTCCCTCTCTGTCGAAGTATTCTCTCTTGGTCACATCAGTTAACATCTATAATGCATTAATCCAACACCCTTGGAAAAGGCCACTCTGACAGGCTACAGAAGTTGCAAAATAAGTCTGCCAAACTCATAGTACGTATGAGGCTGCGATACTCATGCGTCAGAGGCTTTCAGTGCCTTAGGTTGGGAAACTTTGGGCATTAAACGAATAAAGTCCAAAGCTAAAGACCTTAGAAAAGGTTTTTCTTATAGTGGTGCTAAAGTATGGAACTCACTTCCTGAAGACATTCGATTATGCAAATCTTTATCAACATTTATAACCAAAATTAACAATCGCCTTTTCTCAATATCTTAGACGTACTATAGTTAAATTAGAGTGTCGATATTAACTGAAGGAATGATCCTCACACTTCCTGGATAATTTAAGCAATTGTCTCATATATGCACTTGAAAAATTCAAGTGACTTCAACGGGATTCGAACCCACGACCTCTGCGATACCGGCATCACAGAGGTGGTGGGTTCGAATCCCGTTGAAGTCACTTGAATTTTTCAAGTGCATATATGAGACAATTTCTTAAATCGTCCAGGAAGTGTGAGGATCATTCCTTCAATTCATTTCTAAAACCACACTTCACAATCATTTCTTTCAGTATCGATATTGTAGATGAGATTATCACGTGATTATTTATTTTAATAACTTTAATGTACTTCTTAAAATGTGGTTGTTAGATTTTTAAATTGAGTACTTATGGCCACACGCCCCTTGTGGAAATCAGCTTAGTTGACGGGGCAATCGTCTTTAAATAAAGTTTTTACCTTTTTCAAAATTATTGCTCTTCGTCCTGATACCATCGATTTAACATCTAACATTTCCAGTCCACCATCCTCAATATCATTAATTAACGCACATCGTTTAATTTTATCTGTGCCCTTCCAAATAAAGCGATATATAGGTGTGTTTATTTCTTGGATCAGAAATTAATGATACCTTACTCAAAAATTTGGGTGTAACAAGAGATTTAACAATTTCAATCTTTCCTATTAAGGTAAGCCCTCCCCACTTCCACATATTTAACATCGCTTGAATGGATTTTTTAATAGAGTCAACATTTGCTTTTATCCTGGATGGTATGTGGTAATATTGAAAAAACTTAATTTACGCAAAAATGAAGTCGTTAATTTTTCTCCTCAGTGTAGCCAGAAAAGCCCATTTTATTGTCCATGAAATGTAAAACGAATATTTTGTTTCCCGTAAAGCGTGATCCAAGTCAAGTCAAGTTTATTTTACTCTGTAACCTGTGTACAGGAAAATTAAGATGGTACAGTTATTACAGAAAAAGCTCACAAGACAATCGATATTAACAGTGGAGTAAATTGATTTAAGAGGTAGAGTTTAGATCGACCAAATAGCAAGAGCTAATCTAGTGGTTGACCCAAGGTGACTAACAAAACAATGTCACAGGGACCGCGGAGCAAGGTGAAAAGTGGGAGGGCTGACAATTGAAAATAATTTTTTTCATATTGAAAATCGAAAAATTATTTTAATTATTTTCCTTTTTAGCGCAAAAGGTGGGGGCCGGGGGCGCAAAAAAGTGGTGGGGCCACGGCCCTACCAGCCCCTCCCCCTCCGCGGTCCCTGTGTCAACTATCATAGGATAGATAAACAATAAGATAAAAAGTATTTCGTCACCAACAAGAAAGCAAAACTAAACATAGGAGTGATTGGGCTTTAAACTAATTCAAAAGTAACGCGTCTAATTGTTAGAAATCACAATTAAGGAATTACAATAACTACAAAAAGTACACCCAACGCCCACTTTACCACCCTGTATTTTTACATACGTATTCGCACACTTACTATTTTTTTGAGTGATCAGTAAGATTTTTCTTTAGTAAACTGTTCGGAAACATCCAGAAGCCACTTGAAAGCCTGTGTCAAGGTTAGTTATGACTTCTTGTTTTACATAGGGTGAGCTGGAGGAAAATTAACTGAATACCAAAAACATTTTCGCTGCCCATCCCCGTCCCCTATAAACTGTCAATTTTCTTCGAGACCCCCCATTTTATCCCGATATATTTCATACCCCCCTCCCACCTTTCGCAGATTGTAAAAACAAGGGAAGAACAGAACGTACTTTCAGCGAAGATAACATCTGCACCCAAGTTCATTTATGCTTCATGTTCCTTGACTCAAAGCTAACTACTGTTGGAAAGGTGTTGCTTTGGGCGAGCTCCTCTTGCTGGGACAAAAGTAATTGAACCATAGGCCCTGATGGGCATAGCCGTTTATTAAGGGTGAATTTTTTGGGACTATTCCGGAATATGAATAGTCGGAATGGTCAGTTTACACGTTTTTGTGGGACTTATTCCGTATAGTATTCCGGAATAGTATTTTCGGAATACGCGGTTTTTTTGGAAAACCTTATTCCTGTTATTCCGAAACCGGAATAGGAATACACAGAATAGTTCCCCAAAAAATTCACCCTAAAATTCAGCATAATAACTTGGAAAAAGCCCAGTACAAATGAGGTAATCCCAGCAAAGGTGAGGGCACACCCGCCATATACACAAATGATAGGAAGTAGGGAGGGAGCGGAAAATTGATCTTTGCTTGCTTGGAGAAGCGAGCCCAAAAGAGGACTCATGTTTTAGGTGTATGCCTTCTAAATGATCCTATCGAATTAAGTCCCGGATGGCACGAATGCCCCGTCCGTAAGCTGGGGAAATTACTCGCAAAACGTCACTGTCACACAAAAAATATATTTCCTTTGGGAAATAAATTTCCTTTAATGAAAGGTTTCAGTATAATTTCTAAACAAACAAGACATCGCATTCATATGATCAAGTTCAAGATCCGTTTGTTTACCTTAATTATGGCCTTGCATGGATCTTTCGCCTAAATATCTCGGGGATTCACTTAGGTTTAAAATCAATAGTTATAATTTGAGGTCGTCCAACCAGTACTTGCTAAACTTGCCAA